>VZRS01001629.1:285188-709851 GCA_013398055.1 Ifrita kowaldi
AAAAAAAAAAAAAAGAGCTTTCCAAATGGAGAAGCCGTCAATGCAAGCTGAATTTTATGTTGGCTACAAAATGACTCTCTTATTAACCCTTCATCTGAGAATCGCCATCAGGTTCTTCCTGCACAATGTCACATCTCTCCCAAACCACAAAGTCTCTTCCTTTATAAAAATCACACTGCTGTTCAGTGGCATTTTCCAAAGCACGAACCTGGCAACCTCCTCTGTTTCCCACAGGAGCCCCAACCTCACCTCAATCAATCACTTTCCCAAGAAAACTTTCCTATTCCTCCATCTCTCAAGCCAGATAGAGCTGGTTGCTGTGAGGAAGGCATGGGCACAAGAAACCTGTAAAAAAGGGGTTTTACAACTAGGAAATGTTGAGTATTATTAATGCATTAGAGAGCCAACACAGTAGCTGTTGTTGCTGTCAAATGCTTTAGTAATACACTAATCTCACCATCCACATAATTCTGAGCGTCTCCCCAGAGAAGCCAGGATTACTGCATTGGCCATATAAAGGTAAATGTTGCTTTTCCCATTATGATTCTACCCACAACTTCCAGCACTGGCTGATTAAAATAACTTGGTCCTGACTTTCACAGTATTTTGAAGGTGACAACATTTTTAGACATGACATCTTTCTCCAACAGAGAGTGCAGTTACAGGAGGCTTTTAATGGTTTCTGCAAAGCAATAACTCTGCAACTGGAAGAAAAAAAACAAAACTCAACCTAAATATGAAAAGGCTGCTTTTATTAAGATCCTCTTTTTCATTAACATTTGCATTTTAGAGCTGAATATCATGCTATGAATATCGATGGTAGAGAACTGGGTACTGTGGCACTGAATGCTTCTTTTCCTAGTGATTTATTTCATGGTAAGTACCCTTCATTTATTTTATTTAAGATTATAAAAAAAAGAAAAAAGAGAAAAAGACCATTTTGATGTGTGCTTTTTCCCCATGCTCAGGTGTGAGATGTCTCTGGCAAGGATAATCTCTCAGTATTTAGAGACAGAATAAACTCCATCAGAAACCTGGGTGTTTCTTCTTGAATGTGTTGGGGAATTCTACCCAGAGACCCAGGAGCCCTATCCAAAAGCAGACTTCTGGAGATCAGACAGAGACGTTTGTTTGGAAGTTTCCCTGCTCCCAGAGCTGCTCTTTGTGCAGCCTGGGCAGGGACCCTCTTGAGCAGAGCCACCACAGCTGACAAGGATCCCCAGTGGCCTCCTGCACCTTCCTCAGTGTTCCTGTTATGATTATATCTCGTTGAACTACATCAAGGATTTGAACCTCCTCACAAGTCATAAAAACATAAACACAGCCACAATAAAAGTACTCACCAGGTATCTCAGAAATGGTGGGCATCAAGCTCAAGGACTTATTTTTCCTTACATCTGTGAAACTTTCTTCTTAAGTAGCCTGGGAGTATAATTTACCAAAGATTTCTGATTCAGTTCCCTTTAACTTCAGGTTTGTCCTTGACTCCTCCAGCAAGAAGATTTTCTTCTTATAATTTCAAAATTTCAAATCACCAGCCCTGCTTCCAGAGCTGCTCAAGTGCAAACCTTTTTTTTGGCCAGAATCCTTCACAGGTGAGTTTAAGTGTCTCAAATGTCAGCAAATGAGCTGCAAAGGGGCATCCTACTACCCGCTTTATTTCACTTAAGTAAGGATAACAAATTCTTTCTCTTTTTTTTTTTTTTAATCTAATGTGGTGTTTGCAGATATCAACTTTATTTAGAACTGGCTGTGGCTAATTTTTACAAGCATTTGTTCAATAAATGCATCATCCCAAAGTCCCAAGATTAGTATTTGTCTCCCCAACACTGTAGCTCAAATATTTTTTGACAGAAATATTTACAGCTGATCTTACGCTTTTGACAGAAATCTTCCAAGAATATCAGCACATCAAGGATCTCCATTTGAATTCAGTGAAGCTACTGTTTTTTTCCTCTCTGCTTCATCTGAAAAGATTCCTTTAGAATATCCTAAGGAAACTTTTGCAGTATCGTGACTAAATTTTCATACAATTTGTAATTACTTAATTGTAATGAAGTCTGGGGAGAGCAGTACCCACTCACACAGATTAGGCTGTTGGCGACAAGCAGATACTGCTGGGAGGAGACAGATGTAATGGTGAAGCAGGAATATATTTAAAGGACCACAGTTTCTTCTAGCTCGTCCCAACCACTAACAGAGCACATCTCGATAGAGTATGGTCCTGGCTGAGAACAATGTAATGGGTAGAAATCTCCTTTTTTCCCAGTTCCCAGCCAGCTGTGAGTCTCTGAGGCCATGGAGCAACTGGGAGCAACTTGGAGCCGCCCCCTCAGATGTTGCAGTTGGAGTTAAGGCCGGAGCAGATGGGTTTGTGTGGCTGAGACCTGTAATGGGCTCCTCCGTGCCCTCCTCTGCACTGAGCAGATCTTGAACCTAGGCCAATATACACTGAGCTCAGAAGGGTGCTTGAAGTAGCTTAATTAGGGAGAAGCTTTACAAAAGCTGCTCTTGTACAAAATAACTCGTTTACTAGCATAGAGTATAAAAACAATTCAATTGCTTTCTACATTTCCATGTCCAATGCGCTCAGTAGAGCTAAGGAGCTCCCTTATAGCTTCTTAAGAAAGAATAACAATGGAAATTATTAAAAAAGAGCCCGAGACACCAAAAATCCAGCAATTAAAAGTGCCTAATATCATATTCATGCTTTCATGTATCAGATGCTCCCAAACTGTTCTTGCTGCATGCCTGCATTCATTACAATATGTAAAACTGGGAGTGATAGTCATGGTCTTCAGTCAAATTATCCCACATCAAAAATCAGTCTCTGCTCTTCTACCTCAATCTTGTCACGCTGCTGTGGCTTCAAACTTGGCCACTTCCCCTAATATAATCCTTATCTTGAATGCTTCCCTCCCTTCACCCTCCCTGCACTTAAAAATTGCTTTGTACTGCAAAATGCGGCAAAGAAGGGGAAAACCTCCCTGCAGTAATCTCTCCTCATATCCAACTGCCAATTTAGGAACTCAAGGTGTCAAAAACCTCCCAAGTGGCATTTTCCTCCCATATGTTTTTAAATGTTCCCTCCCCAAAGGTGACCCTTCTGAGATGCCACATCCCCGGCAGGAGCACTCCACCTCCAAATCCATCTGCTCGGACCTGACACTTTAATTAGCTGGGAGGTGAGGGGACAGGCACCCACCCTGCTGATGGCACAATGGGGGATGAGGCCCAAGTCTGTGTTCAGGGGTTACCCAGAACCTTTTGCATCTCAGCTGCTGCAAACAGAAACCACCAGGATTTCCCTCATACGCTTTGGGAATGCCAAATGGCAGAAAAAGAAATCATCCAAGCTAATTACTGAGAGTGGGACAAGTAAATGAGTCACAGCAAGAGAAATCTCAGAAAATGCTTGTCCTTTCACCACATTAAAACCTGCTATTTCTCTTGGGAAAAATCAAAACAATTTCCCTTACTTCAATATTAATAAAAATCATATCAGAAACACCAGCACAGACTTATAGAAATGTGACTAAATTTTAGATATATGGCTTCTTTGGAAAGCTATTCAAACATGCTAAATAATCTTTAATGAATGGAATGCTTTGCACTTGATTTTTTGCATGAAGTGTTTTAAGATAAGAGAGGTTTTTAAAGCAACTTTCACGTTCTTTCCAGTCCTATGATACCTCTTCAAAGTTCAGAGCCATGGCTATGCATTCAAGTGCTGCATTACTGAGAAATGTACATCAGCTGGAAAATCAAAATATTATCACATGGGCATAAGGACATTATCTGGAAATGAAGATCAAGTAAAAATTTTCAACACATACAATAAATATTAGGGGAGGATATTATTGTAAATGAACTGGAGAGTTAAATAGCATTACCACAGTGGAGAGAAAGAATAGGTGAAATTTCTAGGCAATGGGTAGGCTGAGATCTTTCCCATTGAATTTGATGAAAGACTGCAGGAGGTGCAAACTCAGACCAAAAATATTATTACTTTGAAATGCAGCAGGTTTCCTGCCTTGAGAGTTAAAAGAGCCAAATCTCTCAGTGATCTCTTTTTTGTGGAAATCCTTGGAAGTTTAACTGTGGTATTGTGGCTTTCCCTGCACACGTAGGCAATCTGCATCTCTGAAAACAAGAGATGGTTTCAGTGCCAAAATTAAGTCAAGTGAGATTTAGCTATGTGCAAATGTCTGCTCCTGGAGACGGGCTGTGCCGTTTTAGAGATAATTTTGGCCCTTTGCAGAGGATGCATAGTTTAAGCACTTTGCTCAGGCACCCAAATTACTCCTGAGCTTTCCTTCATGGTGGAAAGAAACCGGAATTTCTCGAAGGTGGTTCAGCCCGTCAGAGATCAGGCTCCTACTCAAGGTATTCAGACTGGGTGCCTAAATTTCCGCATGGTAGTTTCTTACCCGAGTTATTCCACTGCCCTGACAGGATGTGCTGACCACTATCGAAAACCCAGGAGTTTTCACCAAGGGCAGGTAGTGCCCAACAAGTGTTTTGATACACTTACAGCTGCAGAAACAATGGGCTAAGAATGCAATAGGCATTGTATAATTATACAGATCACATCAAGAGGCTCTGTCCTCTATCAGGCTGACTTATTATTCCTCAATATATGACAAATTTCTACTCAGATGGAAAAAGTAAAGTTTTTCAGTAGAACTGTAGCAAGCCATTAAACCCCCAGCCGGTGACGGTTTGCAATGTGTCTAACACACAACGCCGAGGTTATTGCAGGTCTCACTTCATGTCACATCAAGTCTTTTTTTTTTTTTTGTTGGTGCATTGCATTCCTTGGTTTGGGATGGCAGAAGTTGCAGGGGGGTCTCTGAGGTGCAGGTCTGGGTAAAACAGAGCATCCAGTCATGAGATATTTATCAAGTGATAATGTGAACGACCAAAAAAGAGATGGGGACAAAGGCTTCTCCTGCTGGGAAGTTATTGAACACTTGGAGCCCAGGAACAGATATCTCAGTGGCAGCTGGCTGCCCTGACTCCCTGAAAAATTAATCACTGCAGACAAATGCATAAAAAGACAACACCTCATTCTGTTTTCCACTGAAGCTGGTGGCTAAATTCCCATGTTTTTTTCCTATCCACCCTCCAGTCTGTGCCATGAGGCCCAGATGTGCTCACAGCAGTCCTGTTGTTGTGACAGAATAACACCAGTGGATTTGTGAGTGGTGCCTGTGGAGAAGAACCACAGGACCTTGTCCCACCACTGCATACTCTCCTCTTGCTCCTTCTGCACAGTGCAGAATGAGACCCCAGTTTTTGAGCCATTGCAGTGTCAAAATTCCAGCTTTGGCCACTCACAGGAAACTCGCCTTGAGGAATTTATTTCTATTCCTTCAGATACAAAACCTGATTTATGGTATATCCACTGAAGGTGATGGAGTTGTGGCTGCACAAAGAGCTTTACCATCAGCCTTTCCTGGGGTTCAGCAGACACATTTGGAGCCCTGAGACTCTTCTAACACTGGAGCAACATTTCTCATTAATCTGCCACTGTTTTTGGTGGACATTTTTAAAAACAAGGATTTCTTACACACAATGCAAGAGCACTTCATGGTTTCAGAATAAGTACATGAGCAAGTACCAGAGCAGACCTTGCAAATACATCTTGGTCTAGAAACAGTCATTCTATGAATATTTTAATTGATAAAATCATATTGTAGAAATGTTCAGAGAAAATTAACACAAGTGGAGCACAGAATAGCCAAAGGAAATTAATTTACAAGTGTGATGGCATGAAAATTCCCAGGAGACACTGAGCAATTGAACTAACCCTAGTTATATGAGTTCTCTCTGTGCTTTCAACATCAGCACTACACTTGGAAGGAAAATCCTTCTACCTGCAGCAGAGCAGCAGATGCATAAAGGGCTGATAATGAAGCCCAGTTAGAAATCTTTCTATACTGCCTTGCACTTGCAGCATAAGTACCAATCCTGTGGGAAACTGCAGCAAATTCCCACTCAAGAATAAGTTCACATCATAAAGTACCTGCTATAAGTACCTTTACAGTCTCAATAGGACAATGCCACTTATGTTGTGAAAAAGAACATTTAACCGTATGCAGCTATGTAATTATGGGCTGCCAGCAGCTGATACAACTCTGTTCTGGCATAACTGCTGTGCAGACTTCACATTTACTGGGCCAGCTTTTTGGTTTAAGGATAGTGGTTGTAAAGACAACACCTGGCAAAAGCATGGGTGTCCACTGAAACTGCTCTGGGGAAAAGCAGAGTGGGATGCTACAACTGATATGCTGTGCTGGAGGTTTTCCTGCCTCTTGCCCTGATCTCTGCATAGCCTCACCACTTCCCTTCCTCCCAAGCCCATTATGTCAAACAAAGGTAACATTCATGAGCAAGAAGGTTTTCCGGATGTGCAGCCACACTGGAAAGGGAGCTGCCCTATGGCAGCAATGAGCACTGTGGAGGCATGAGTTTGTGGATACCTTTTCTCATGCAAGAGGATTGTTAAGGATGTGATATTATTTTTGTGCTCATAGGAGTAAAATGGGCTGAATTAAGTTGGTAAATAGCCACTATATATATTACTATCAGATAAAAATCTGAGTTCAGGAGGGGCAGTTAATTGTTTTACATGTAGCAGTAATACACAGCACCTTGTGAAGTCAGGAAAGCTTTGCCACCAGCTCAACAAGCCAGGGTTCCCCTCTGTGTATACACAAGACCACAAACATTTCATAAATGATTGCAATCAAATCCAAATAAATATATTTAATAGACCAATCTTCTCAAGATTGATTCTGAAGAAGCTCTGTAAAATGATACGTGCCTGTACATATAAAACACAGTGAAAAAAGGGCCCTTTTCCCATATGTTTTAAATTACTGAATACTCCAGACTGGTTCCTTTGATTTTAATCTAAAAGGCTGAATTTTCAGATTGCCTAAAGATAAATGAATACTTGTCATCTGTCCCACTAACATTTTTCTAAGATATTGCTTCTCCTTTTGGCAAACCTGCAAAGATTTGCTTCTCGTTTTTATCTTCTGTTGTAAAACCGAATTTGTTTTGAATGACAAATAATTCATTACAGAATTCATTTTTTGGCTTTTCTTGCCTGAGACATCTTTTTGATGGTTTCAGGGCATTGTTCTAGCCAAAGTATCGCATTCACTCTTCTATTTATTCCACCGTGCAGTTTTGTATTTTGCTCTAGCAAGCTTCCAGCTGAATTAATTTGACATTCACTGATCAATCAAACTGTCCCATTACTACCTTCTGCCCGCCTTGCCATCATGGTCCACTGTTGTCAAGAGTAAGGAATGAACATCCACAGGGTCACCTTCAGAAAATCTTTCATTTAATTATCCTAGGCCTACTGCTAAGCCCTGAGGTTATCTGCAACATTCCTCTGTGTCTCTCCTTTTCTCTTTACAAGTGTAGTGAATAATTTTACGTGGGCTCATGCCGTTCACAGATGGAGCCACTCCAGCAGAGTTATTTAAGCAGTGGCCTCAGTAATTACCCTGAGTGCTTGCATGAGGAGGATTGTTTTATTTCAAAAGCCACATGAATGACAGGCCAAGTAGACCATTCAGAGCTAAGTGTTCAGAAAGTGGTACTGAGAAAGACTGACAAAACTCTCAGTATGGTATTACTTATATTCATTATGCAGAAAAGCCACTTGCCTTGTTTTCTTGTTCTATAGTACATTATTCCAATTAAATAATCTTTATTATTTACATTTTTATTATTATTTAGGAGTGCCAAGTAATATGCCCAAGACAGTAGCATGGCTCACCAGAGCAGGTACAGCGCCAGAGGATCTGCAGTTTCTGTTTTCATTTGTCTGAATTGACACCTGTAGCAATTGTTATGAATTTCTGTGGAATAAAAATCCATGTAGCAATTGTTATGAACTTCTGTGGAATTAAAACCCATGTGTCTTGTGCAGGATTTAGAGCATTTGGAAGGAGTTATCTGCATTTTTGATTTTTCTTTTTCTGAGTGGGTTTAAATTTCCAGTAGGAAGACACACTTTTTAAACATTCTATGATATTTTGTC
Source organism: Ifrita kowaldi (assembly GCA_013398055.1). Lineage (NCBI taxonomy): Eukaryota > Metazoa > Chordata > Aves > Passeriformes > Cinclosomatidae > Ifrita > Ifrita kowaldi. The sequence continues at coordinate 293,254 of VZRS01001629.1, forward strand.
ATGGAGATATTTTGTTTCACATTTCACATGATTGACCAGTGCATTCCTGCACATTGCTGGAAAGGGAACTGAAGTCCTTCATATTCTCCTGAGATCATTATAGCGCAGGTTTGGTTTTCTTTAGTTACACATATTCATGGATTCTTCTGGCTTAGGAACATCCTATCATCCATTGCTACCCAGGATCACATAACACTGATCCTTATATACCACTAGGTTTCCTAGGCAGCACAATTTTACCAGATCTGATATTTCAGATTGCCTTTGTCTGGAAAACACATAATATTCCTCAGGCTTATTGTAAGATTTGGGCTGCTGTGGTGGAAAAGAAAGCATGATCTGATAGACAGGATTCATTTATTTCAATACATTGCATTTTATGATGAATAAATTATCCTCTTTTCCTCCTATTTCTTACAATTTTTCAGTGAAAGAGTAATTTCCATGATGCATACAATGACTTTTTCCTTAATACAACTTTTGTCTGAGTTAGGTGTACTTGTTTGGAGCTCTGTGTGTCTCCACACAGCAAACACATCTCAACATTGCAGATGTCCAAATTCTTAATTAATAATGACACAATCACAAGCATTACACAGAAACTCCATCACTGTCACAAACTGGGTAGGGATGATTTAATATGAGAGAAGCTGTGCAAGGAATGGGGTGGATATTTCAACAGGTCAAAGTCATAAGACACCTTGGGACCAATTTACTGCGTACTTAGAAACCAAAGGGTGTCATTAACTTTAAGAGGAAAGCTCACTCTGCAGTAAAACAGAAGCCATCAAACTGGAGATGGGAGAGTTAAAGGAGTTATTAAAAGGATGGGAAGTAGTTTGGCAGGAAGGCTCCTGGTGCCCTCCCCGAATGCAAAGGGGAGTTGAGGTTTTGCTGCTCCAGTCCCACAGAAGGTGCTGATCTACCAAGAATTTGTGGGAACATATGCACAAGCGGTGTCTGAAGCAGAAACAATAATCTGCAAAACCCTGAGACTAGCACAGACAAAGCTGGAAGAGAATTTGGGCCAACAAAAGGTAATTTTTAAAAGATTTATAACACTGATAAGAACATTATTAATTAAATCCTGAATAAATGCATTGGTGTCAACCTTATGACATGCAGGAAAAAAAACCCCAACTTTGTTTCTTGACATTCTGCCTGATACAGCAAATATTTTCTATGTTCCTGAATCTAGAAAAGGGCTTAAAGGAGGTATTTTGAGTAAAGCAGATATATTGTCTTACTTGAAATGAGCAAATGTTTAGTTTTCTACCTGTCACACAATCACGTGCAACCTGAACTCCCTGCCGCTATGTTTGCAAATCCATAAAAAGTTCAAAAAATTGCCAAAAAAGGCTGCTGAATTCATCATAAGAGACATCAATCAAACCCAATATTAATGTCAGAGCCTAAGTAAGGGCCACTCACCAAACTGTTCCCACTTCACTCAGTCCCACACACACCACGGACCAGCCCTGTGTGCCACTGCCAGACAGCAGGGGAACTCCTAGGAAACAAAACCAATGTAGCGAGGAGGAAAACCGGATCTCTATACACCATTTTTAATAATAGTTAATGCCATTTTTAATCAGTTTATGTAAATTTGGAGCTTTATGTAGAATTGCAGCTTTTGTGCGCAATTTCCTCTTGGCCAACTGATCAGGTCTTTGCCAGAACAGAAAAAGCTTGTGAGAATATCAGTCCCACAGGACATGGAAATAAACTTATGAATCACTTGCTAAAAAATCAAAGAAAAGGGGTCATGGAATACTTAAAATAGGCTTACACATTAAGGAAAAGAGGACTTGAGCATCTTTTCATTATTATCATGATACTATTCTGAAAATAGGCTGCAGCTTCGAGAAGTAGTGACTCTCATTTCTTTTTTAAACTGGTATTAGTGTGGATGAACTTTGTTGTCATATCTCCTGATTTTGAGCTGTAGGATAGGCAGTTATGTAGGCATGATAGAGAGAGGAGAGTGTGCCAGAGATTTTACTTTGAAATATGATTCAGGACGTTGCTCTGAAGCAACTTCTTAGGAAAGTGCAGAAGATTTCTCCTAGCTTTGGCACTCTACAAAGATGTCCCATTTCCAAATAAGAAGTCGTGGTCTTAATGTAGCTCATGAGAAATTAGTGATTTGTTCCAAGGAATCTTTACTCAGCAGTGTAAAGGGACATTTCATAGAACCATAGAATGATTTGGGTTGGAAGGGAACTTCAAGTTCATCTGGTTCCAACCCCCAGTTTGCAGCCCCCATCTCCACAATTTTTGTTGCATATTCTTTTAGCTGCTGCCACTCCACTTAGGGGCTGCTGTGCCATCTGCCAAAGGTGTTTCAAAGGTCTGTTTGCCCACAGTAAAGTCTCGCCAGCCCTGAATTGCAGGTTCCAAGCCCTGCACCGTGCTCTCAGCCCTGCACCCTGAACACCAAGCTCAAACTCATTAATTCAAGCAGAAGTGCAAGAGTACAATCCTGCTTCCACTGGGTGCCAAGAAAGATATTTGTTGACATCAGGGGAACACTTGAATTTTGTTTTCTACAGTTAAAGCTATAATAAACTGAGAATCCTTTTATTTTCCTTCTTATTTACAGTACAGAGTTGCGAGACAGATGGTAGGAACCCATCTAACATAAAGAGCAGGGTAGCTTTAATTGGCATTTCTGTTAAAAGGATTACTGTTTGATAAAGGCTTGTATTTTCCCCTGCTAAAGGGAGGAAATTAGATCTTTGATGGAGGCTTAGGATTGTGACTGAAGAAAGTAGATATATCATTTTTGGGATGGATGGTTTATTTACAGCTGGCTCTGTAGCATTAGCTTATCAATTACCTCTCAAAATGTGATTTACCTATCTGGAGAAAAAAAAGCATTTTTTTTATTGTCTCTAATGATCAGTTCTCACAGTTCTTGTTATTCCCAGATGCAATAAAATAGTTCTAATGACAGAAGTTTCAATGTATTCAGCCAAACTTTCACTGCTGTCGGCATAGAGTCAGCACACATCTCTCCATTCTCCATTTTGTGTGATACTTCTTTCAGAGTGCACTTATATTCATTATGATAAGAGAAATGTTGGAGTTTTTTCCCAACTGGTTAATCTACATAGCTTTAAAAATGTATGTGTTTATATAAAAAACCAACCAAACAAACCCCAAGGAACTGTCAAGAGGACCGAATATGTCTCACCGAAGACAATCTGTCATCCAATGCTCGTACAGGAAAAATCCACAAAATGCCCATTACACAGACGAGAGGATACAAAACAGATCCCAAACACTTTACAGCACTGAAACCTCTTAAGGATTCAGAAATCTCTCAGAAGCAACTGTGTGCACAAATCACACACAACGCCTGAAATCTTTCCATTGTGTGATTCTAAGAGGAACAAATCTGGACCCAATTCACCATATTTCCTTCCCTTTGCTCACCAAAGCCCTAAACTCAAACCCACAGCTCTAACACGATCAATAAGTAATCTGATTTACTGAAGGACACATTTTCTCACCTGCCAGTGTTAAAGATAACTTTAGGGAATTTCCCCCATTGTCCTTGATTGGTGACAACCTCAACACCATGAAGAAGAAGGCTGGCCCTTACCCTTTCCACTGTGCTCGTGGAAATTTGCATTTTTATTTGCTTGTGGGAAACAGTTGGGACTGTTCTGAATGGGCCTAAAATATTAGAATTCAACACACTGATCCCACAAGAGTGACCACTTACCATGAAGAGTGAGCAAGGTTTTGCTCTTATCAGTGACAAATCCAAGTGGAAATAGCAACATCTTGGCATAGTACCATTAAACATCAGTAAGTGCGGCCATTCCAGTAATCTTTGAAGTGTAAAACTTTCTACCTGGGAGTGACTTCTTACTGTCTTCCCTATTTTCTCCTTCTTCAGCTGCTTACTGTTCAGGTGTTGGTAAATGAAGTCCTTCATGCAGCAAAGGTTGGAGGCATGTGATTAACATTAAAATGGCCTGTCAGCAGTCTCCGAGTGGATTTGATCAAGGGACTACTGAGGTGCTTAATGTTCAGCATGAATTAATTGCTCTGCCACTTTAGAAGGTCTGTTTGCCATGTTGTGCCTATATTACCACTGTAAGTTAAATTACCACAGTCTATAAAACACCTTGTAGTCCATTTCTTGTGGATGAAAGGAGCTATGAAGAATAAATTGCAGTTTCTGAAACACAAACACCCACCTGAAATGATTATAGGAAAATGGTTGTGGATATATTTCTGTTCTGCTTTAGTGTTGCAAAATTCACTGCATTCTCTTTGTATCAGATAATTCCATCTTGCTAATTTTCAAGTTTCACAATCACCAATAACAAGGAAAATGTCAAAATAACAGGAAGATAAGGCACCAGGGGTATCATTTGTCTATCAGTAAGCTGTCTCTATTCATAACTAAATTTAAAATACAGCTCAGATATTGCTTGTCAGAAATCAAGGTAAAAGAATATCAAACAAGCATATTCCTACTCCGTGAGAAACCTGATTCAGACTTAATTTAGAGCACATTAGCTATACATTTGAAGAAAGAGATGGAGCAAATATGTGTGTGCTAATATGGTCTTCAATCCCACGTTTCAAGGGGCATAAAAGCTTGTCAAGCTCTTCCATCCTCTTTTGGCACACCTACCAGGAAATTGCATTAGTAAGTGGCATAAAATCATTCAATTTTGAGCACTAACCTGGCCCTTTGTTTTCAGTTGTGTCAGAGCTGAGAGCTCAAAGGGACAATGGGAAAAGATGGCACCCTAGAGACAGATAGATCACACATTTTTCCCTTCAATCAAATTGTGCTCAGGTGGACTGAACTCAAGATCGTGGCTTGAATTAGACTTGCTGTCATAAACAGACAGTGTTTGGTACAGCAGCTACACGCGCATGCCAGAATTAAGACTTTCTCAGTGATGTGAACGCAATATGTTGCTTTTTGGATCACCCAAAATAGCTTAGAATTAAGCAGAAAAAATTGACTCTGACCTTGCAGACTGGTTACTAATGTGCTCTGAGGTACTCTTTGGTGATGTATATATAAATACATCCCATAATATGTTGTAACTTTGCTCAGAAATAATGCAGGTGGAGTTGTACACGTGCATGAAGGTCCTGGGCAGTCCAGACAGTAACACCCATAGAAGGAAAGGCTAAGATGTTCAGCCGTAAGTGGCTATGTTTAGTCTATTTGGCATCTGAAAATATTTAGAGACTAGTGTTTGACTGATGCCATCCTGTAATCAATTAAACTGACATCATCAGTTTTACTTGGCAATTTGTGAAAAATTATGTGGAAATTATTTGCTGTCTATAATTCAGGACAACCAAGGGAATTGGCTAAAAATGCAGTTTGCTTCCAATGTACCTAAAGGAAGCAGCCGAATAATTGAAAAGCCATCTGTGACACAGAGCTTGCAGTGATGCTGACAGGACCCACGGTGCTGAGCTTCCCACCACGCAGTGGTTTTAGTCAACAGCATCATGAGCCAGACAAAGCATTGTAAATCATTGAACAGTGTCTTGCCAAGCATTGGACCAGGCTGCCCAGGGAAGTGGAGGAGTCACCAACCTTGAGAGTGTTAAAAAAACGTGTGGGTGTGGCACTTGAGGACACAGTTTAATGGTGAATATGATGGTGGTGCTGAGTTGATAGTTGGACTTAACAATCTTTGAGGTCTTTTCCAGCCTTAACAATCTCATGAATTTCCTTGGTGTCTATGGTCCCTCCCTCATACCCCACATCTGGGATTGCAACTTGCCTCCCAAAGCACAATCCACAGGTAAAGAGTCCAGTTGTAAAATCAACACTGAAACTGTGGCTGCAGAGGGGTGAGAAATGAAGAGTTATGGGTTAGGGGAAGATATTTATGGCTGGTATTCGAAAATGGAGAGTTATTGCACTAGAGATACACACACAGATTCTTCCTGAGGACTGGGACTGAAAAGAGGAAGAAGCTCAAACCTCAGCAGCTGTGTTGGGTTGGGAATTGAGAAGAAGTTTCTGGTAAAATAAAGAGATGAGTCCATGAGAAGGCTTGCAAACCTTAATCTGCTGGAAAATGTCATGGACAGTTACTGCATATTCAGTCTTTGGGGCTTTATTGTCTGATCCATGACCCTGAGCTATAAACAGAAGAGATAAAATGAGATGACATTCAATGTGCAGTGACAGGCCTCATGATGGGTAGGTGGGAATTTGTCATTAATTTCTCCTTTTGATTATATATAATAAAGATACATATGTAAAATATAGCTAGATAGATACATAAAATCTTTGCACCTGGTCTGTGGGAGCATTGCAAACTTGTAAATATCATTTAGTGATATTTAACAAACCAGCCAGGGTTTGACAAAAATAAACACCACCAGTGTGAAAGAAAGCAAGAATTTTCATTAAACAACATCTTACAAAATGAGTTATATTTAACTTCTTCAAACCAGCAAAAACTCCAATGCCTTGGCACACAAACTGTGGTATTTTTCTTGGCACACTCTATAGGTTATGTCTTGTGCAAGGAAGAAAACTTCGGTTCTTCATTTAAGAATTATGATTTAGCATGAATTAAATTTTTTAATATACAATTAAATATGTAACATATAAACACAAATATAGATCTGTGATTACCTAAATATATATTAAAAAAGCTTCAGAATACACACACACACATTTCAAATGTGCAAATCTATATGCACATATGTGGATAAGCTTGACTTTCAAGCCTGTTCCCTAGCTACCACAGAAAAAGAATTCTGCTTTATTTTCAAAGCTGGGTCTCCTATCACAAGCTTTTCCCTTGGAATCTTGAAATAAGTAATAATTTCAATGCATGGGGAGTAGGTTTTCAGTCTTCAGCTTGGGAAAATCAGGACAGCTCTGTATTCACTACAGTATGGAAAGTCACAAACAGGTTCGCCAATGCATTTAAAGCTTTAAAAAAATAACTTTACCACACACCAGTTCACACAGGGTGAAATTTGTGACAAATCCATCAGTACTGACCTGGAGAGGGCTCTGGTATCACCCCTGTTGTTGCTACTGATGAAAAGTGAGAACTTAGATGTGCTGCTGACTTAGCTGGTGACAAAAACCATCTATACCACAGATACTGTTCTACTGCTTCTGGGCATCCCGATAATATTAACTGAGCCATTCAAGTATATTATAAATCTATTTATATATATAGATATATATCTCATATATGTCAAGACAAGAGTCCTCAGCAAAACAAAACAAATACATGCCATAACCGCATTCATCAAGACTAAGTCAGACAGTAAGAAGGTGAAGTGCTCAAACTAAGAAACCAGGCAGGCATCTCCCAAGTGTCCTGCTCAGTCTCAATAGCAATAACCCCTCACTTGAAGCAATCCCTTCTCTATTCCCCGTCCTATTTCCACTATCAGTCTAGAGAGTTAGGAAATTAGATTAAATTTCTTGGTCAGAAAACTCCCATTCCATGCAGACACTGGGATGGAAAGAAAGTCAAACTTCGCTTAAGGTCTTTTTCTCCCCAGAAGCACTACATTATTGTCATTATGCTAATGAAGTCCACCCAGGTTGAATACTCTCCTATTTTTTTTTCATAAAACAGATATAAAAAAGAAGTAAATTTCAACAGTGATTGACTGACAGCTGTCAAATAACACACATGGCAATTCAGGTACCAGGAATTGCTGCTGTTTGTCTGGGCACCATGAAAACCTATTGCCAAAGCTGATGTTTTTGAAAGGATCTTCTGAAGCAGGAGCCTGCCTGGCAAAAAATTATTTTTGTCATTTCATTTTCTGTCCCCTGGTTTCCACATGCAAGTTAAGGTTAGCAAGGCAGTGCTTTTCTGACCTGAGATTTATGTAAAGAAAATGTAATAACAGTCTGGAGTGTTGGGTGATTTTCTCGAGCAAAACCTTCATGCTAATCAGTCATTTCCAGAGCCTTACAAGCAAACACTAACTGTGCTATGAAATGTTCTCGTGACTCTTTCTTGAAGTATTTAATAAATTTGGACACAGTTCTATATCTAGCAAGAATCAGCACTTCAAATCACTTCATAGTAGTGAATTATTTGCCCTAAGTAAAGCATCCCATTTTCCCTCTTTGTGAATCATCCAGAAGCAGATTAGCGTTTAAACAAGAATTTTTTTGTGCACAATTATTTACCATATAATTTCTGTAAATAATTAGTGTTCCTAATTTTACTTGTAAGTGCTCAGACAGAAGTTTAGAACACCAGAAGCTGGAGAGGGGTATGGTTAGTACATGCTTACTAACAGACGCTTACACAGATGAACTTCATTCCAGGGTTATGGGAATTCCTGTCCTGTTCTTCCACTACTTTCTATTATTTATTAAAATGTCCTATTAAGTTCTTATGGTTTTAGTTATTATTTTGACTATAAAATAAATAAAAGATGCACATGTGTGTGTGTGTATATATATATATATAAATCTGCAAACCAAAGCAATATTTAATTTCAAAAAGGCATTGTTTATGTAAAAAACTCCTCAATTAACACTTTAAAGCATTAATCTAAATTAAATCTTTTATTAAATGGATCAGGATCTCAGCTAACCAAAGCAAATATAACAGTACCAGGGTCAGAGCAGGAACGCTGATTTACTCTTGTTCAGCTTCTTCCTAATGATTCAGAGCTGTTGAACGTGACACTCCCACACCCTTTACTTGTCAAAAGCTCTGATCCAGAAAACATTTTGAGGACAGAAAGTAGAAAGAGGACTCCTAGTCATGCTGGGGATCTGCCAAGACAAGTAGTAGTAGTGTACAGCTGGGAAGACTATGCTTAAAAGATTTAGCATTTGTTAGTCACATTTCAGACTTCTAAGAAATGGATAGTGTAAAGTTATTTTTGGTGGATGAATCCTAATCATGCAACATGAAGTTGGTACCATAGGCCCAGGCATAACATTTTAAATTAACTAGAAGAAATACATGGCATTACTTATTTGTACAGCCTCAAAACAACAAGATTGGTTGTTGCTTCATCTTTTTTACAAGTCTCATCTTTTCTTCTGTATCATGAGAGAGCAGCTAACAAAATAAACATGCTCAAAGACATTTTTGCATTTCCTACTTAATAAAAACTTCCACTGCAATTCAGGCATAGGAAGCCATCTCTACTCCCTCTGTTCTCTGTTCTTGAGGAGGATGCCAAGGTCATTAGGTGCCAAAAGACACATCTAAATGCCTACAGAGGTTGAGCTCCCTGGGAATTGGATGCCCAGCTTAATTACTAATCTTGAAAATTGCTATCTCTACCTTAAGTTACTTTTATTACCTTGAAAATTTGTCCATAAACTACTCCTGAAGAAAAGATTTAGAGACATAACATACTGTTGGCATTTTATCTGGGATTTCAATACCAAAGAATGGGCTCCTATTATTGAATAATTAAGGAAAAACCATAAATTATTCAGAGGAGCTGTGTTTTCCTTCCCAAAGGAAGCTGTTATATCCCAAACCTGAGCCTGCAGACAAACAAGCTTCTGTCCTGCTGAGTTACAGCCACCCCAAGCTGTATGACAGGAATTGCTGCAACTGCTCCACCTCCCCCTGGGCATCCACCTCACCATGTGCAGAGGCAGCTGCTCCAGGAGGGTAACTCAGGGAGAGGCTGTAACCAAGAGAAGGGGATTCTGTCCAGTTAAGCCCCTCTCCTGAACTGCCCTCTGAATGCACCCTTCCATCCTCACTGTCCAGACTGCCTAGAGGGACTTTAAATCCTTTACCTGGGGTTAATTCTGCCTGGATTGACCCCCACTCTCCTGGACAACCTGATACCAACCCCTGCATGAGATAGTACCTGACACTCATTCCAGCTGCAGCCCCTCTGCCTTGATGGGGTTTCAGCTTCTAAAAAATCAGTTCAGCAGATCAGGCGTGGACATCAAACACCCCGAGGTGACAGCAGCCACCCCAAGGTGACAGCAGCCTCATGAACTCCTGCAGGATAGGTGCTGTAGGAGAGTCCAAAGTTATCATGGAATCATGGAATGGTTTGGGTTGAAAGGAGCCTTAAAGCCCATCTTGTTCCACCCCTGCTACGGGCAGGGACACCTTCCACTATCCCAGGTTGCTCCAAGCCCTGTCCAATCTGGCCTGGAACACTTCCAGCTCTCCATCAATTTGAACTTCTTTGGACAATCTGTGCAGCAGCCTCCCCTTACAGGGAAGAATTCCCTCTCAATATCCCATCTAATCCTGCTCTCCATCAATTTGAAGCCATTCCCCGTTGTCCTGTCACTCCAGACCCTTGTCCGAAGTCCCTCTCCAGCTCTCCTGCAGTCCCTTTAGGCATTGGATGGGGCTCTAAGTTCTCCCTGAAGCCTTTTCTACTCCAGCCCCAACACCTGGTTCTGCTCACATCTCCCTCACCTCAGCTGCACCAGGTCTCATTTGAACAGCAATGCAAAGCACTTTTCCCACTCCCTTGCTCTGGCAAAGGCAAATATGAAGGTCCCAGATCACACTCCAAAATAGCAGCTTTTTCCTTTCCTCACCCAAAGGGTTGATGACTTGGGCCGATACCTAATTAATTAATTAAGGTTAGTTGAGGTCGGGGCCTGGAATCTGAGCAATTAAACTGTTTGCTCCCCTGCTAAAACAAACCCCGTGCACAAGGCGAGCTGCCAAGGTTGGAATTTGTGAAATTTGGCTCAGGAAAGCAGGTGCCCTGTGCCTGTCCCTCAGGGCTGCCCAGGGCTGGCTCAGACTGCCAGGCTGTGCCGTGGGCTCAGGGATGGCACAGAAGAGGTAGAAAGAAGTCCTGCTAACTTTTGCTTTAAGGATGACTTTTCCTGTCCTTATCATGAACTTGAATATCTGGTGTTTTAATTTTAAAGCCCAGCTCTTGAAATGGAGTGATTAGACATAATATCTCGCCTTTGACAAGAGAGCCTTTGTGGGTTCAAAGATGAGCTTGAAAATGAAAACTGATTAAAGCCTGAAGGGTCAAAGCCAAGGATGGAAATGAGAGTTACCTGACATGGATTTCTTTTTAAAGATCACAGGCATTTAACCCTGTTGCACGATTCCTGACTTATATAATTTAGTGGTGCAGAAGCAGAACGTGCAGTTTGTGGAGGGACAGAGGTGACCCGGGCTGGGCGAGGAGGGGGAGCAGCGATTTGCTCCAGGGACTCAGTGATGGAGGTGCCTGCTGAGGCGAGCTGCCCCCCTGGCCCCAGACATTTATCACTACCTGGCCTGGCATAAATACATAAACAGATAGATCACTTGTGCTGTAAATAGCAGAGAGCCACCAGCTGTGAGGGTTGTACTCATCGCTTTAAAAATTAATAGCGTTTTATTGTGAGCTTGGGTTTTGTTTGTTTTTTTTTCTTACAAAACCTCTTCATACTCTTCAGAAAAGTGAAGAAGAGCTGGAGAACAACCTAAATGCTGCAATAAACAGAAAATGAGCATGCAGCTCATGGACCTCATATGGCCACAGCTTGACAAAGCCCCGGGCACTTGGATCTGGATGGATCATACTTATTACTGCTTGGTTTTTCTGTCATTCCCAGGAACCTCTGCATTTTGCACTTGTTAATTAATCCAAACTTGTTCTTAAGTGATCTAGAAGTTTTTAGAAAGTGCATTCCTCCCAAAACAGTGGACATTTCCCAAGCATAATCCTTTAAGTGGCTAGAAAGGTTGTAATCACAGGATTTCATTCCTATGAAAGCCTAGACTTTCTAAGGTATAATAGATTAAAGGTCATTTAAATAATTGTAGTTGATATAAAATTAAAGTAGCCTTGATGGTACCTCCCCAGACACATAATCTGAAGTAAATTTTTCAGAAAAACCGCGGAGGTATTTGCTCTAAAAGATTTCTGTGACCCGCTAACCCCTGCAGTGTCATGTATCTTAACTAATTAACTCTGCTCTTTATTGATCAGAAAAAAACCCCACAACAACAAAACAAACGAACAGCAGAAAAAAAATCCACAGGGTTTTTCTAAATAAAGCAATTATTTATAAAATGGTTTTGACCAGTTTACGAGGAGAACACGCAGAGCCTCAATGAACCTGGAGCCTGCAGGCATACCATGGGAATCTGCCTCCTGGGCAAAACAAAGACTTGGAAAAACACTAGCAGAAACTCAGAGTTTCTACCACATGCTTTAAGGGCTTCTGCTCCAATCTGGAACTGCTCTGCTTTGACAGTAATCCAGTCTTTCTTTTCCCATCTCACCGGGCGGAATGTGGGCAGAAAGAGCTCACTGAAGACACAGGGCTCTTCTTCACACCCTGTGAGGGCAGGCTTAGAGAGAGAAGAAAGGAACTATATTCCTTCCTTCATTTGACAAACACTGAAAGGAATCTGGTCATCAGGAAGCACTTTTGGAGGAAAAATCTGCTTTAGCCTGGATTTCAGCTCTTTCATACCTGATGACAATACCTATGGCTAACATACTTTCTCCTTCAATGCAACATTTCCTTCTGGCCCATTTCCTTCCCAGTGTGACTCCCATTCCCCAGCTATTGATACACAAGGTAGAACATGGAGACACGAAAGGTCAGGGGCAGGTTCTGCATAAATACAGCTTGTGAGCAGCCTCCATTGGTGCCGTGGAGCACCAGAATGCTGTGACTGTAAACACCTGGTGATTATCCTCCCTCTAGGGAGAAGGGTGATAACAACCTTAAGACAAGCAAACCCACTTTGAAAAGCCGTTAAGTAAAGTCAGAGATACAGCTCCCTCTTGTATTCCTGCCCACCTGAGTTTTTACCCGCAGAGTCCTTTGTTGTCTCTGTGCCCAGAGATAAATGCAGGGCAGAGCAGCTTTTTACCCTACAGTGCCGCTTGGGTCTAGCACAGGTCTGGTGTCCCTAATTCCTTCTTTGCTCATCCTCTGTACACAAAAAGAGAGGCCTTGATGCAGGAAAACACTTGAAGGGCTGCTTGATTTATTTAGGCACGTTCCTGTAATCCTGAGGGAATATCTGAGCAGACCTGGGCTTAAGAATATATTTAAGTATGGGACCAGAATGAGGAATGCAGCTGCAGGAAAACATGGTGAAAACACAGCTAAAACTGTACAGCAGATACAAACTGGGAAACCATGATGGCCAAGCTGTCATCGGTACAGATGGTTTTCCTCAGCCAGGAATCTGCTTTATTCTGACACATAAAAAATTAAAACACCTTGCTAAAGAATCCTCTGGTTTACAAGACAAGCTGTTCTGGAGAGAATATAAATGTGTTGGCTGCTTCATTGGCAGTCTATGCTTCAGATTTATTTTTTTAAGATATAATGTCTGAAGCCATATTTCCCTGGTGATAAAAATCCCATTAGTAATCCTGACAAAATCCTGAAGGGCTAAAAAGCAATGAAGAGGATTTCTAATGGTAAGTTATAAATCCTTTTAGAGAATATCTTGGTTTAAAATAATTCAGGGGAGAAAAAATTAGAATCTTAGGAACGAGGCAGTTGTACTCAAAAATCCTGTGGTGCGATCAAGGACACTTAGGAGAAATGCCACTTCCTAAGGCAAGGAGATGACACTGAGCTGCAGCTTTGGCTGGTCACTTGGCCAGTGAGGCACTGGGTACCTGAGGCAGGCTGAGAGAAGGAGAGATCATTTGTGCAGTGCTGTTTGTAATTCCATCTTCCAGAAAAATATTGAGTTGTCCCCATTAGGCCAATAAGAAGGTAAGTCAAGATCACGAATACAAGTGACGTGTGCAGCTGCAGGAAATGGGATCTTCAGAGCAAACAGAGACGTTTGAATGGAAAAAAATAGCAGAGTGTATCTGGCTGATTTTTCCTGTAATGTGGGCAAGGCTTCCCTTGGTTTAAATTGGTTTAAACCAATTTTTTTTGTATTGTGGATGACTTCCTCTTACTGTCCCACACACTGGCCAAGACCCGATTTTCAGGATTTTTTTTTTCACACATAATTTGTGCCACATAAATATATGATCTGTAATTTTGCTGATTATTTTAATCCATAATTTGGAGGTAAATGAATGCACATCTTTACACACAATGGTAGAACACATGTAGTGAAACTCACACTTGTGGAATACGAAAGGGGAATACAAATACTTTGCTGAATAAAGTACGTATGTTACAAAAACCCCTAAAATAACTTCAGGACGTCTCAAACACTGCAAATACATAGTTCACTCTACAAACTAAAAGGACAAACAGCATATCTATTATTACTCCCCTGCTAGATTTATAATAAACCTGAATTTGGTGTGGAAACTGCTCACTGAATGAAATGGGGGTGGTGAGGAATTAATTGGGGTCTCTTCACCTTGTGCCACCAAATGCAGAACAAGAGCCAGGATTAAGAATTCATTACATTCAATTATTAATTTATCAAAGAGTCTGCATTCTTCACTCACCTGGGTTTTCACTGGGATGAAATCAGTTGGATTCCACAGGAACTGATAAAACTGCTACATTTAAATAAATAATTATACATCTTCTGAAGATTTTTAAGCCCATTTATAGCTTCCTAGAGCAGAAGTGCATCACAGGTTAAATTCTGCAGGCTGCAGAGGAATGATTACTGTGCTTTATCAGTGGCAATGGTACTGCTTTTTACAGGGTGAGTAATTAGAAAGGAGAACCCACTGCTGAACATGCAGCTGACAAGAGGCTGGGAAGTCTCTCAGGGACAGACTTAGAAAAGCGATCTTGATAAATGGGAGAAACGGGTTGAAATCGAGAAAATGAAATTCATGGAAGACAAATGCAAAGTACTGAGGTGTGGAAGGGAAATCAGATGTGCCAACACCAAGCTGGGACACAGCTGGAGGTGCAGGGCAATGCAAGCTGGAAATGGCTGTGCTGGGGTTTGTGGGTATCTGCACGTTCAGAGCAGCACCAGGAGGGCAGGGAGTGTGGGCTGAAGGATGCTCCCCTGGGAGCCTGCACAGCGGGACAGCCCCTGCTCTCCTCCTCAAGTGCCTTCTGTTTTCCTCATGTGCTGATAGCCCAACTCCACAACTGGATTTAGCCTGAAATACTTTATTCAGCAAATTTGATTTTAACAGCTCAGCGAGGAGTTTTGGGATGGCTCCAACCCCTGTGTGTGAATAACTTAATCCCTCAAAAAAATTTGCCTGGCCCTAAATCTAATCTCTACCTGGAACACTCCTGTGCAAGCCATGGAACCCCTTTCCAGGTGGAAAGTCACAAGCAAGATGTGCTGCAGGCAGCAGGACAAAACTAAATCTGTTGCAGAGGAAATCAGGGGGTAAGGGAAGACCTCTGAGTGACCTTACTGTGGGGTTCAGCCTGAGAGAAATTAAATCAAAAGTGCAGGGGGTACTGCAGGACTTCCTTGGGCCACCTGGCCAGTGTCTAACCAGCATGGTCAGCCTCTCCTGTGCAGCATCGTAGGTGGGGTTTTCATCTAAAAGCAAAGTTCCCTTTATCCTCTTTGTAACTGCAGCAACTCCTTGTCAGACGTTCCTCATACAGCAGTATATGGCACAGTGTGTTTTTAGAAATGGTTCTCAGTCACACCTTTGCTAATTCACAATGAGGATGTAATGGTATGGAAAATTAATACTGTTTCTCTGCTGTGTCACATAAAACTTGTTCCATATTCATGTAATAGGTTATTACTGATATGATAAAATAATATGGACGCTGAAAAGCCATTTGTTTCAGAAGCACTGTGAACATTAAACCTTACAATAACTATACTGACTACTAAAACTTACAGCAATACCTATAAAAACCTTGTAGATTGAGCAATCAGCTGCTGTATAGATTGTGTATTAAATAAAAATAATATCTGGCAAAATAAAAGTGCTTTGGGATGAAGTGGAAAGGCCTTTTAACTGCTCATGGATAGCACATATCACAGCAAACTAATTAATCAAATAAGTCACCCACTGAAAAATGGTTCAGGACCCGTGGATCTCAGAACACATCCAAGAAGGCAGAATCATTTATGTGTGCCAGCCTCTTCCACCTCGTATGGGGAGGTTTGTCCTGCCAGAGCCCTACTGGGAGCAGTCCTCCTGCCCAGGAGAAAATTATGACTTCAAGGACTGTGAAGAGCAGCTCATGAGACATCTCTCACTTCATTTGGTTTTGGATTAGGTTAGGCTTTGGATCCTGACTGTATAAACTAGACACAGCCTTTCTTTTAACCTTTAGTTTCCTGTTATCCACAGGCTAACAGGAGTCACTGATACGTGAGGATAACTCCAGAGTCGTTGATCTGAATGTGTATCAGACCAGAATTAGAACCAGTTTTATTCTGGAAAGCAAAACCTGGTTCATACAGAACTGAAAACAGTCTTCACATTTCTGAAAGAGCTGCTATCAAAGTGAGGCTACAAGGCTATGGAGATAATGTTTATATCACAGTAGGAACTGGTACATCTTTATGACACAGGCATATTTGTAACCCAGTCAGACACAGTACACTCATCCTATTATTACATTTAATCAAAAAAGGGGTAGCTCCACCCTGCATTTGAAATCTTAAATCATCTGGTATGTTATTTGGCAAGAATTCTACTAAAGTCTCTGTCTGTAAAGCTTCTCACAGCATATGAAAATATTGCACAGGCAACAAGAAAATCTACCACTCACAGGGGTTTGTATTGGAAGATGTGGGAGACTTGTGGTTGTTGGTTAATAAAGACTCAGGGGAAAACCATTCATACACAGCCTATTTCAAAGCATCACAAAATAAAGATTCTGAGACATTTTAGTAAACCTCCAAACTATGTTTTAAACTCTCCAGTTATGAAACAAATTGCTCCACATTGAGTCACTACTGAGAGAAAACTACCGTTAATGCTAGCAAAAAGTGTATTGCAAAAATTCCTCACATCTGCAAAGCACCTCACTTAGATGATAATTATGTTCTATAAAGTGCTGTTACTCTTAGTCACTATTTACCTTATCTGAGTCATATTAAGTGTAGTGTCTCAGCTGCAGAGAATTTCATTACACCATTTGTTAAAGCATCTTTAATAGGCCAATTTCAGCATCTGTCTACAGTATCTCACTAAATGGTTTTTATTTGCTAAATTATAGAATTTAGATGAAACACACTTCAACAAGAAATCCCGTTGTACTACTACAGATGTCACACTCACAGCCAGCAGACTTTCTCTGAGATCACTGTGCCTACCAGTTAAGTGAGGCTGCAATCAGTGAGCTCTATTTTGAATCCTTACATCACTAAAGCTTTGACCAAACTGCTTGGGACTGGAACCAAGATCTGAAATTACGCCAGAGTTTGGAGGTTTATTCAGAAGAAATAAAAGTATTTCTTTGATGTTCTCAGCTGCAGAGAATTTCATTACACCATTTGTTAAAGCATCTTTAATAGGCCAATTTCAGCATCTGTCTACAGTATCTCACTAAATGGTTTTTATTTGCTAAATTATAGAATTTAGATGAAACACACTTCAACAAGAAATCCTGTTGTACTACTACAGATGTCACACTCACAGCCAGAAGGCTTTCTCTGAGATCACTGTGCCTACCAGTTAAGTGAAGCTGCAATCAGTGAGCTCTATTTTGAATCCTTACATCACTAAAGCTTTGACCAAACTGCTTGGGACTGGAACCAAGATCTGAAATTACGCCAGAGTTTGGAGGTTTATTCAGAAGAAATAAAAGTATTTCTTTGATGTTTTTAATTTGTAACATCTAATGGAATAACAACATGTAGATTAAATAGTGAAATAAATACTTTAATGACCTTATTGGCTGTTCAGTTTCAGCCAAGTATTTCAGTCATACTTTATATGGGAGTGAGATATTAAAATAAAACAAATTTACCATGCATTGTAAATAAAGCAGAGTACAGCAAGTCTTGTCAGTGTGGTTACCTGCTCTAATTCTCAATAGGTCTCTCCATCTACTTGTCTGCAATCAAGCCATCTATATTTTCAAAATTACATAATTTAAACATCATTGGAGGAAAAACTATCAAGTCCAGTTCATAGTAGAACATTTTGGTCCTGTATATCTGTAGTTAAGCATAGTACAGGTAAAGGTCCAAACTTCAGCCTTGGGGTTTTTTTACAGTATGCTTTCAGACTTGTTCTTGCTTTAGCCTAGACTAGACAGGTCTGCTACGAGCAGGCTCCAACCCTCTGTGACTGATCTTTAAATTATGCTGTGTTGATTTTGTAGTGGTTTGATTCCTGCATCTTATCTTCCTTTTCCTTCCTAAATACCCCGTACTTTCACACAACTAAATCCAGAACTTCTGAGCCCTTTCAGTCTCTGTTAGATGAAGGAAAGAGAAATATCACTCCAGCTGACACCACTCAAGTGATGCTATCAGTTACATTAATGCCTGGAAAGGGTATCTCCACTGAGACCTGCCAGCAAGCAAACATGCCTTGAATTCAACGGGAACCTGCAGGCACTAAGGACAGACAGTTTGGCCAACCTGGCTACTTGCAGTTTAATTCCCTGATTTAACACTGCCCATCCTCTTCTACTCCAGCAAACACCTCCCCCTCCTCCTGCAGCAGTCTCTGCACAGGACCAGAGCAGCAAAGCTGTTGGTCCTTGAGCTGCTCTCCTCTTACTTCTTTAAATTTGTGTAACTTTTATGCATCCCAGGCAGACTCCTATGTCCTGATCATCACTACATATCACAGAAATTTCCAGGAAAACAATATGTAAGTGCAGAGTACAGTTTGTGATTAAAAATCTATAGATTTTTCATGAAAATCAGAGAAAAATCTACAAAGTGATCTACATTTTCATAGCCTACCACTCTCTTGAATGACATGTTTGCCCAAGGTGAAAAATAGACATTTACAGATGAAGGCAAGGCAGAGTTACTGCTGCCACGGCTTTTTGTGACTGGCACCTGAGAAGATCTGATAAGGAGAAGTCAAGATAAACTCCCACATGTTCCTCACCCAGCTCAAGCCTTTCCATCCCTCTGGGAGGAAAGTGAGGAGTCCAGAAAGCTGTCTTTAAAGAGGACTGAGGTGAAATCAATGAAAGAACAGCTGGAGGGGCAGGGACACAACGAAACCCCATGTCAGAGGAGTCAATTAGTCCTGTGCCTGTTCCTAGAATCATTGAATCTCCTGAGTTGAAACGAGCCCACAAGAATCACTGAGCGCAGCCCCAGCCCCTGCACAGGACACCCCAACAATCCCACAGTTTTCCAAACGCTCCTGGAGCTCTGGCAACCTTGGGACTGTGACCATTCCCTGGGGAGCCTGGGCAGTGCCCAGCCACCTCCCCCCACTAATGGGGATGGAAATTCTGCAGGCTTGCAGCTAATGTGGAAGGAAAGGTGGCTGCTCTCAGCTAATCACTTGCCCTGGATTAATCACCTTGAAGGCGGCTCAGGTGAATGGCACACAGGGTTACAGCACCTTGAGTTCCCTGCCAGTGTGTGCAGTGGTTCCACAGGGTGAGGTCAGCAGCAGCTAACGATGGCAGTCCTGGATAGAAACAGCCAAAGCAGCAGGTGAGCTGCAAAGCAGATACCTGCAATTAACAACCCAGTGGACTTTGGGTTTATGGTGCGTTTTTTTCCTCATTAATTAATTCCCTCAGGTAGTTAAAAGGAATATGAACCCTGTGCCCAGTTTGAAGAAGTCAGGAAAAGTTTCCTTTTTTTCCCCCTAATATTTCAGCGCATCACAGCATGTTTTGTAGTTGTTGGCCAAGGCCTGGCAGTTGCTTTTCATGAAGCACACTGCTTTGCTGACTTTTGATGCTGAACTAAATTAACAGCTATAGCTTTGTACTGTTTCCTTCTGTATGCATTTTCTCTTTAATTAATGTTGTTGGAGGTCATTGCATGTTGCTTAAATCTCTGCAGGGAAAACACTCTTCCTCTGTTTTGGTGCAGTTTGGGTCTATGACTCCTTTGTTATTCTCTGTGAATTAATGTTTTCTTAAAGGACAGAACTATGAAACAGGAGTTAAGGTGCAAATGAGGGCAGTTTTTGTCAGTATCTTTGCAAAAATAGGGGACTCTTTATGGTTCAACCCTGCCAAGCACTTAAGCACATGCTTATCTTAAATAGCTCCATTGAAATCAATGAAACAACTCACATGACAGCAAGACACTGATCAGGGGGTTACTCCAATGGATGATTTGTGTCTTATGATTAAAAATAATTCCTGCCTGGGAGCTGGGAAAGCATTTGCTCAAGCCTGCTGTTTACTGGTTTCTTCCCTGAATGTCCTCTTGATTAGCACACAAGCTCCATATGAAATATTTGGAGGATATATGTTTTCTAGGTATCCAAGCAGTGCTTTTCTTTTAAATTGGATGTGAATGCCAAGGCAGCTTTATGCTCCTTTTCTACTCAAATGCTCTGCTGCCACATGTCAGTACTGCTCTCTGGCACGTCTCATAAGAGCTGGAAGTATAAAGTACACCTGCTGTGGCCGTCTCTGCGTTTTCTTTTCAGTTTTGTCGTGGCTGGAACACAGTTTTCTGATGCCTGCCTTCAATTAACTTCATCTTCCTGGACTGATTTGCTGGATTTTTAACTGCATCCAGCTCTTTGGCCAACAGCTTAATCTCAGCAATATTTATTGTTCTCTTTATTTAGCTCCATCTCTTTATCACATATGCTCCTTGCATTGTCATGTCTGTTTTTCAGGTAATAAGCTGCAAAAAATAATGTAACTTTTTTAGGGCAGACTCAAAGGGAAAGATCTCTAATTATGAAGACTGTTCTCAAGATTGCCCATTTTGCACAAGGATTTCTGCTGTCTCCATTGCCATGAGCAGGAGGGCAGAGACAGCCAGGGCTCAGCCCTGCCGTGGCACATTCAGGAACAAAACCCACTGGGTTTCACTGAAGCACCAGGGCAAGCTCAGGCTGTGCTGGTCCTTTGACAGAGCTCCTCAGGGTCAAACTGCACAAGAGATGAGTCTGAAGTGACTAATTTTAACGATATATTTTTATAATTCCAGGATTTCTCTTTCAGAACGCCATTATGACAAATTTGTTACTGAATTTCCCAGACAGGTTTTTAAGCCACCTCCAGGCTGCAAAGCTGAAGAATAGCTCACATTTAGAAAATTACAATAAAAAAATCCACATACAAGGACTGATTCTATAATAAGAATTTTTCGTTATTTTGCTGCTGAGTGAGACAATCTGCCAAAACTCCTCCAATAATCAAAGAGGAGGTTTGCTGTCTGTAAGGAGAAGATGCAAATCCCATTTCTATTCTTTGGTGGTGCTGGGAGCAGGAGCCCAGCTCGTGTTTGGTATGAATTCAGTTAGTCTTTTATGATATTGTAATATGCAACTCAAAAGAACTCATCAAGTTGATCTAATCTAAGCTTCTCTACAGAAAACTCAAATAAGCTTGAATTCTTGGATTAGTCAATGTTTGCAGCCACTTGAATTACATTTCATATATACATAAAGTGAGCATATGAATCTCAGTAGTTAAGTACTCTGCTGTCAATTTCCTTTTTTTTCCCTTAAGAAATGAGTAAAACATATTTAAACTCATCACACTGAGAAGTAGTATCTGGCTGTAATCAGACACAATCAACCGAAAGAAAAGAAATAGTCATATTTGCATCCATAATCTTTTTTATCTTGACACTGAAGGCTAATTGTCATATCAGGAAATGCAGAATGAAATACAGTATATGTGCCTGAAGGTACCATGTTTGCAAAATTGCTTAACAGCAGCTACTACTTGCTGTTTTGACAAAGATATACTCTTGCTGTCTGATAGCACATTTCTGTAGGAAATAATTTTGAGTAGGCCCTGTCAAATAAAGTTAGATTTAATGCAGCCACAAAGTTAGTAATAAAGGGGAAACATTGACATTTTCTTCTTTATAATTAGATGTTGCCACTGATATCCAGCAAGAAGACACTGCTGTCCTGAATTGTGATTGTTGCTGGAATGCTCATTGCATTCCCTGAACTCTGTACGGTCCCCGCGGGTGCCAAGCACATGCACCCAAGTGTTGTTCTTCTGATTGAACTGTCATAAATCCATCACAATGTGATAGAACTCCACCAGATGAACCTTACCTGAACATACAGCAAATATATCCCTCACCACCACTGGCTATTTGTATTATATTTCACGTTTTAGGGACAATAGGAATGTGTTATTCTCTAGGAAAGTGTCTTTTAACAGCCTAAAAATTAATAGGGGCTGAGACTTGCTTTCATACACCACATATGCCTCGGGGCTTTTTGTTTTGTTTTCGTCTTTTTCAGCTAATCATTTATCTGAAGGAAGTTATCAGATGATGCCGTAGAAAATAGACAAATTATTATGATAAGTGCTGTGACAGCCTAATCAGGAGTAGGGTCCCACTGTGTTATCAATCACAGAATCACAGGATGGTTTGAGTTGGAAGGGAGATTAAAGTCCATCCAGTTCCACCCCTGCCATGGGCAGGGACACTTTCCTCTATCCCAGGTTGCTCCAAGCCCCATCCAACCGGGCCTTGGACACTTCCAGGGATCCAGGGGCAGCCACAGCTTCTCTGTGCCAGTGCCTCACCACCCTCACAGGGAAGAATTTCTTCCCAATATCCCATCTAGCCCAGTCCTCTGGTGGTTTGAAGCCATTCCCCTTGTCCTCCCACTGCAGGCCACTGTAAATAGTCCCTCTCCAGGTTTCTTGTGGGCTCCTTCAGGGCTGCTCAGGTGCCCAAAGGAAGCACTTCCAGAGTGGTGAAGACTCATTGGCCACTGCTGTGACAAAGAATTCCCACAGTGCCCATTTAGGTCCAGGGCGTGTCCTTATAAAGAGAAAATAAGGAATAAAGATGGATGCAAGGCGTGTTAGTGAGTGGAACCACGGAACACTGGAGCCTTTCCTATGGCAGGTGCATCCTCCAGGTCGGGCCCTTGGTCCAATTTGCAGTGTTACAATCAGCTTACACGATCCTATGTAAAGAAAGCAAACGAGAGAGATGGAAACAAAGGCGGGGGAAACAGGATATAAAACACACGTACAAATATTATAAATCCTGCAGCAACCAGATAGCCTCTTTTTATCCCAAAAGGTAGAGAAATGGAACTGATTAGTTCTCACGGAGGAAAGGATATTGATGTTTAATACCTTTTTGAGGCTGTTGAGCTCGGTTATTGGATTCAAAGCAGGATACCTGATGGTGCAAACAGCAGCATATAACTCTGTTTCCTTCCCTAACTGCAAGTCCACAAGAAAATCACCAGTTTCAGCTTGGAAATGAAGGTGGTCTTTTGCTGGCTGAAAATCACTTATTTATGAAACAATTTTAAATTATTTGCCATTTGCAATGCCAGGAAGAAACAGCACATTTGTTCAGCCAAAGTACAGTTATCTCTGCTGTGAGGTTTAGAGTGGTCCTACTGTTTGTCATCTTTTAGGTTGAATTTTTATCGGTTGTGCAAATGTTAGCACATACTGTTAAGCAAGATTTAGCCCAAGCAGATAATGTTAGGAGTGAATATGGTTGGGTTTTCTCCTAAAAAGCCCCCAAATCTTTGAAGGTGAAAAGAAAAAAATAATGAAAAACTAATGGCCTGAGAAATGAAGAATTAAAAAGTGAGTACTTTTCACACACAAAATTGCCTTTCTGGAGTGACATCCATGAAGACTTTTGGGCCAAACAGGTATTTATTTTTCAAAAGTTGAAGTGTTCATTTAATATTTTCAAAGCGAAACATTTTGACTTTCTTTTTGGTTTTTTGTAACATTAAAATCTCACTTAGTAATTATAAGAAAGCCAGAATATTAGAATTAAAAATTAAATCAAGACAGAAGCTTAAAATCCTTAGAAATACAAACCATCATTCTTGTTCAACCTAAGTTGACACTTAATTTTTTTTACTAATAAAAAATACTTTCTTCCAGCATGACTAAAATAAAAAAAAAACAAACAAAAAAACCCCACCCTAAAAACCCCAAAAAGCCAAAAACCCAACAAAACCCCAAACAAGCCTACCAATTAGTTACACAGCTCTGTGTAGAGCTTCTTGGAAGCTCTTTACTACAATTTTTATTTATAAAATATGATTTCCAGCAACCAGACATTGTACTTGGCTCCTGTTTTAAATAAGAGGACAAAGTGATTATATAAAAAACAGCTCCTAAAAAATGACAAGGTGCAGAATGTGAAACTTTGGGAAAAAGAAATATAAACACCAATAGTTGCAATATACCAAAAATAGGTTTTGGATCCAGTATATTTTCGCCATGCAATGCCCTTCTAACTTCTCCAGGATCCTAGAGGCATTTTTGCTAAAAAGTCAGTGCATAAGCAGACTTTTTGACATATGAAATAGAAGCATAATCATTTTCTGTTCATGGCCTCCAATCCTCCAAAGGGAAACTGAAAATAATATAGCCTAATTACAACTCTGAATAAAACAGTTTTATTACCGAATGAACGACTTTAATTCTTTGTTTGCTCTCAAATGATACGTGAAAATTAATATGTGGCAAATTAACACCATAAAATTCGTGAGTGAAGGATTTTTTTTCAGTTTGCCTTGCCCTTCTTGCAGCGAGGGAATACAATTCCTCTTCTGGATCACAGGCAATAAAGAACACCAGATCATCGTAATGATAGAAGTTATAAAGCACTGGGCTTGCCTTACAGCATAATTCAGTCATTCAGAAGTCTTCACACTTACAAATGTATTTTAAATACGTCTCAAAACTGAAATGTGGCTGTTTTAGTTTGCACCAAGATTTACACCTCGGTGGGGACAACCCAGGGAACCATAACATGTCATAAAGTGTTACAGTGCATGATAAAGCCTGGCTTCTGCTCCATCACATCCCCACATTAGGACATTGCTCTGCAGCACCATGACACAGCTAGGCACCTGAGGTGCTCTATTGCCCCATAATGAAGTCCAATTAAGATTCATTAACCTCAGGCCTCCTTCACTTGTTTGATGGACAGTGAGCATCTCAGGGAAAAAGCTAAAAGGTGAACTTGAACGAGCTCAGTTCAGCAGATGACATTTTGAGGAGTTAAAGACACCTTAGATGATAATTTACATCTGAAGCATCAAGGCATGTTGACATATTGATTGATAAATGGAAACATTATATGAGATGGTCATGCTGGCTGAACATTTAGGGTGATTTATGCTGTAACATTTGCTTTTTATATGTGTACCATTTTTTTAATGTTAACAATAAAGTGCTGCAAATGCTACATTAGTAATAAAATATGCACTGGCTATGTGCTTTATTGGCTTTATTTGTGTATGAATAAATACCACCACATTCACACAAAAATGATATGGAAATAATACACCTTGAGTAGGCACAGTGACACCCTGTAACTATCCTAAGGTAAAATTGATGTTAAAATCCAAGAATGGAAGTCTGCACAAACCGTGATTCATGTTGGGACCTACATATTACCACTATGCTTAAGGAGAAATGTGTCAAGAAAAAGAGAAAGGATGTATCAGAGTTATTAGGAAAGCAGAGCAGATGACTATGTGGAAGGGACAACACTTAACTGATTTATACCAGTGCTTAGAAACAGGTCAGACTTTAGATGTTCCTTTGAGATTAATGACACCGTCACTCCCTATTACAGGCACCCACACGTGCAGAATGACTCTGCTGCAATATGTGACACAGCAGCGAGGCAGTTACAGAAATGTCAGAGGTTTTTCTTTCCCCCCAACAATGAGCACTTCATCATCTCCTGGTGACCAGTCCACTTTCAAGTGGGGTTGGTTTTCCTTCAGGAAAGACCTCTCTGAAAGAATGGGCCGGCATGAGGGAATCCCCATTGCTATGGAGCCACACAAAATATGCTCCAAGCAAGATTTCCTGGAAGACCAAGCGTAAGCATCCTGCTCAGCAACCATTACCCTGTGCATATTTTGCATACACACAGATGCCCCTGGGAGGCATCACTCCTAATGTGTATGTACAACACAGATGCTCTGTGCATGTGCAGTGCACCCAGCACTTTCATACATGACTGACTTTCCAGACACACAAAGTAAATCCAAATATTCCATGAAGTCCAGGGCTTGCTTTATGCTTTAGCAATAAATATACAGAGCGTAAACCATATTGTCGATGTTTAAAGGGTTAGTTTGACTAACTGCCTACCTACAGTGCCCTGGCCTTGACACGTATCAGTAAGACACACAGGAATTCTGGATATAAGTATTATTATGTAGTTGTGTAAAGTATTCACTTTGAAAAACTTATAGGATTGAAAAGGAAAATAAGGAGAGAAAAATTCTGACATGGGGTACCAGAAGTATGCATACAAGAGCTGGGATGGGTAGGAGAATTTGCAAATTCATAGTAGCAGCAGTTCCAGGTTAGCAGCAGTGTGCTGTGACTTTGCAAGAGCTCTTGCATTGAGCAACTTTACCTCACACAGATTATCTGGCTCAGGCATAGCCCAATGCTAATAACTTCTCCTGAGCTAGGTAAGGACTCAGGATTCATGGAAAGAAGAATGGCAGTGCAGCAGTGGAAGAGCTGTGGAATTACTGCGGCACATTAGGCTCTTACTGTACTGAGTGTGAAGTGTGAGCTCGGATGCAGGCTGTCAATAGAGCATAAATTATCACAGCATCAAAGGTACAGGAAGATACTGTGCTGTCCTGAAATTCAGCTAACTTCCTCTGGGATAACAAAGCCCTGACACTGTAGGGAAGCCCTATTTTGTTGACAAAAATAGCCCCCTTTGAGGGGGGCTGAGACACAGAGCCTCCCCCAGTGCAAAGGAGAGCAGCATTTCCATGCTGGTGGCTTTCCTAAGGCTCCGGCCACCCCCTCAATGCAGCCTTCACCATTCCCTCCCTGAGCAAATTACAGTTACAGAAGACAGCAGAAACAGCAGGTACCTTTTATAATCAAAGATCTCAATAGTTACAGAACACCATGTAAAAGCCATTTCCTCAGTTCAGCAAGGACTAAGTGGCAACAAGGGAGAGGATGAAGCAGGGACAATGGCAATTAAAAGCAAAAAGGATATAAAAATATTCCCAAATGCCTCAAAAGTAGCAGGAAGAGAAGACCATTTCAGTCTTAGCTAGCATTAACCTCTTTACATGGAAACTGAGTCTAGAGGTAGAAATGGCAGTACCCTGGATTTTGTTATTCACAGCATGCAGTGGTGATGTGAATTTGGGGAGGGAGGGGATCTCACACCACTCAGAGATAACAATTGCCCCCCTTACACAAAGGCACACGCACATTTATCTCAGACACACACAAGCAAGCCTGCTGGCACACATAATGTACTCCACAAACCTAATTTGTTCTCACTTCATTATTTTCAAATACATAGGGGGAGTTCTGGGAATGCAGGTGGTTGCTATGCCAAATTTTGCAGAATGCAAGTTCTTTTGGTATTAACAGGAGCCTTTATACCTTTTTCTCTCTAATTTTCCACTACAGCACTGCCAAACACTATTTAGCTTTGCTCAGAAAGTTGAAGGTTTTGTAGGCAAAGCCCCAGAAACACTTCTCTTTTTTTTTTTCTTTACTCCTTTGAGCAGCCACGTAAATCCCAGATGTTCTCTATTCTGCAGGAAGTAAATATTGAAACTGTGCTAGGAGATATTCAAACGGAGCCGACAGAGATGTGAGCCTGGGATCCAAGGTGTGCTGAACTTAAAACAGTTCTATCAGCAATTGCCCACTCTGACAGTGCTGCATATCTGCTGTCTGCAATCAGTACCGAGGGCCATAGATCTTCCTAATCACCTTTCTCACCAGTGACAAATATGAGCAAGCTAAAGTTAAGGTCAAATGAAAGGACTAAACACCTTCCATACATCAGCAAAGTTACCCTCACTCAAAATATGAAGCTCAGCATCTGGTGAGCTTGAGTGCTGTAAAGCACTTTAGTGGGAGGTCTGGCAAAAAACAGCATCAAAGAACCTGATGCAAAACTCCTTGAGGGTTGTTGAAAGCTGGGGAAGAAGGCTCATTCCACTGAAGCACAGCCTGTGAGCACACAGCTCGACACATCACACTCAGCCATGATGCAGAAGACATTTGTTGTTATTACCAAATACAATTATTCTTTGAAAAGGAAACAGAGGTGCAGCCCCATGGGTTTGTGTGAAGCTTTCGCATGTGTAACAGTTGGGGTTTTCTGTGCCATCAGTGAGTGGCCTTGATGGAGCCCAGCCTGGAGGGACCCTTCTTCCAGTGAGCCCAGCAGTGAGGATCCCTCACAGGCTTGACTTCCAGCAAAGGTGGTATGAGAGGGAATGTCCCACTTTGGGGCAGCTGCCAGGACTTGGAGGATTTCCCTGTAAAGAGATCAGTAAATGTTCCCCATCCCTGCCTCACCTGGGTGCAAGGGACATCCCAAATTCCTGAGGAAAGCTGTGGAAGGCAGTTGAAGGCAGACCTCAATCCTTTGGTTGTGTTTCACCACGGAGCACAAGGGAGTTAAACACTCACACCCTGATGACCTCGAGGTAGGTGGCTGACTCCTTTCTTTTAGAAAAAAAATCAAGGTTTAAGTAACCATCCTCAGGAAAAGAAGCAAGATGGAAAAAAAGCCCAAACTGCCAAAAAAGCCTGGAACTTAATCCCTTGTCTGAGCATCTCAACCAGATGACAGGACGACTTTAACTTGGAGCAAATGGGCTGGATGTAGAAAATACAACTTTTCCCAGGTACAGCAAGTAGGAACAGGCACAGAGGTATCTGAATGAAAGTTCAAACCTGAACTTTGTGCAAGGCAGTGTGAGTAGTCAGTAATTATTTATAGCTACAGGCCAGTGCCTTCTGAGCATAGGAGAAGCACTAAGCAAGTTACCTTTCACCATGAAAGAGGCTCTGGGAATATTTCAGCAGGTTATGGGAAGAATATCTATAGAGGGGTCAGGGCTCAGGGCAGGAGGCTGCCTGCTACAGTCTGAATTATATTATTTTATTCTGCAATCCCAGAATGTTGGATTTCATCTGTCACAGAAACTGTCAGTCAGTTCTTTAAGTACAGCCTAAATCTAAGTTTATTTGAATTATTATACAAAAGAAAAATGGCTTTTCCTTTCCCCAAATGAAGACCCTAAACTCACTGATTCCACAACATAGATTCTAAATTCAAGGAAACTTTATCCAAAAGCAAGAGAAGAACAGCCCAAAACCCATCAGAGCACTAGAGAACCAGAGGCACCTTTCTGTTCCGAGCAGCTC
This sequence comes from Ifrita kowaldi, assembly GCA_013398055.1. Taxonomy (NCBI): domain Eukaryota; kingdom Metazoa; phylum Chordata; class Aves; order Passeriformes; family Cinclosomatidae; genus Ifrita; species Ifrita kowaldi. The sequence goes on from VZRS01001629.1 coordinate 322,400, forward strand.
CTGTGAGCCCTCGAGCTGGGGGTCTTTGCTGTGCACTCCACCACTCCTCTCCTCATTTTTCTTGTGCTCCATTGCCTCTTCAAGGGCTTTCAAAAGCAGTTTCAGATTTTTAGCTCCTCATGACAAGCAGACTAAACTCTTCTTCCTGCCATCCCCACATCAGTCCGAAATTATGTCATGAGTGATATATTGATGGCTCCAATTTGTACTGGTAGCATCCTTTTCCATACAGGAAATGTATGGAAAGACATTAGTCAAGAACAGAACTTCTTCCCCTTCTTATTCTATTCCTCTCACCTGAGGACAAAAAGGAAGAGAACTAGGCTAAAATTTCCAAATTTGCTAAATCAGCAAACACAAATCTTCCCCTGGGCCTGAGCATTGCACAGCAATTATGAAGAATTCCACCTGCTTCAAGTGCCCCCTGATCCAGAATGGGGAGTACTCACTGGGATATTCCTGGCTGCACAGAAAATCAGTTTGCTCCCCCATTACATGAGGTTCAGCAGATGTATTTGGTGTCTGTGTCTGAGGGCTGTACCCAGCACGGTGCTCAGCTGTCCCAGCCTGCCAGCAGGTCATATGCCATGCTGCAAGTGGCCATGCAGCCCTGGCACATCCCACACATGGCATCCTGTGGAATTACCCCTCTCCCACATGTGCATCCACAAAAATGCAGCTCTATGGAGGAGATCAGATCAAAATTATTTTAGCCTGGATTTATATTTCCATTGTAATTCCAGCTCGAGCCCACTTCGAAATGCTTTCTAGGAAAGTGCTGGTGACATGTCTCTGTGGTGTTCTGCCACTGAGGATATCCTGGCTGCAGCACGCTGCTGGGACTGCCAGGAGAGCCAAGATCCAACCCCCAGTGTCACAGGGACCCGTGCTGGGCACACTTGCCACTTGCTGAATGACACATCAGAGTGAAGGGATGGGAGGGGCAGGAAGCAGCTCTGCCCCGGGCTGCTGGGGGACCCGGTGTCCCAGTGCCAGGGCACAGCTCGTGTGACTGAGCAGGGCACCCCGCCAGCTCAGGAAAAAGCCACATTCCCACACGCAGGCTCAGGTTTTGTCAGTGAATTATATCCCTTTTCCCAGATGCAAAGAAGGCCAAAAGTACCCCGTTGTGTTACAGGGTAATATAAATGTTGTTTTTGGACTTTGGTGCTCCAGTGCTCGTTTGCCAGTTACATAAGGCTCAATTGTTCAGACGAGAATTCCGTGTTGACTAATTGGCAAAAACATATACAGAGCTAAGAAGCACACTGTGTCCTACTTCGATGAAATGTGCTACCATTCCATCCTAATTAGAAATACTCATTTGCTCTTTTAATTGCATACCTTTGCATATTTACAGCAATTAATAAATTGCAAAAGTGGCACGTACTAAGTCAGTCTAATATTTGCATTTCTGCTTGTTAAGTCCGTTAAGGCGTCGCTTCCACATTAGGCTTTAATTATGTGAGGAATGCGGAACAGCTGATGCCATGCTGGAACCCAGAACGATTTTCTTTGGACTCCTCTACCTGGTCACTGACCAAAGCAGTGTTTTCTCCACAAAAACTGGCAAAAGATCTACTTCCTGAGGAATTAATGCTGTAATTGCATGCATTTTTCTAGCTGGCTATTATGCCTTTGAAATACTGATACAATCTTAATTACAGAAGTACAAACAATACCATTTTTGTGAACTGCTTTCTATTTTGTGCCAATTATGCAAGTAATAAACCACATTCAGTAAAAAAATAACACCTTTTAGCAGTGCCCAAGACTTTTCTATATTTTTAACAATTTTGGGAGCTGCTTATTTTTACTGCCTGAAAATATCCTGCCACAATATATATTCTAACAGTAAAAGGAATAAACAGTTTCTTTCTGAAACGTTCTTATTAAACATGCTGCACTTTTGGTTGGTTGTGGTCTGAACCGCTCTTTTGGTTTCATTGAGACTATACCAGTTTATATCAGCTGGGATCTCGCTCACCTTATAATTTTACAGGATCTGACCCCATTTGGTCTGGAAATTCAGGAGAATCTTTTTTCCCATAAGAAATTATTTACCCCTAATGGAGGTAATTAATGGTTTTTAAAGTGTTTGGTGTACATGCACGCAGACGTAGAGATAAAACATACTTTCTATTTTAGACTGTGATTTGTGTAACAAAGCAGATAAGAGCAGGGAGGTTTTATAGCCAACAAGCTCAGCACAAGAAATTATGAATTTTTTTTTTTAGATCTTCATATGTGCTCACTGCTTTCCAAAATCTCACTAAATCCACTCACATCACTCTTATGAGATTGCAACCTTAAGATTTCTCACAGCCCTCATTTCGGAAAACAAAGGGCAGCTCAGATTCCTGCCTGAAACATCTGGCTTTACACCTGACTCTGGATTAGGGTTTTATCTGGTGGCATTTGACGGGGCTGCACCGGTGCCAGCAGAGCTCATCTGCTGAGCTGAGCCAAAAGCTGTTCCTGTGCTGCAGCTTTTACTCTTTCTGGACACTGAAAGACCAGTCCTTAATACAATAGGTCCAGCTCACAGGATTTTTGGATGCTGTTCATAGCCCTGGCAAAAAAAAAGAGCATGGCAGGAAAAGAGAGCAAATATAGTGCTGTGTCACTGTAACAGTTTCACAGGGATTCTCCCAGCCTGCAGATCACTCCATGGCAGTGGCAGGGAAAAGGGGACACAGACCAAGGCTAAATGTTTATGGCTTTTCTGTCCATTTTGTGTTGGAATGCTGCTGCTGAGGAGAGCAGCCCTGGCACAATTCCCAGAAGAGTGCTCTAGTGGGGTGTGCAGGGGGCTTTCCCAAACTGGGAGAGCCTCCAGGATAGCTGGGAGAGGCAGGGGGCACCTGCAACTTGTGTGACAGATGCTGGCAGGACCTGGCTGGGACCAGGAGCACCGGCAGCCAAACTCTCCCACACCCACGAAAGAAACCCCTGGGAAGCACTTGGTGACCAGGAATGCTGTCACCAGGGCAGATGGCACAGAAGGGCACTGCAGCCTTGCCAGCTCGACCAGGAGCTTTGGTACCCACCTGGCACAAAGCCACGGACTCTGAGCGCTGCACCCACCACGGCTGACAGAGCTGCTCGGGCAGAGCTCGGGGGAACACGCTGCCCACCCAGAGCCAGCTGCAGGCTGTGCCCTGCTCTTGCTCCAGCTCCATCCAGCAGCAGTGGGCACAGTTCTCCTGTGCTGCAGGAGGAGGTGAGGAGGTGAGGAGGTTGAGGAATACCAGTGACTGTGAGAGAGAGAGCACTGGAATCACACCCTACCCACCCTGAGCCAAACCCAACAGGCAGAAGGATGTGTATTACAGAGGACTCCTCATCCTGGGGAGTGTCCAAGGCCAGGTTAGAGGGCTTTGAGCAGCCTGTCCCTGCTCATGGCAGAGGAAATGGCCTGGATGGCCTTTAAGGTCCCTTCCAACACAAACCACTCCAGGATTCTATGATTCCCTGTCCTCCACTCACCTGGCTGAACACAGTGACAGGAGCAATGGGACAAATTAAGGGGCAGGGGCAAGGGAAAAAGATTCCTGCCCAGAGCTACCAGTGCATCCCCTCCATAGCTGCCCCACCACCCCTGGTGCTTGTCACGATGGGTGTGGAACCAAACAATAACACACATTGCTGGCTGTTTGGTCAGTGGGTTCAGAGGCCGCATTTAAGTCCATTTCATTCCATTGTAGAAAGCCAAGTCTGAGTTTCCTATCTTAAATCAAAATCAGTGCCATTCTCTGAAAGCTATTTTTTGCCCACTTCTCTACGTCTTACAGAGTTATGAACATTTGAGCCAAAGTGACATCTTTAGTACTTTGGCAGAGAGCAGAATTTGATTAGCAAACTCTTCAGCTGTTGTATTTTGCAGATAGTGTTCAAAATATCAGGCCTAGGTAGGGGAGAAATGAATCTTGCACCATTCCCTCCACCCAAAGGGTGTCAACCCTAATTCCATCATTTCAGATGCCTTTATGGCACATATTTAAGTCTGCAGTTATATTTGCATGCATTCATTCATTCAATACTAAGCCTGACATTTGTAAAAAATCATACAGCTGGTGAACGAGAGAGTTGTCTTATTCTTCATAAGCAGAAATTTCAGATTTTAATGTCAAAAGATAAAAATAACTGTTGGGGTTTTGTTTGTTTGGTTTTTTTTCCTTCACTGTAGAGAGAATTTTTATAAAAGGAGATCTAAAATTTCAAACTAAACAAACAAATTGTCTTTGCACTGCAGCTTTCTTCCTTACCAATTTCAGTTGTTTTCAGAGAAAAAGGGGAGGAGAAGGCTACATGAAGATGAAAGGGAAATTTACCCCAATGGTGAGCTTTCAAAAGCTGAAGAGTACAAAGAAAACCTGATCAAAAACTTATTACCAGAAACTGGAATGACTATATGTGTCTGGGGAGGGGGAGAAATGCAATATCACAAGCAAAGAAAATTCAAATACAATAGAAAGTGGTGCTGGATGTCCACTGGGAGATGGAATGATTTCCTCTGAGCTCATGGGAAATTACTGTATGGATATCTGAACGATGGGTCATATTGGTGTTGAAACCAAACAGACATTTATTGCGTTACATTCAGATATGGGCAGAGTTTAGTTTGTAAACAAACATCAGCAAACTAAGTTACAGACTCGCTGCTGGAGACATGATCTTAAAACCAGACAAAGACAAACCCCACCAACACAACTAGGCAGGTATGTGCTTTTCTTTTTGATGTGAAAGAGTTTAAAGTGTAATACCAATTGAAAAGAAAAAATTAATTTAAATTTATGCCCTACAGGGAAGCATACATTAAGCATTTGATAATGAACACAAAATGGATTCATGCTCTCAGACCTCAGCATTTTTCAGTGAGCCCATCAGAAGTGCAGAGCCACAAGAACAGGGCCAGGAAGGGTCTTAGAGACCACTGAGGCACAGCCTGGCATGAGCCCGAACCTTTGATGTGGTTCCTAAGAGACAAAGAGGATCCTGCACTCCCTGCCATGTAGAGTGGGAGATCAGAGAAGCCTTACGAGGTTGGGATGTGCTCTGCAGAGCCAATATTCCGGGGACTGAAGATAGCAGAGGAGTGCAAGCCACAGGGGCACATCTCCTGCAGGTGGGAGATCTCTCCTTTCATGGGAGATGCAAGAACTCAGTCAAGATGAGGACAATTTAGAAAACATAGGCAGAAAATTCCCCTGTTTAAGTTGATGCAACAATAACATATGACACCACAATTACAGACATGATTTTGCAAATTTGGTGCAAACAGCTCTTTCATATTATGTGATTTCTTATTGATAAAATATTCTCAGTAACACTGGAAAATTTTCTTACACACTGAACAACAAGGCTGTGGTTGACTGTCTGCACAGAAATGAGTTATAATGGGATTTGGCACCTCTGAGCTGGGAGGACATGGGGTGCCAGCAATTGTTTGTGTTTCTGGAGAGGTTATCCAGCTTCAGAAGTGTTCAGTGGCATGTTTCAATCAACAGCAGGAAAGTACAGCTATCTCCACTTTGAAGAAGTTTAATCTATGGCTACGATCCAAAAGACCAAGTGTCCTCTGAATTCAAAGGCAGCCAATCTTCATAGACTTGAGAAGAGATTATCTAGAGATTATGTTGGTAATTAACTGAGGAAATGAAAAGTTGGTCTAAACCCTGTGGATCTGCCTCAAAGTGACATTGCTCTTTTCTTTCCATAAAGGATGTGTTGGAGGCTATGGACAGAATTTACAGAGAAGCACAGTGAAATGTGGGTAAAGCAGCCAGGGGAGCCTGAATTCAGGTGTCTTAGCTAAATCTTTGCACTGAGCTGGACAACTGGGTAGCTGACAACAGATCATTTCTATGTGAAATTAAATTAAAACTAGCAACTGTGCACCAATACCCAGCAATCATCATATCAGTGTTAATACGTGTTCCTCATTAATAGCATTTATCTAAGTGGTCTTGTTACACCTCTCATTTACTGCAATTACTCCCAATTAGACAGAGACTGTGAGCACCAGCTTTTATATCCTGTCACATGCCAGATGAGCTGAAGGACCCCTCTGCTGCAATGCTGTTCAATAGATAGCCTTCATTTTCTATTACTCTAGAGACCTTCTCAAGACAAATGCTTCATTCTTATAACATCATATTTTTTCCTCTTATTTGCATGACAGCGCTTCAGAGCTCTCCTAAATCTTCGATTACTTAATAACTACTTTTCTTTCTCGTCTGATAACTGCAGAGAGTGGAACAAAAGAGTGCTGCATAGTTACAGGCATACAACAGCCCTGCTATTTAACATTTAGATGGTGCCACAGAAAGAGGGACGCTGTACCAGGGAGGCAGAGGGGAGGTGGACGTGAGCAGTGACAGTTGGCTGGACAGAATGCCCCCTCTCATCTCTTTCACTGTGGTCCTTGCCAAAACCATTATGCAGTTTGAGGCAGACAGAGGAAACGTGCCTGCTTTCCACCAGTCTGCTCCGAACACTGCATCCCACTCTGCGGACATTTCCCAGGCTTCAAGTCATCGCTGCTTGGCAGAGTGAAGAACAGCTTGAGACAGCTACAGCAGGGCAACAGAACCCCACGCACCAGGCAAATCCCCCTGTGCAGGCTGAGTGTGCAAAGTAGATGTGAACATGGACATCCCACAGTTCACCTTCATTTAACCCCAAACAGATACCAAATCCCCCAGCATGAGCTTAGCCCCTTAACCCAGGATATTCACAGATGCCACGGAAGTTTTGGAATCAGTGCTCCATTTAAATGATCCTTTCACTCCTTCCCACATGAATTATTGTTATTTGCATTAACAGATATACTCTATGCCAAATTTCCCACAGGCCTCTTTTCAAATTAGCCATCTGCAGCCGTGTGAAGCTTTACATGAACACAAAGTATATGAAAGGATATCCAAATACTATCAGCTCTAACAGGTACTTATCCATCTCTTAACACACTGCATACACTGGCCATAGCAGGTAAAAGCAGTGTGGATATGAACTGTGGAACAACATCCAAGCACACCAAATGCACGGCCACACATTCCCAGAAATCATTCTCCAGTCACCAGTTCCAAGGAGGAGATAGCTACATAACAGGAGACAGCTCTTAATTTGAAGCATCACTCCTACTTTAACAAAAAGGTGGTTTTTTCCCATTATTTGCTCCTTGAAAACAAAACACTGAAGGTCTTTACTGCCTACTGCAGAGCATTAATTTTTAATGGGAGAAGCTACACGCTGCTTGATTTCTTCAGTGCACGAAGCAGCCAACCAATCGTGCATCACCTCTAACTTCAGAACAGCAGTTTCAGCAAGGAGCCTTTACAGCTCAGAGCATCCTTGAGGGCTAAAGATGTCAAGCGGTTTAAATGCCAATGAAATCAAGAAGACACCAGGCTCAGATATGTTAGGAAAAGAGGACAGGAAAATGGAGATCTCCACTGAGACCAAAAAACTTATTCTCTGCTCTGAGAAATAAGGGCCCACTTAAGACACCTAGTGAATGGGGAGAGGCATAAGCAGCACCAATGACAAAGCGTAGAGCAAATTTTATCCTGAAAAATGTTTGAGAAATGGGCTGGAGGACATGTGAGAGAGTCCAGCTCTCCCTCTCCCTCTGTACATGAGACATTACTGACACATGCCTTGCTTAGCCTGTCCAGCATGAGCTCTGGATCCTACAATGACCTTAAGGAGTTTGTTCCAAGTCTAAACAGAAAAGTTTTTTCCCAATAATTCCCCAGAGCACACAGTCTCAGTGCCACTGTGCCCATTGCCAAACTATTAAAGTTTCCAGGCATTCATGTGATACAGGACTTCCCACCCCTCAAAGCTGAAGCCCACTCTCTAAATTTCCCAGTTCACATTGTTTTCAGGACATGGTGTGTTTGGGTATCACCCCACTCTGTAAAGCCCTTCCTTCAAGGGACATGGTCCTGCTAAGGAGGAGCACCTGGCTCCAGCTTCTGCACAAAGGACACTGTAGAGGGATCTGCATCTCAGCAGCTCCCTCTGAAACTGGACAACAACTCTCAAAATGTACGAGATCACGTTCAACAGACCAAGATTTCAGTGGATAATCCAAGCTATATTGCTGCAAAGGCTTTTTTTTTTATAGCAGTAATTTTCAGCAGCTTTTTCAACTTTCCAATGTGCTGTGCAGCAGGATTGAAAGTTGATATCCATTTAAGCCATTGCCAGAATAGGAATATTTCTGCTCTTGTATCTTTAAAAATATCTTGTGGAGTGAAACGATGGATGCCAAGTTTCAAGGTTGAATGAATTTTTATAGCGAAATTATAAATCCCTGAAAATGAAGGATAAAATGGAGAGTATTTAATAAGCCTGAACTGAAACAGTGCTATCAGATGTCCCTTTAGTAATTTTGATAGAAATGGATCTTCCCTCAGATTTTCCTATCTGTGAGCACAGCATCCAGCACTGGCACCATTCTGCTGCTGGTCAGCGTTTAAAGGCAGAGTATTTGGATTACACCAGAGAATGCCTGAGACCAAGCAATGCCACAATGGCCCTTCCAGGCAGAAAGATGCTGAAAAACCAACTGAGCTGGTGAATTTTCTTCAAGCCCACTTCCACACTGCTGTGGCTGCTGTGAATTTAGCACTGCCTCGGGAGACAGATGTTTTCCTACCATTAGGTGGGTGTTGGATGCTGTAGACAGGAATCCATGGCCAAGACTCCTGCAGCCTTGGTGCTGATGCTGCCCTCCCCATGAGCATCTCTCTAGTCCCACCTCAGGGTCTAATCAAGTTAATGTTCCAGTGAGAAAAGAGGGTGCTAACACTGGTATTAAGCAGGTGAGCTCTGAGTAGCACCCTGGGAGGAGGAGGAGAGTTTATCCTCGCCATGTGCAGTTTAACCTCTTTTAAACGACACTCTTGCCTAGAGGAAATGGTTAGTGCCAATCCGAAATCAAGAAAGATGTGTTTTTCAATTTTCCACGCTGACTTCAGAAGTATTTATGGTTGGATTCAGTTCACTTCCCCAGCAGAATTCACAGGGATGCAAGCTCATTTTGTAATGACACCATCACACTGGTGCACTCAGGTGCATTCCTGCACTTCAAAGGTAACCAAACGTGTCTTGATGGTCAGAAGTATTGAAAAAGAACAGCAACAGGTACAAATAAAGGGCTTTAGCCCAAGCAAGCCCTTGCAGAAGCCATAATCTGGCAATGGCAATATTACATTTTCTCCTAAACATGGCTCCTTGCTGCTACTCTACCCACAGTTATTTCAAAGATGGGCCCTTCTTTCAGGTGCCTGGGAAGGCCATCACACAGCAGTCAAGAACTATTGAGAGGTATTAGTTTGTTACCCTTATAGTGCAAGAAGAAACCTTCCCTGCAGAGGGATCAATCTTTCTGAATTTTTGACACTTCTGCTCATTTTTCCACACTAGGTCAAACTATATATATATATATATTTTTTTTTACTGTTCTGGTTTGGCTTAGCATGTGCAAGTACACTCTTTTAACATTTACTCACACCGGTTTTCCTGTATTCCTTCTCTGCTCAAGCCATCTTCAGATCAGTCCTTCCCTGTCCTACAGACATGATATGCTTATATGAGGAAAAAAACCTCTACCTTTTTTGGTCTGTCCCCATTTTAGCTTTGGGCCATGAGCAAGTGAAAGCATATCCTGACAGCAATGTAATATGCAAGACAGAACAACTTCAGCCAAGACTCCTTAATGGAAATGGCAACTGCTATTGATTTCCTAAACACAGAGGTTGTGCCCCTCACCTCCATGACAAATCAGTTAGTAAGGACTGGGGACTCAGGGGAAACTCCTCGGTATGTAAACATGAACTTGTGGTTTATATTAACACAATATATTCTACAACCTTCTTCCATGGTGAAGTCCAGGAAAATACAGGAGGAATCTGCAAGTGGCAACCAAAGACCTTCACAGCAAAAAAATAAATTGCTAATACAAATGCAGTTGAATTCAACAGGCAAAAGAAAGAGCAGACACATAAGAGTAGTGAAACTGTGAAAATCTTTGGATTACCACTAAATATACAATCAAAGTGAAAAAAAGAAGGACAGAACCAAACAGCTGATTCTTTGTTGCAATATATTACATATGGTGAATAATAGAAATAATTGTTACTTATCCTCTGATAACAGTAAATTGTCCTTAATGCAATTAAAATTGGTGTAAGAACTCAGTCTGACAAGGACAAACAGCTGTATCATTAATGGCTGTCATGGTGGAAGAGACAAATATTTTTCCAACCTCTAAAATAAGGTTGAGAAACTCCTCACTATTTGGTAATACAGTTTATATTTTGAATACAAGAAATCTCCCATTTAGCAGCAGAGCAACTTGCCTCTGAAGCACGGCTCCTCCATAATCAGTGTTTTCACAGGCATTACCGAGGACAAGGAATACAGACATCACCAAAGATGTCTACGGGCCCTTTTCTCTCACTGCTAACAGTAAAAGCAGTATAAATGAACCCACTCACTGGCCTGGCTGCACTAGCAGAAAGATCAGACAGACAGCTGAGATGAATAACACTGAGAATAGAATAACTTACTTCGTCCTTGAAGCAAAAGCAACTTCCTTACACCCCTTAAGTTAATAACGCTTTATTTTGTCCCCAGCTGTTAAGTTTATAGAAATTAAAAGTCATGACTATTTGTCTTTAGCCAGCATGAATTTAAAAGTGCCTTTAAAAAATCTCATTATCATTGTGGCTTTTTTTTTTCCAAGCAGATTCAATACAAAGCAGATTACATCCTGCCTGCACTAGTAAAGTGCACATAAATTTTTCACAAACCAATTTATCTTAAAAATTTTTCTTTCCTCATTTTGATTCTGGACGCAGTGCAGAGTAGAAAGGCACTTCAAGTATTTTTTAGATAACACAATTCTAGCAATAGTGCATTAGTGTTTCTGAGGTATTTCTGTTCTATAACGTTATTTCCAGACCATCAGAACACACCTTTTATGAAGTGGAATGAGCTCATATGAAACAATTACATTACCATGAAATTTTAGTCTGACGTTCAACCTGAATTTGAGGATTAGAACTGCAGGATTCATTCACAGGTAACAAAAGACGATAAAAATAATTTCCTTTGGTAAGGAAACTTGGAAATATCCATCAAATAACCTGCATGGGTCCCCTGTACATGGGAAACCAGCAGTCCAGCAACAACCACACATGGGACCACCACTGGTACCCCACACCTGTACCAGCAATAATCACCAGTGCAGTTACTCCATTCCAGACCTGGAAACCATTCTTTCTGAGACACTGGGAGAGGAGGGTGACCCTAATTCTCACCACAAGTGTTTAGGAGTGTTGGGAAGAGACACAAGACTCCCAGGTCTGGGGGAAAGTGTTTCTCTGGAGAGCAGCCCTTCCTGTGCAAAGCCTTGACTGCCTGGGGACGGTCAGGAGACACTGATTGAGCAAACACTCCCATTGAAAAACTACATTCTACTTGGAGCCAGCAGAGATATTTATAGCCAGGTTTGTTTGAATGGCCGTAATAGCTGAGCTGCAGCTTTTATTCTCCAGACAGCTCCAAAAAAAATCAAGGCAACGACACTGGTGGAGCAGGAAAAGTTCCACTGTCGCTTTTCATGCGGCACTTGTCTCTCCCTGGCACTGATGACAGCCTTTTCACAAGTACCCCAGGTGCCTTACAGAGAGAACAAGACATGAGTATGTCATGGCATGAGTGCAAAAAACGGAATAAAAGTTACCTTATACAAGTCTGAGCCACTTACTGTTAAGACAGAACAAAATCCTGAATCTCTCCTGTTCTTTCATTTGCTTTCACTCCTGCCCAAGGAAGGGTTTTGATCACACTTTCATTTTAGCTAATAAAGTGTTCACAAGTAATATATTTACAAGAAATAGTAACACTACTCCTTTGAGAGAAACAACACTGTCTAGGAACAGACAGTGAATAACTGGGCCCAGTAAATGGGAAAGAAGAAATTTCTTGGGGTTTTGGGTGGATTCTAAACATGTCATCTTGTTCCTGCATGTTTGCTAGTCTTGGAGGAGAAGTGATCAAAGGAGTTCACAGTCTTTTGCAAAAATCTCAGAAAAAGATTGAGTCAAGAAACAACCCCAACCAGAAAGCAACACGCAGAGGAACAAGTTCTTCACCCACAGCAGCTCCTGCTGCAGTACTGCAGCCCTGACACTTCTTCATGTGCCTGAACCTGGAAAAAGAATTTGGAAGCCTGGTGGTAACAGAGTAACCCACAACACATTCAGAACAAAGCTGACCAGACTTTTCTCTTTTGGCCAGGGTGCTTAGTTGGTCAGAAAACATAAGGAAAAAAATGTTACTTAAGAAAATCCCTCCAAACTCTAAAGACACATAATTCCATCTGCTTCCTTTTTCTAGGGAAAAAAAACCCAACAAACCCAAACTCCATCTAAGCACGGCTGAAATTGCTGCCTTGGGGAAAAAGTCTTGCATGTTCCCTTCCCTCCAGCAGACAGGCAGTGAAGGCAGCATTACAGTCCTTCAGAAGAGCCTTCAGGGATACGCCAGAGAAAACTTCCAATATTCTTTTGCACATTAATTTGCATTAAGCTGACATTTTTAGTGATGGGCATTTTCAGATTTGTGAAGAAATATAGTTTTCTTTGGAAAGTCATTTGCCAGAAAATTTCTACCACCTCAACAGTTTCAGATTCCTCCTTTATCTTTGGAAGTGCTGCCTTTTGAAGTGCAGGCATGGGAAGACACTTATGACATCTCTACAGGCACACAGGCTTTACTGTGATCACATTCCTGTACATTATAGCACATTCTTTAGAAAACAAGCAGTTGGAAAGAGCGGAAATAAATTTCAGCTTCAGGATGTTAAACCATTCTTTAACACCTCAGGGATAGGACACTAGAAGGATGAAAAGCTGAGATAATTGAGATGCTCAGCCTGGAAAAGAGAAGGCTTTGGGGTGACCTAATTATGGCTTTCCAGTACCTGGAGAGGGCCTGCAAGAAAGATGGAGAGGAGCTATTCACAAGGGCCTGGACTGACAGGACTAGGGGGAGTGGCTTCAAATTGGCAGACAGTAGGTTTAGATTAGATATTAGGAAGAAATTGCGTATTGTGAGGATGGTGAGACCCCAGCACAGGCTGCCCAGGGAAGCTGTGGCTGTCCCACCCCTGGAAGTGTCCAAGGCCAGGCTGGACAGGGCTTGGAGCAACCTGGGGTAGCAGAAGGTGTCCCTGCCCATGGCAGGGGGTGGGACTGGATGGGCTTTAAGGTCCCTTCCAACCCAAACCATTCTGTGATTCTATGAACAAAAAAGCAAAGCAGTTCCTTACACCTTCTTCTCAGACTGGATGCAGTTGTCCCCTTCCAGCGATATTTTGGTGAGGATCCACTCTTCTGCATCTCCGCTCTAAACCAGGAGCGAGCGTCCCACGAGAGCCCCAGGAGGCCACCTGACTCAGAGACACATCTCTGAATCACCAGCACCTACTCCCCGTGGGAGGGAAAGGGTAGTGAATTACTGCTGGCCTGGAGCAGGACTAAATTATTCCCTCCCCACACGCAGGTGCTGGCTCAGCTATTTTGACCCAGCGCGTGGGAGGGCTGAGCCAAGGTGTTACCCAGCCCTGGGAGCTGCCCACCCTCTCCTGGTCTCTCACTGGGAGCGGAGGCTCAGGCAAGCTGCAGAACGGAGGAAGGTTTATATCCCTTCTTCCTACCTTCTCTAGACAGATGAAACCACAAACCAATTAAACTATAAACTATCCCACACTTCTTTCCAAATTAAAGCTGTGTTTAATACACAGCCATTGTGCGCTTTCCACTGTGAGCTCTGCTCAGAGAGCCTTTCAGAAATCATCAGCGGAGACTAGGAAGCTGGAAGTTAGCAAAAGGCACGTCTTGTAGCATTCTGAAGTTGCCCATGTTGCTAAAAAAAAGAAAATTTTTCTATTTTTGTACCCCTTGGACTCCTATTGTTGAAAAAAATAATCATATTTTTGTCCTTACTCAAGACAAATCAAGTTTAGGATAATTGTCCTTAATTTGTACTGCAGGAAACCAAACGCTAACTGACTTGTGTTGTGTATGGAGCAATTCTGTGGTCTGGATAAGCTTTCATCAGTGAAGTGTTTGAGTGGAGTTCAGCAATAAAAGACATGAGGTGTAAGGGTAAATGTTCAATGTAGCAAGAACCAATTATACAAACAAGCATTAAGGTTATAAACTTAAGTTCATTAATTCAGTGTGCTTAGAAATCAGCAGCAAAAGTAAATGACAATATTAAGTAGCAATAGCAATGATGAGCATAAACAGGAGTGTTTTAATGGCAGCAAACTCCAGAAATAGGCACCTTTTTTCTAAGCCAAGAAAACTCAATTTCCACTTGGCATGAAAGAATCAATTAGATATGGCACTTACTGGTCAGCTGAGAGTTGGATGCACCTCTCCTCTCTTCTAACTCTTCACTGTGTACAAATCAATGATCAGAGCAAGTGCAGCCATACAACTCTGTGAGTTTGTAATAAGGCCATTCATTTCTGATGCCTGTTTCTGTGTGTGGAATTTTCTTATAGAGATAGGTGCTGTCATAACCAGTGCACATTTCTTGGCAGAGGGAAAAGGAGCAGAAAAATCAATGCATTTGCAAACTCAAAACTAATTGAGCCATTCCCAACACTGCATGAATTGCAGCGAGGCAAGGACCCATTTAATGACTGAGAGGTTTTATCTTTAATCCAGGCACCTATGTGGCTTGGAAGAGCATCTCATTTAAAGGAAACTTCAAGTGAAGAGTGTAGGCAGAGGTGCAGGCTAAATCTTGATTCCTCACACAGTGGAGTGGGAAAGATGTCAGTAGTGCCAAGAACTCCAAAGTCCAGTGAAAGCCAAACTTTGGAGGAGATTTTATCTGAGTCTAAGGAAGAAAATAACCCTAACTGGAGCTCACTTAAGTGCCAGACCTGGTAAATGAACCAACCTGCGGGACTTGGGCACCTCATTTTCCTCACAAATTGTGTTATTACACAGAAGGAGGACTTTAAAGTGCCCCAACCAACACATTGATTTAATGGAACTTTGCTTAATCTGTTCTATACTTCCTTGGAAAGCCCAGCTTGAACAAAATTATTGCAAAATGTAGCCTTCTGTTAACATTTTTCTGCATTTCAATTGTTCTTTAATATCTAATTTCAATACAGTCAGTAGAATAGACTCACAAAACAGCAAAGTTGCCATATTAACTCAGGTTTCTGAACAGAGTTCCCTAGTAAATAAGGCCATCCCCAATCTGATGTACAGAAAATTCCTGTCCACATTTCCTTATCTCCCAGCCCTCTCCCCAAAAATGGCAGTTCATTTTTCTTTTCTCTTTACTTGCTCCTCCAGTTTTCTGCAATGTTCCTAATGGGCAGAACAAAGAAAGAGAAGAAAAATGCAATTAACTTTCTCATCTGTTTTTAGACCCTGGAATAAGAAGAACACAGGAGTACTTTGATTGTTTCCATGCAAATGTTCCTGCCTTTGGACACTTCAACACTTGACAGATGTCAGAACAGACACAATCAGATTATTCTTTCCTGGGTTGTTGGGTTTTTTTCAAGTTATTTACAGCATAAATCTTTAATTCCTTCTAATTGAAGGCATCTGTCCCGATATCTGCCTCTTCCATCTGAGGAGCCCTTGTCTTCTTATGCAAGTCCTGCTATTCAGGTTCCAATTCATCTTCTTGTTTGACATTTTCCTAGCTGGAAACTGTGCCTGTGAAGCACCTCCAGAAATGAAGGTGTGATGCTTGGTAGAACTTAATATCCTAGATAGGATGAAGAATATTTAGCCTGCTCTTACAATAACCATCAGTGTGCTGTTAAATGATGCCAAGCCGCAAAGCACCTCATCTGAACGATGGGATTAGTCCATTTTGTGACAAATACTGTAACTGCAAAAGCATCTATCACAAAATCTCAGAAGGCCAGAAAATATTTCCTGACATAATGTCACCATACACACACAGATCACAGAAACTTCTGAAATGCGGAACTAACACCCTTCCCCCCCAACCTGCAACAGAAATTTTACACATTCTTGAAAATGTCAAGATATATGGAAAGGATTCACTCTATTTTTGTCCCAGGACCCATATTACAGGGCAGAGGAACAACTTTCTGTCAGGCAGAAGAGTATTCTAATAAGCTAGAGATTGGAAAACTTTCCTGACCAAAAATATTTCATTGAAAAGAGACTATACAAGTTAAAGTTGTTTCCAGGAATGATCTTCAATCCACCAACAGGTTCTTTAAGGGAAAGAGATTTTTCTCAAGAAGTGCAATACCTTTGATTCAGGGATGGGAACGACAACATTTGTAACCTCAGGTAAGCAAGCCTACGTCTGTCCTGGACTCGATAACCTTATTCTGTTTAGTTACTATGCTATTTAACTTCAGTGGTGTGGTTTCTTTTATATCTGTAACAGTGTTATTAAATGGGAGTAACCCTTTGAGGAAAAGTAGAGGAGACAAGGGAAACAAAGCTGTGTTCAAGGAGAAAGAAATGATGGGAAGAAGGTCCCTGACTGTGGTGCTTTGTCAGAGACAAGAGGTAGCTAATGAAGAGAGCAGGAGCAGGCTGAGACCAACTCTGAGAGGAGACCAGAACATGTCTGCTATCCTGATGGAAAGGTTTGTGTTTCCCTAAGCAGCTCGCAGCTAATGGGCTCATCACTCTTCCCGTGTGCTCTCATAAAGACAGCAGCCACAGAGCAACGTTCCCAGGGATGCAGACAGCAACTCAAGATCTCTCTGTCACTTCTTTTTCCATCTTTATCCTCTGCAAAGTTATGACAATTCCCTATGGAGCCAGAGTTTGCCCCAGACCTGACGAAGGCACAAGATTCCGCCATAAAAGCATTTTTTACCTGATAATAATAGGCCAAATGAGAAATGCTGAAAGAAGGGAAAAATCAAATTTGGGGTATGATTAGATTCTCAGTGCTCTACTTGCACATTCTCCAAAATGCACTGAACCAAGGACTGGTTCCATGGCTAATAAATCTACTTGGTTTTTGCTTTAATCCAAATGAAAGGAATATCCAGCAGCAGTAGAGAAGGAACAGATTGTGAATATTAAACACATATTTGTGCAAAATAAAATTCCTGTTTCATATGTGTGTTCCCAAATCTGAAGATAACATCTCCTAGAGATTGGACTGGAAGTTAAAAGGTAGAGGTACTGTATTGGGGCAGAGCTGAACAACATCCATCACCACTGGAGCATGGAAATACAGAGTAAGGGCTTCAGCAGCTCACATCCCTGGAATCAGTTATCTAATGATTCATCTTTGCCACAATAACTGCTGCAAAAATCGATTCTACAGCTTTCCTCCAGTCTTGGGCTTTGCATGGAAAAGCAATTGTTCAAATTAATTATTTAGCAAGTACTTTCAGAATTTTAAAATGTAGCACCTAACTATGCTCTGTGTTTATTTCACAATCATTTCATTTTTTTTTAATATCAGCATCTCAGATACACAGATATGTGATTAAAAACAAACAGTTGTAAGGAATGTCAATATAAATAGCAGACAGTGAAATAGAGCGTTTCAGTTCATTAATATCTGTATCTTAGGTGGCTGCAGGTGCACCTTAATGAATTACATGACTAGTAAAATACAATTATATGCAGCTGCATATGTTTACAAAACTGCAGAACCAAATTACAGGTATCAGTAGCACCCATAATTCATCCATAATTGACAATCTTCATATTACTGGAATAAGGAATCAAGTCATGCAGATGATTACTGCATTTGCCTTTGAGCACCAGAGACACAGGTTCATTTCCTATGCAACACCATAAATGAAACAAATTACATACTTGCAGGTTAAGGCAGACGTGAAAGCAAATGCCCCCTGAATGACAGCCAAAAGCTCAGATTATGCAGGTTCTATTTAGCTGTCAATAAAAGTTCATGAATGGCTGATAGCTGACATAACTTAAACATATTGTTAATAAAGTATTATTCTTTACAGGAGAGTCATCATATGTCTGAGGCAGAACTGGGTTCTGACCCCAGTTAAACAGTGGGTGGATTTCCAGGTTTCAAGAACATAACAAGAACACAACAAAGAGTGGAATTTGTGTTGAAGATTTTGGCTTTCTTTTGTTTTTACTTGTGGCATAGTGATCATCTCTCTTTTTTTTTTGCCAAGACCTTTTATATTGCAATAACTCCTGTCTGCATTTAAATTTCATTCCACCCACAAACCTTGTTAGGACCTCATGCAGACTGTCATGCAGACCGTGCCTGGAGAGGCTCCTGAGCAGCCTGCTCTGAGCAGGGGTTTAACCAGAAGGTGCCCAGAAGCAGCACACCCAGGCTGGATGAACTCGTGGCTCCCCTCCCAGCTCCTCTAATTGTATGTAACACCCTCACAGCTTTGTGTTAGCAGGGCTGTAAATTATCCAGTCAGCAGCCAGAGAGATAAGGAGCAGCTGGATTCCAGCACTGATCATCTTAGCTGTATGAAGGGTTATAGGGGGGGGAAAATATCTTTGTGTATGTGTGGTATGGACCAGTGTTCAGCTTTGGAGACAAAGTCAGACCTCCTGCAATGCTCCATCATTCTGTACACTCCCAAAGGCCACAGAAGCAAACACAGGCACCAGCAACCTGCTAAGGCATAATTTTGGAGAGCTGCATCAAATTATTGAATTGAAGACTGGAAAAACCCAAACAAAGGATAAACAAGAAAAAACTATTATTAAAAACGGCAATCATCAGCTTAGCTTGATCCTATCATGTGTACACAAACAACAACCCTCCTGACAAATTCCTCATAAAAAAGAGACCAGTTAAAGGGACACCACTGATACTAAAGTAAAGCCAGTCACAGTTTCTTCTCCTTTTGAAAACGCATTCATTGTAGACAAGACTTCTGATATGTAAAAAAAAAAAAAAAGTAAAAATAATTAAATGCAGCAGTCTTTGTTGCTAGTTCTGTTTTGCTTTAAAATCAGTGATGGCCAGTTCATGTTTCTAAAAGCAAGGAAGAAGACAACTTGAGTAGAGAATTTGCTCAGAGGCAGTGTGGCAACCACAGATGCCGAACATGCAGTAACCCAGCTGCAATCAATCCAGCTATCCTATGCCTGACTCTGTCTCTGTAAAACAAGAGTCCAAACACTCAAAAAAATGAAAGGAGGAGGAAGGGTAAAGGGAAGAATAAAGAGGAGACAGGCTTCCACGTGGAAACTGTATCAGCTACAGACTTAACTGATTGGCAATTTATCCTTTAGGAAATACTTGACTTCACAAAAAAAGAACTGTTCATTCGATGACTCTTTCAATATTTATCTTACCAACTGGAAAATTTTAGGGGGCTGTGCTGCGTGCAGGAACAGCACCCAGAGAAAACCTGCTATGATTTCCCTCTGCAAAATTATTGTGGAGGAAATGCAGCAAGTCTAAATTTCCTAAGACAAAGATAAAAAACAATTTCCTCAGATCATCTGTTGGAAAGTCTCTTTGTTGCCTTTAAAGTACAAGCTATCAGTAGGATTTTATTTTAAAAGAACGGAAGGACAATTTTACAAATTTATACTGACAAGTAGGTGTTTGTTATCACTTAGATTTTGTAAAATGCCATAGTTTTAATTTTGGTTGTTTTATGGGTTCTATCACAGAAAGAAGTCATGGCCATTTCTCAACATGACCAAATGGATGATCTCTTCTGTTTTGTAGGTGGGGAACTTGAGATCATGGAATATCAACTCCTGTAAAGGTGCTCAACTCTTTTAGCTCTTATGTTACTTGTTAGAATTTGAGATGAGGAATGAGTGGCTGAGGAACATGCAAATCTCAGTTCAAGATTCTTGGAGAGCTTCCGTATTGAAATGAATTGTATGAAATGAGCACAGTTGAATTAACTGTGCTCATTTGGTATATGAGCATGCCCAACTGATTCTGAACATAGGGCAAGGCTATTGCAACGTTATTAGCAGCAAAAATTGCTTCTCAGTCTAAACCCATATTTTTTTTATACTTAGTAGACATGAATATCTTTCCAATCTAACAGGTCTCCAAATACTTTCAACAGTCACAGATGTGAAGACTGGAGGTTTCCACTCTTGGCTCAACCAGGATTTCTGCAATGCTTTTGCCAAAACGGCAGTTTGTACCACATCTCACTGCACTGAGGGGCTGCGTGGTGCTCTGTGCCATCAGCATTCCTTTATTGCCTACTTATGGCTGAAAAACTGCCCCTGGTGTGGGCAGCTGGTCCTGTGTGGTGCCTGGACTTTAGTCCCAGCAGTGCCCAAATTGTGTCATGGTCACCGTGGTCACTTGCTAACAATAGTGTTCATCAGAGCTTGTCATCCTGGGAATCAGGGAATCACACAAGGGTTTGGGTTCAAAGCAACCTAAAAGATCATCTACTTCCAGCCCCACTGTCATGGGCAGGGACACCTTTCACTAGACCAGAGTGCTCCAACCCCCATCCAACCTGGTCCAGGAAATCCCAGAACATCAATTAAAATAAGTTTGAAGATTAGGAGAAGAAAGAATTATGACTGGGCAGGAAGAAGCCCACTGTGAGCCAAAGTGTCACCATTTCTAGGACAATGTAATGTTGAGGAGACAATTTGAGGGGACATGGTCCTTTCTGCAGAGTCATTCCTCCAGAGGAGATGTGGGCCACATGACAGCCCAGTATTACCACTTACATAGACTTCTTCTGAGGTTAGTGTCCCCCTTGACATCCTCAGATCAGATTGGTTTGCAAGTGACTCCCACAGAGCAAGAAGAGTCCAGATCTACCCTGCATGGGACCCAGAGGAAGGAGCTTTGTGTAGATGTTGCCCCAGAAGATCCACACCAGCATTTCAAGACTAGGTGGGGAGGTGATTGAAAGCTTTTGTGAGTCTCTATCCACACAATCCTCCCACTGCTCTGCCCCCCGAAGAAAGACAGCCCCGTAAAGCATCCCAGCCTTAGCAGGAGCTACTTATATCCTGTAGTAGGAGGCTTTACCAGCTTCGCTGAGTTTCGAAGTGATATAACACAAATCTGTCACCACAGATGGTCTCGCCGATAGCATCTGTGGCTGAAGTGCCGAGAAAGGAAGCCATACTTCTTACCACTGTGTATAAAAAGAAAACTCTCCTGCAGTAATATTTCACTGCTGACAGCATAGCATCTCTGTTAAAAAAAGAAACGCTCATGTATCCTAATATTCTGCCTTTCTAAATAATAAAATCAATCTCCATGTCAGCAGCTTGTCTAGTCAATATTTCCCCTATAATGCTAACTTATATTCCATTTCTATGTCTAGGATAATCTTTAATGGGAGGATAACAAACACATTACAGAGTCCTGATTTTCTATATGTTACAAAAATTCCTGTGTCTTCATTAACTAAGAAGGGGACAGCTCACAGGACTATTTTTCAACTGTGACTTCACAGCATATACTAACCCCTTCTCTGTTATTTTGTCGAGATTTATTTTTCACACTCAGATACACATAGAATTCACATCAAGGATTTCTCTTCCATATCTATAATCACAGCCATCTGATTTAGCCCACATCCACAACTACATACCCTGTCTGCTAATGTATTTTCCTGAGATTTATTTCAACGCACCAACAGGACTGTATCTCTTCCTCAGCATGTTCAAATGGTCAATTCTAGGAAGGAAAGTGGTCCCTAAAGTTATCAAAACACTGTATTTCCATTTTCTGTAAATGTGGAATGTCTCTTTACCAATTAATTTTATCTAAGCTGCAGGAGTGGCTGTGCATTGCTCTTGGTCAGTAAAAGCTTTTGGAAGTACAAACGTCTCAGTGTAAAAGTCCATTACCTCACATCCCTTGTAAGATATAAGCAAAGGCTCTTTCCTTCAGAAAAGTCTTCACAAGCATAAATTCAGCATGACCTGAAACCCCAGCCCAGCAAGTCAAATTTCTTTACATTTATATCTCAAAAGCGTGAGTCTGCAAGATAAATGCCATGACTCCTTTTGCATTCTAAGAGACACTTGAAAATTAGGATCAGTTTTAACTGCTAAATATATGACAGAATTTAACTTATATGCTACCTAAATCTAGGCACACGATACAAATATAAAAATAAAAAGCCATATGTAGACAGCAGATTTTACATAGTTGCATTGTGATGGAGTTTAAACAAACATACCTTGAGAAAATTATTATGCTGTAATCTGCTCATACACCTTCCAGAAATGGAATTTGACAGGAACATGTCTTAGCTTTACCACATTTAGGAGGCATTTTTAAGTTTAGAGGATATTAACACATAAAGCTCTGCTTTCCTTTTTTTTTTTTTNCCTTTTTTTTTTTTTTTTTTTTGTCTATTTTTTTAAAAGACTTAAAATTGTAAGCTGGACTCCTGAGTTTTTCCTATCTAGTCTGATGCCCTGATGTCTTTAATTTGTAACAAGAGCAGGAAGAGGAGAGACCTAATATCTGGTTTGCTACATGGTAATTGTGACAATAAGAGGACCTGGGATGGTACAAAAGTGACTTTAGCCACCTACTTTATGATATCCCCAGAGTCGAACAGCTGACAGAGACACATGTACCATATTATGACAAGATGACCTTTAAAGGTCCCTTCCAACACAAACTGTTCTGTGATTCTATGGTATTATCTTAATACCACCTTTCAGGTAGATGTATGTTTCAAATATGAACAGCTTTGAGAGGAGAGCAGGGAAAACTAACCCCCAGAAACCTGGGGAACAGGTGGTGTACATTGTTACCTGAGAGACAGGTAGGGATGACAACCTTTCCTCTTTTCACCTCCAGCCAAGGATATTATATACCCTGTTCTACTTCTCCCTTGTGCCCTGTTTTGATTTGACACACAATCCTTTCTTCAACATTAAGGTGCCCACACCCTGGGGTCAGCTGAGATTAGGACGCATAATTCCCATAATACAGTGGGACATCAGGTCTAGTTTGGATGGAAAAAGTTTTGATTAGGAGGATTTATGTCAGAAAAGTTGCTGGAAGATGTCTAAAGATACCCTTTCATAAACAAAAGTGCTGAGACAAGTGCCAAAGTTGCAAAGTCAAAAAAGCTTTAGAAAGCACTACCCAAGCTGCTGTCAGGTCTAAACTATGACATTAACCCTGAGCACAAGTTGTCCATAATTCCATGTCCCCTGCTCCTCAGGACCCTGCCCAGATAAGTGTAGCTCCGCCAGTGATGCAGACTGTGCAATACTTACCCTTCCCTTCAGCATTCATTTGCNAAATTGTAAGCTGGACTCCTGAGTTTTTCCTATCTAGTCTGATGCCCTGATGTCTTTAATTTGTAACAAGAGCAGGAAGAGGAGAGACCTAATATCTGGTTTGCTACATGGTAATTGTGACAATAAGAGGACCTGGGATGGTACAAAAGTGACTTTAGCCACCTACTTTATGATATCCCCAGAGTCGAACAGCTGACAGAGACACATGTACCATATTATGACAAGATGACCTTTAAAGGTCCCTTCCAACACAAACTGTTCTGTGATTCTATGGTATTATCTTAATACCACCTTTCAGGTAGATGTATGTTTCAAATATGAACAGCTTTGAGAGGAGAGCAGGGAAAACTAACCCCCAGAAACCTGGGGAACAGGTGGTGTACATTGTTACCTGAGAGACAGGTAGGGATGACAACCTTTCCTCTTTTCACCTCCAGCCAAGGATATTATATACCCTGTTCTACTTCTCCCTTGTGCCCTGTTTTGATTTGACACACAATCCTTTCTTCAACATTAAGGTGCCCACACCCTGGGGTCAGCTGAGATTAGGACGCATAATTCCCATAATACAGTGGGACATCAGGTCTAGTTTGGATGGAAAAAGTTTTGATTAGGAGGATTTATGTCAGAAAAGTTGCTGGAAGATGTCTAAAGATACCCTTTCATAAACAAAAGTGCTGAGACAAGTGCCAAAGTTGCAAAGTCAAAAAAGCTTTAGAAAGCACTACCCAAGCTGCTGTCAGGTCTAAACTATGACATTAACCCTGAGCACAAGTTGTCCATAATTCCATGTCCCCTGCTCCTCAGGACCCTGCCCAGATAAGTGTAGCTCCGCCAGTGATGCAGACTGTGCAATACTTACCCTTCCCTTCAGCATTCATTTGCAGACCCTCTGCTTCACACTTGGCTCAAAATCCAAATGCAGCAATAAATGGAACAATAAACTTGCTGAATTCCCCACAAAAGAATACTTTATTCACTATCCTACTTACACAGGCAAAGAGATGGGTGTCCTGAGGAAAATACAAGCACTGAGGAGCCCTGCCTCAGGGAGAGCAGCAAGCTCAAGAGACTCATGGAGAAGATGTTGCTTTGTCTAAAATCTGCATGGGACAGACAAATGGGATAAATGGATGTTTTAAGACTTATCTGTAATGAAAAACAGCACCATCAATCATTTTATTGCTGTTGCAGAAAGGTTTCTGTCTTTGCTATGTGGGTAAACTGACTGTTGCTGAAATGCTTTGCCCGTGGAAATTCTGCACTGTCAGCAACAGCTTTCCATGGACCACAAGGATCCCACCAGCAAGGACCTCATGTGCTGTCCCACCTTTCCCTGGTGGTCCACAACACACCAATATTCATTTCACATTGGTCCACAGAACCACATTAAGCCATTAAGGTTTGCTTTCTGTTTATTACTAGTAAAAGCTTAGCAATAAGGTTAACATTGTAGGGAACCCTCTGTAATTTTTGGGTTGTTTTGACCAAAAGATATGTACAGCCACTGAAGAATTGTACCAAATCACAGCCGTTTTTAGCCACAGATTTTACATATGAAATCACTAAGCAGAGAGTGCTTGGAGAATTTAGATACTTCTCAGTTAAAAGGTCCAATTTTCTGTGATATATATAAGCTATTGTTTATTTTTTAGCCTCCCTGTGGAGTGATATCTATCATTTTCAGCAGGAAGCCAGGGCTATTTGTTTTTCAAAGATAGCTCTTTGGAATTAATTACTCTGGTATTAGACTAAGTGACAAAACAGGTAGTGCAGAACCAAGGGTAACAAGGAATTTTGTCTTGCAGCTTTTTAGAGTAAAATTATTCTCCTAACCTAACTGACAGCATACCATTAATCACTATTTAACAATTATTACAGCCAAAACATATTAAAAAACAACTCTAGATTTCTCACTGCTAGTTACGCTTATTTCATTTTCTAATTGCTGGCTTAATTTTTTAAATGTCAACAAAAGACAATTAAATCCTTGTTGTAACTGTTCAAGCCAAACATATATAATGAAAACTTAATAGATGCGTCCTGTTTAAGATTCTGTTGGAGTTTCTTCCATGTGATGGCACTGTATCAAATATGACAGCTGCTCTCCAGTGCCTCATGCCCAGGCCACCTGAGGTACCTCTGCTCCATCCAGTGAGTTTGGGTGTTGCTTTGGCACTTCTCAGAAATGGCAGACAGTTAAAATCTCCACTGAAACGTTAATTATTAAGCTGTTTCCCAAGATGTCAGAGCCAAGACGACAATTGCAAAATGTCTGTCAACAAATACTGGTTTAGCTTTGTTAACCACTCTCTCTGCTGTGATTGCCAGGAAACAGCACAAGGCAATGTTTTATGGTCACCAGCGGACTCAGGGACGCTGCCTGATGAGTCCTCTTTTTGACACTGAGAGCTGCAAAGAAAAGAACAAAACTGAGCAGCACCTGCTGACTCGCATGAGTTTTGTGGCTCAGGGTACAGTGATAAATCAGCTTAAATGAGAAAGCTGGTTTATTATGTTCTCATCCTTCAGCAAACTCTTCCTAGCTTCTGCCATGGTTTTTTGCCATCTTAGTTCTGCAGATAAAACTCTTTATTGGGTCATAATATACACTGGATTTCTGAAAGCAATGTGCTTTGCAGGGAGGATGGGAGCAGCACATAACCACAGGGTGAGCAGGTACAGAAGGTGAAACTCAGAGACAGTGTCAGTCACAGAATCATTATGGTGGAAAAGACCTCAAAGATCACCAGAGTCCAACTGTTAACCCAGCCNAGGAAGATTGTCAGTCAGGAGTGTGACAAAAATCATGTCACCAGGCCAAGCAAATTTCCATTCTCATTCAGCACAAAGGAGAGGGACCCCATTTTACCCTATTAGCTTTTAAATGTGTCACAGCATAAGGAGCTGAACACAAAATACAACATCCAGCATACAACAATAACTCCACGTTTGGAAATGAATCACAGAAAAAAAACCTCTCTAAAGGATGTGTTGTTTCAGAAGACAATGACCTCCAAAAATAGAAAACTAGAAAGATAAACTCTCTTGCTCCTAGAGTTATATTAGAGAGCACAGTTGCCATACAAAAATGAAAACAGAAAGTAAGTTTAAAGTAAATGGATGCTTTTTCCTGACTATTGCATTTCTGACAACAGATGTGTTTTCTAGTCTCTGGCAAAACATTAGAGAATTTCCTGTTTTAGGAGTAGAACTGCACATGGAGGTATCACCAGTGACCCAGCTCAGCCCAGTAAGAAAGAGAATATCCAGCCACAAAATACTTTGCTTCCTTTGCTTTATAACAAGAGGCTGCAAACCAACAGGTCCTGCCCTTCAGCTGAGCCTTCTGACAAGAATACAACAGTGGGACTGGAGCAGGGGGACAATTAACTGCCAGACTGAAAGCAGACTGTGGCTGGAAAATACAGAGAAGAGGAAAGTTTGTGTTAAGAAAGTGCCAGGGTGGATGTGGATGATTGATCAAGTCAGCGTCATAACATCTCAGAGGCTCAGGAAGGGGACGGGGAAAGGCAAGGTAGTGAATTTATTTTTAATTGCTATTAAGTTTTTTTTTTCTTTTTTTACCCCTAGGACAGAGAAAAGGTGGGGATGTGCATGGAAGAAAGGGCTTTTTGGGCCAAACTCCATATGTTTATGCTTGTGTCTGATTCTTTTTCTGTTTCTCTTTTTAGGGTGAAAAAAATTAAAACATACATCTTAATAAGTCCTTTTTTAAAAATAGGTGAAGATACAAGACTTTCTTGAAGCAGTTGTCATGGAGAAGCTGTTCAAGTGAAGAATAATTACTAGGGCAAAATCACATACAATATGGGGACTGATCCTTCAGATTTTACCCATGCAGAACTCCCACAGAAGTCAACTTGTTATCACATATTTTTAGCAAGCCAGGAAAAGAAAAAGAACTCATACTTCACTCCTTCTAAATGAAAAAAAAATCATTTGTTTGCATAACACAGCAGAGAGAATAGGCTTTTTCAGCAAAAGTCTTTTTTCTAAAGACTCTGTAAGCCACCTAGTANAGCTTCTGCCATGGTTTTTTGCCATCTTAGTTCTGCAGATAAAACTCTTTATTGGGTCATAATATACACTGGATTTCTGAAAGCAATGTGCTTTGCAGGGAGGATGGGAGCAGCACATAACCACAGGGTGAGCAGGTACAGAAGGTGAAACTCAGAGACAGTGTCAGTCACAGAATCATTATGGTGGAAAAGACCTCAAAGATCACCAGAGTCCAACTGTTAACCCAGCCCTCCCATGTTCACCTCCAAACCATATCTCCAAGTGCCAAGTTCACACACCTTTTGAACCAGTCAGCCTGTTTTTGTCAAAAAACAGAAAAAAATCATTAGTAGTTGATGATCATCACAAGAGCAGTGATTCTAAAATCAGACATAATCTGCAAAAAACTTCCACAGACAGCCTTAGAAATGACAAAATAGTTCTCACAGGGGTGTAACCCTGTTAAAGCCAATTAGATAACATGTTCTGCGTGCCACGTTATGTGGGATTTCAGGTGAAACACAGGTAACATGGCCCTATATATATATATATATATATATATATATATAAAAAAATATATATATAAAAAACACTTTNCACATGGAGGTATCACCAGTGACCCAGCTCAGCCCAGTAAGAAAGAGAATATCCAGCCACAAAATACTTTGCTTCCTTTGCTTTATAACAAGAGGCTGCAAACCAACAGGTCCTGCCCTTCAGCTGAGCCTTCTGACAAGAATACAACAGTGGGACTGGAGCAGGGGGACAATTAACTGCCAGACTGAAAGCAGACTGTGGCTGGAAAATACAGAGAAGAGGAAAGTTTGTGTTAAGAAAGTGCCAGGGTGGATGTGGATGATTGATCAAGTCAGCGTCATAACATCTCAGAGGCTCAGGAAGGGGACGGGGAAAGGCAAGGTAGTGAATTTATTTTTAATTGCTATTAAGTTTTTTTTTTCTTTTTTTACCCCTAGGACAGAGAAAAGGTGGGGATGTGCATGGAAGAAAGGGCTTTTTGGGCCAAACTCCATATGTTTATGCTTGTGTCTGATTCTTTTTCTGTTTCTCTTTTTAGGGTGAAAAAAATTAAAACATACATCTTAATAAGTCCTTTTTTAAAAATAGGTGAAGATACAAGACTTTCTTGAAGCAGTTGTCATGGAGAAGCTGTTCAAGTGAAGAATAATTACTAGGGCAAAATCACATACAATATGGGGACTGATCCTTCAGATTTTACCCATGCAGAACTCCCACAGAAGTCAACTTGTTATCACATATTTTTAGCAAGCCAGGAAAAGAAAAAGAACTCATACTTCACTCCTTCTAAATGAAAAAAAAATCATTTGTTTGCATAACACAGCAGAGAGAATAGGCTTTTTCAGCAAAAGTCTTTTTTCTAAAGACTCTGTAAGCCACCTAGTAGCACAGGTAGGGTGTTTTCACTTTTAGGATCAAAGAAGTTAATTACTGAGCAGTAATTTGTAAGTGCATAGTGTGCTTTTTCCCATAGTATCAGAAATATTGCAGAATGTGTACTTAAACCAAAATGAGGTCCCTTTTTTTTTATTTAATCAAAAATAATTGCAAATCCAAAGAGAAACATTTTTATACAGGTTCCAGCTGGCTATTGATGCTGACTTGCAGAAAGAACCAACATTTCTTTGTCCTGGACACACATAACTCCAAAATTAGAGATTTTCAAACAACAGTGGTTACACAAGGACTCCTAATGCTTCAAACTGCACCTTGCACAGAAGTTCCAGCAGATTAATTCCCCCCTCACCTGCATTGCCTCCTCTACTCCTCACCTCACCCAGCTTCAAAGCAAAGCTCTGAGGCTGGGAGTGTTCCCCTCCCAGCTCTGAAGGCTCTGTTCACTGGGGACGTGCCTCTTGCATCCCTCAAAAGAGTCCCGTGCCTTGGTGCTTGGATGCTGCCCTGCAATATCATTGTGCTGAAGGCACACGGTGCTCTTTTCAGAATCTGTGCTACCAAAAAAAGACACGGCCTTGCTAGATAGCTCCTTCCTATCACCCTGCAGAATAGAGGGATAACAGCCACCACAGAGCTGGCTGAAGCACAGCCCGTGGACAGAACAATCCCACTGGGCCATGCAGCACAGCCCTCATTATTTTACCACGGTGCTGGGACATAAATCCGCATGGCTGTGGGTACGGCAGAGGATGGAAAACCCCTGGCACAGCCTGAGCTCCACTGCTCTGGTAAGAGACATCATCCCTGCCAAAGTTTGCTGCCTTTTACCCAAAACATGCCACCATGGAAGCACGACAAACAAAAGGAAAGGAACCCTCATTCTGGGAAACATGGGGTATTTATGCTGGTACAATTAGAGGTGTGTAATTGCACAGGCGTAATTACACCAGTTAACTTGTCCATGTAGAAAAGCCCTGAAGCCCCTTGGCTTCAGTCACTGCCAAATATCCACCAGCTCTCAATGGCCTATTTCCAAAATAGCAATTACCGTTCGTGAAACATCCCTGGAAAATGGGGACAATACTTAGAGACGTGATGATCTTCAAGTGGATTTTTCTGTTGTGTTTTCATCTGCTAAGCAAACTACAAAGCTTGGTTTGTGGTGTACGCCCTGTGATCATAACACACCTGATGGGCCTATTTCTCTTGTTCAACATCCATTTCAGAGGAACAATAAAGTAATTACAAATTGGGGTCAGGCTTACAAGACCTGTGGTCCTCATCCTGCAATTTGATGCTAAAAGGAGTGTGAGAATATGGGTTCCCAGCCACGGACTGAAGGCCCCAGCATTGCCAGCTGCAGGGCTGTTAGGAAGCCAGGTCTGACCCACGTCACCCAGGATTCTCAGCATGCTTCCTGTGCTGTATTTGGCAGAAACTTTCCCACAGTCTTAAGCAATTTATTGTTTTGGGTATTATATTGAGGGAAACAACCAAACTCCACAACCCAGTAATAAGAACAAGATGATTTTTTTTTTCTTCAATTGTCCCAATTAAGTCACCAGTTATCAGCTCCTACAACAGTAAAAAGAGAACACAATTAGGAAATTTAATTAATTAAGCTGAAGGCAATGATACCTATTTGAAACCCCTCAATCCGGTAAGAACAGCAGACCAGATCAGTGAAGCAGTGAATATTTAGTGCTAAAGGAGGCATTGAGCCCAAACATCAGATTCTGCAAGCAGAGGGCTGGCTGGGGTGATCCATCCCTCTCCGAACCATCACCTGTCCTAGAGGTGTCATCTATATTCTCCTCACAACCAGAATTAAAGACAAAACAAAGACTGTCCTCTACGTCAGACTGAGGGATGTGAGAAACAGCCATCACCTTCTTGAGCTACAAAAGCTGAGGTGGCAGCACAGATGTATGTTTGATCATTATAAATAAAGGCATTTGTGTTCCATTGACTGTCATAAATATCAGGAAAATCAGAGTGATAAAGGGTAAGGACCTGGTTCTTGACAGAGTCAAGCCCTGAGTTGTTCCCAGAAACTCAGGAAGACTCTATTAGAGCAGTAGGACACCAAAGTTAAAAAAATAAATGGTTGGATGGTATCGAAGCTGAAAACCAAATGATAAGAGCTAAAAAAAAAATAACTACAGCCTTAATGAGCTATGCTTAAAATACAGGCAATGGAACCCCAGCGAGAAGGAACTAACTGCATTATTCACTGCTATTTTCATAAAATGTTGTAATATTTGCACAGATACTGAGGAAACCAGCCCAGCTCAGGCACACAAATTGAGGTGGAAAAGATGGGTCAGGAGAGGTGCTGAGAAGGGTGACCCAATTAACATCTGTGAGGGGACTGCTCTACCAATTCCATGCTCTTCCTAAAAGAGGGAAATTGTGAGAAAACCAAGCTGAAAATACACCATTTAAAATTTCTGTCCACTCAGAGGGAGAAGGTCAAAGTGGTGCAAACTCCCTTTAGAGACAGAAGACAAAAATTGTGGTGAGACCAGGGCAGATGGTTAGGGCAGAAGGGAAGTGCCTCTTTCACCTGAAAACAACCTGGCAGCAGAAGCGGTGGATAACGGAGGGACTGTGGGCTGAAACACAGCCCTTAGAGCCTGCCCACAACCTCCCACATCTCCTTATCCAAAAACCAGCAGGGATCAGTCAGCAAAACGCCTTGGGTGGCCTCTTCAACATGGCAAAAAAAAAGTTCTTTTCTATGCTGCTTCACCGTGGCAGAGTGTAAGAACAGTTTTGATGCAAACTGAAACAAGCTGCTAGGAGCAAAAATAGCTGCACATTCATTTTATCTAGTTTAGGTAAATTGGTGTAAACCTGTTTGCCAGCCACTGCCCTGGAAAGAAACTGGAGTGCCAGGAAAAAGGAGGAGATGAGGAGGGTGTTATCCTTGGGACTGCAACCACTGGGACAGAGAGAGAGCCAGGGTGGGTGAAACACGAGGGTTTGCCTTTGAGAGGGCAGGGAGGGATGTGAAAAAGGGAGAAACACCAGCAAGATGTGAGAAATTAAATATTTTTAAAGAATAAGATAAATAAACGAGACAAAGGAAGGATGAGGAAAAAAAGCAAAGCGGGAAGAACAAAGCCTGGATCAGCCCTTGGTGTCCTCCGAGGTGTGACTTTGGGGGTGTCACCACAGGAGAGGAGGCAGTTTGAGAGTTTTACATTGGGGCTGCTCAGCCACAGCAGGGATGGGCTCCTGAGGTGCAGAGGACAGGCAGAGCTCTCACAGGAGCTCCATACAGATCTGGGGAAAATAGCCCAAGGCAGGAATAAGGCAGGAAACAGTAGCCTGTGACTTAATTTTTGAAAATGGCAGCAGCAAATATTCTCACTGGCATAACTGAGAGTGCCAGAGACATGACGTTACAACGCCAGCAACACTGCATTTAGAAGAGCACTTTTCTATTGATAACACAGCTTTCCAATAAATAAACACAATGAAAATGAAGCACATACACACGTTTAGTGTTGTGGAAATAAGGTTGCGAAATACACATGGAAATGAACTGATGATTTACACACAATTAGAGATTTTCTGATTTTCCCTCTCCCATGATTTTCTGCCGATAAGTCTATAAAAACAATAGACAAACAAACTTGAAATACTGCTGACGAATTCCCAGAAGCCCAAAGAGCACATTTTTCAGAGCTGGTATCCAACTAATAGAGAGAGAGAGAAAAGCAATTAAATAAGGAAAAAAACCCAAAACAACAAGCAACTCATTCCTCAAATTACTCATTTCTCACTTAAAAGGAGTCTCTTTCCTCTGCCTGCATTGCCCTTTAACAGCTCCTTCGTGCCAACACCACTTCAGGTCATGAAAGGATAACAAGTCCCAGTTCTTTTCAGGATCATTTCCTGACTGTTATCCCATGCAGGGAGCTTGGTGTCACCTTTTGCTGTACAAAGCTGATTCCTCATCCAACCTGAGCTTTTGATTTCCTCCCCTCCCCAGGGATTATTTTGGACATCTTTTATCCAGGATTTTTTCTGTGAAAGGGCACTTGTTGACATTCCTGCCTAACAGCTCTTCCATTAGGACACGGAGCCATCTCGGGTTAATTTGCAGATGGCCACTTGTTTTTTTGGGAAAGCCAAAGTTCCCAAGGCTCTGCAGTGGGATAGCTTCCCAGTTTGGCATTTTCTGTGCCGAAAACATGACTGCTGTACTTGCTGTGCCTAATGCACACAGCAGCATTTGGTTTTGTGCTTATGCCTCCCCAAGGAGCTGTAATGCTTCAGAGATAATTAACCTACGGACCTTTTGACATTATTTGCAGCAGAAATGGGTTTTAGATGTCCACATGGGCTCTATGAGCATAACAGGTGAGAGATGGCCCATTCTTGTAGCTGAAGGACATATGAAAATAACTTTCCATAACTTTCCATGGCTGCTTCCACACAACAGCCCTTTTCACTCACAGTGAAGAGCTGAGGCTCCTACAACAGTACTTCGAGTCTTTGTTTCAGATCCTGTTTGGAAACACGTTTCCAAGTCCCACTGTTACTGGATAAAGGAACATTCCATTGCTCCTGAGCACAGTGGTCTTCTTCTTTGGATATCTGAAAACAGAGGGAGCTGAGTACCAAGAATCTGGATGAAGTATGGATGCCTGTTCCTGGAAGGGTAAAAAAAGCAGGCGAATAGAGACTCCAGTTTTTCCATTTAGATGAGGCATCTCCATCATTGGTAAAAGTGCCTTACATGCTGATTAGAGGGCAGAGAGAGGAAAACATTGTAAATTGCTGATTACACTGTTCTTCCAGATAACACAATAGGAAAAATAACTCAGATGTCAATCTGTGCTCTCTCTTTTCATTCCAGGGCAATGTATTGCTAAGAACTGGCACAAGCAAGCAATTTAGTGCTTAATAAGTACCTAAGAGAATTAGGATCCTAATGACTACAACTCAACTACTCAACAGCCCCTAAAATCCAATGAAAGCATGGTAACAAACTGAAAGAGAAGCTAGATTATGTGCTTCAAAACTCTCCTCCTTTTTTCTTTCAAACTGGGTTTAAAAACTTGCTTTGTTAATTACTTATATACCCATGTTTTTGAAAAACAAATTGAACCTTGTCCCTGGCTTTCTGCGAAGCATGGAATTTTGGGTATTAGCTGGTTTTAACAGCCAATGTAACAAATTGTGTGAGAGATTTGGGGGGTTTTATTGTTGTTATTATTGGTTTGGGCTGGGTTTTCTTGAGCTTTTCAGCACTGAATAACTGTTCTTCACTTATCTTCCTGTTTAGGTGCCAGAATAGTGTAACAGGGGCTACTCGCAGAGGGCCGCAGTGCTGGGGCCACAGCCAAGGACAGGGGCCACTCTGCAGTCCTGTCCATCCCTGTGTTCCTCAGAGTGCTTTAGGATCTGCCAGTTACAGCAAAGAAAGTAAATTTTTTTCCCAAAGGGTTTATCAAATAGTTAAACATTAATGCTGTCAATATCTATTTCACCAAGACAATTACAATTATCTGGTTTTCTGAAGCTCCCCTCCCAGCCCCTACAGTATTTAAATAATTTATGCGAGGAGTTGTGAAGTTAAGAGACTTAATCCTAAACATTCTTTCATAACAAAGTATTGTAGCCCACAGCACTGAGAATAAAATTAGGCATATACATACCTATATATATATATATATCAATTTAGTACATGGTCTCCATGTCAATGCAGTGCTGCAAAACTGCAAAAATATCATTATTGGGAGTAACAGAAGATTTTTTAAACTTTTTTTTTGCTTGAAAAAGAGTGTCATGGGGCTCACATGGATGTGAATTTATTTCAGTAATACTTTGTCCTCAATTTATCAAGATCTTACTGAATCCTGTTGCACTGGATATTAAGGAGACTTCTTGAGTTTTCACTAAATTCAGTCGGGTTTAGCTTCAGCAGCCAGATCCATGAAAAAACTGCCCAAGGCCTCTTGGAACTCCAGGCTGCACATGCAAACCCATCCTGTTAATGTGACATGATTGAACTAATGGAAGACACAAAACCATATGGCATTCTTCTAGTTCAGAAAAATAAAACCAGATTAATTACTTAATAAATAAGTAATGATTACATGAAATGCAAATAAAAGTAAAGAAAGGCTTCCCAGAGCCCTGTTACCCTGCAGGTCTCTGATTTCTGTCCCAGCGAATTTTGAGGAGCACAGAGTGACAATCATCTGGGCCCCAGATCCCGAAGGAGACAAGGTTTACAGTGCCAGGTACAGGAATGCAACACTGTGCACATTGGGAAGTGTTTTAAATGGCTCTAAAAACAATTGTATGAGAAAACTCATAGCAGATATGATCAGAAGACTGTGAGTGGTCTCAGAGGGGGATTCTGGCCCTCACCTCACATAATTGTGGTTTTGAAGTAGTTTGGGACTTATTCAAAAGGAGAGGAGGATGGCAAGAAGGTTCTATACCTTCCCAAAGGACCAGACAGGCTTCAAAGGCAGGAATTTCCAGCACTTGTTTCTCCGTATTTAATGCCAAAAGCCAAGTGGTTCCCTGGCTTTTTTATCCCCACACATACCCCCCCCCCACCCAAAATCAAGAATGAGCTGAAATTATCTTAATGAGAAACTACTTAAAGCATTTTCAAGTGAAAAAGAAAAAAAAAATAAACTTTTTGAGATCCAAAGGCCATTATATAGCAGCAAAGTATCAGGAAAGCTGAAGTCAGATGCTCCACAGACCCAAGCAGTAAGCGCTGATCTAATTAAATATACAACCAGACTCTACAGCTATCAAAAGCTGCTTATTAAATTAAATAAACAAAAGCTGATTAATAAGACACTTGGTGTTAAATGGTTAGCCTCCTGCTTGCTCTGCAATGTTCATTCTATAACAATAAATGAAAAATCATCATGCCTAAGCATGTCTAAATCTGGGTTATAAGGATTCTTAATAAATTCCTGCAGTGAGGCAGACCAAACAAAGGACAACTGGCATGGAAGAATGATACAGCATATAGTATCAAAAGCAAAAAAGCAAAATTTGAAGCACAGTCACAATTAACATGAGGTCTATTTGACTCAGTGAGGAAATAATGAAATTGGTTGGACCAATTTTGTTTGTGACTAAAATGAAATAGGATTCAGAGGTCCTGCTGTCTGGAAAACGTTCCATGGTTTTACAGACTCAAGAAATCCAAGGCTACAAGTGCCAGCACACACAAAGGTTGCTCCCTGTCCCCCTCAATGGCGCAGACGATGACTTTAGTCCCAACCTTGTCAGGTCTGCACGTGGTGCAAAGGTCCTGGGCAGCAAGATCTGTTCAGAGAAATCCCAACCAGGACAGAAAGCTGCAATAAAGCCTTTAGCTTCCATTCTAAGTAAATCAGGTTAATCTTCTGTTTTCTAACACCAATATTCCCAAGAGATTCAAACTCCTCCTTGAATCCTGGTTGACCACCTACCTCAGGGTGTGAAGCTGTAGCGCCCACCAGCCCAATTAGACTAGAGGGTAAATACCTGCATCAGTATGGTACGAGTTTCTCCAAATAACCCGAGTAAACAGTAGAATGGCTCCCTGGCACAGCTGTGGACCCT
Organism: Ifrita kowaldi; assembly: GCA_013398055.1. Taxonomy (NCBI): domain Eukaryota; kingdom Metazoa; phylum Chordata; class Aves; order Passeriformes; family Cinclosomatidae; genus Ifrita; species Ifrita kowaldi. The sequence continues at coordinate 358,741 of VZRS01001629.1, forward strand.
GCAGAGCCCACCCAGCAGGCAGCAACACCCCAGCACTGCTCTCTCCTGACACATCCCAGCTCCACCATTCCTGCGATGCACCTGAGCCCAAGGTGTCTGTGGATTGCAGCCTGTGTCTGAGGACTTCACGGTCTGGAAAAAAAAAACTTGTTCTAAGGAATATTAGGCCCACATAGGGGGATGCTGTGCTTTTTCAGCTTGACACAGGAATTACAGACCCTTCAACATCTCCTTCGCAAAACCATTCACTTGAGTGGAACAAACTCAGGGAAATGTTCCTGTTGCATGAGTCAACCAAAAAACCACCTGGGAACACTGCAGCTCACACTTCCCTTTCCACAGAGGAGCAGGTGAGAAGGAAAATACACACCAGATATTAACTGTGCTGTGTAATACACACTGAAAGTGTTCAGGTGCAGCTGTGAATTTGTAGCTACAGAAACTCGTAGAGAATCAGGAGAACAAGGTGGATGCAGTCAACCCTGAGACCAGGCCTTTGCTTGTTGGATAATCAAATGAAGTGTCCAAAACCTTTAGCTGAAAAATAATTGTTTCAGAGTTTTTTGCTTGCCGGAAAATTACTGAGAAGCAAATTATTAATGTAGCCTGGCTTAGCTACTCTATAACAACTCTGTGAGAACATCCAGGGCACAGAAACCATAAGGCAGAATATTAAACTTGCTAAATCATAAAAACAAAGACAGAAAATCAACTGGTGTGAGGGTTTCCAGATAGAACAACAAGGGCTAAACAGAGCACTGAGATTTTGCACAGCAAACACTCCCTTTAATGTTAAATTATGAGGCTGTGTGACTTAGTTATTAGAATGAAAGATTATTTAATATCCAGGTAGCTTGTTTATCATTTCTGAAAAAAAGTAAAAAGTACAAGGCAAAGGCCAAGTTGCGGGCTCTTTCTTCTTTCCAAGCAGTGGTCTAATTCAAATTGGTTCTTGTTTTGCCCAGTGAAGAGTTGTTCTAAATGTTAGTTTTTATAAGCCATTATTTGTTTGGTTCATAAGAGGGGAGAAGAAAAAACAGCAGCAAAATCTGCTTTCTAAGAAAGAGTAACAATTGCCCAAGGGTTATTTGCCAAACTTTCTATGCTGATTACTGCAAATGGAGGTCAGTGCTTTGCCTGCACGGTAACACAGTGCAGGATGCAAGGAAGCATCTTCTAAAAGCTTCTACCTTGGCACTGAAGCAAAACTAACCCAAACCATGGTCTAGTTAAAGCCATTAAATAGAGCAGCTGCACAGGAGTGAGTCACAAATGCATGACCCCATTCCCCAGTGGGATGGTGCCAAGACCTCCACACTGTACTAATGAGGGAGGTTAACGAGCTCATGCAGAGGTGAAATGGACAGCACAGCCAGATTGGGAAAAAATTGGGTCTGATGAAAGGAGAATTGAGGGCCAGCCAGTTATTCATTCTTCTCATGCACTGAACAGAGGAATCACCAGGTGGATCTAGTCTTTCCTGGATATAAACACGGCAAAATACCTCTGTCCTGAGGGGGAAGTTGTCTGTGCAAAATACCAACAACAGCATCACAGGACTGATGTGCTGAGCCCTGTGTGAGGTGCCACATGCAGCCTGCATCCTGCCCATGCTATGGGTCAGCTGTGAATCCTGCAGTCAGGAAACACCTCTACTGGATTATGGCTACATGCCCTGGATTGTTACAGCTCGTTTAAAACTGCTTTTTCATTTTTTCACATGAATACAACACCAAAAGAGGTGGCCTTCCATCATTAAAAGTAGTTCACATCCAATTAATTATTGGTCCTCTAAGGGAGTTTCAAATCAGGGCTTGGACTTGATTTGATATCCCAGGCACTATATCAAGAGGCTGAGGAACAACTTGTTCTCATTCTGTGTGAGTCACATCCTCTCGGCATCCATGCACTCAGGCATTCCTCTAAAGAGGAAAAAAAACCCTATGTTAATTTCCAGGCATATGATCCTCCTCTGGGGTTTTTTTTTTTTTTGCTCTGTTTAAGATTAAGCTTTTAGAGTTATATCTCATATTACATCATCAGGCTAGCTTTAATATGTAAAAGAAAGGCTAATTATATGCTGTTTGGTGGTGGTAGCAAAAATATAAAAACCAAAGCAGTTTTCTTTATCTTGTTTTTCCTTTGAATCCTCACGGCTCAGGGAAAGCAAGGAGCTGACAGCCTTGGGCTATGAAGAAAGGCAGGGTGAAATTGGCCCCTGTGCAGACCACAGGCAATAGGCTTGTGCACAACTTTCTCAGGATTGATACGCTCCTGCAAGTTTCATTTTCATCCTCTAAAAGCAGACAGGGGATGCAGAGACAACAGAGACCAGCTTTCCCTTCCAGGGAGAGCAGTTCAGCCCACCCCTCACTGCTTTCCTTGGAAGTGCCTGTACAATGCAGAGCTGAAGTGGCTGACATGGGAAATGTTTTAAAATTCCACTTGCCCTGGGGCAGATGGCTGTGCCCTGACCACTGCTCTCCAGTTTTTGGGAAGAAAACATGGACAACACAAAGCCTGGGATTTGCTCAGCACGAGAAGGCGTCTCACACGTCTTCAAAGCTTGGTTCTGGTTGAGCCACCATGAAGATATGGACTGGAAAAGCTCTTGCAACCCAAGAGGCTTTGTCATAGTCTGGAAAGCAAAAGGATTTTATTTTTAAGGGTTTGTTCCAATAGATTGAAAGCTAGTGCCCATTATTTTTCATGTTTTCCTGAGTTCCAAAGGAATTTCAAGACTCTGCCAGCATCCTGGGGGTTTTATTTAGAGTGCTAAGGAATCAAACTGGGCAGGCAGTGGGAGTCCAGCACTGTGGGGGAAACTCCTCTCATCTTCATGCCAATGTTTTCTAAACCAGAACCAAAGGCAAAGCACTTAGCTGTGCATCCACCAAATACCACAGTTTTTCTGAATTGCAAAATTTATCCTCTAGTTAATCAGTAACACAATAGATTTGGTTGTTCCTAATTCTAATGCAATGATTGTGTCGCTAAATCATTCTGGCTGGACTCTGGGCCTGCATATCCACCCAACACTGAGTCCATCCATACAGAATTCCCCTCTACAAAGTATTCTCTGTACTTTCAAAATATCCATATTAGTGCACCGTACAGTTTATATACCTCACAAACTGGGATCTACATTTAAGACGTAGCAGGATGAAGAAAATAACACAGATCCATCACATATATGCATAAACTCACACCTCAGTAGCTTCAGCAACCTTTCCTACGTTTGATATGATGGATAAAGAAATAGTTGTAGGGAGGAAAAAAAAATGAACAATGCAAAAAGTAAACCTCGCTTAGATAAGGAACACAAGCACACATTGTTTTGGCAGCGGTCTCTCCAAATGTAGTTTGTGTTTGTTTTGTATATTGATTTTGTAATTCCCTTACAATTCTCTATCCTAAGGTAGACAGCAAAAGTTACTTTATAAGAAAGATTTAAACGAATGAATGGAGTTGCTGGGGAAACAGAGGTATCGTGCAGTTCACCAGCAAGTGCTTGCAAGCAAAGACAGGCTAAGGGAGATCAGCAGCTTTTGCTGCGCCATAAAATACAGGTACAGACAAACCTCCTCAGAGCTCAACGAAACTACCCCCACAAAAAATGATTCCAGCCTCCCAGGGGAGCAAGACATAAACGCAGCAAACGTCTTAAGTGCCTATTCGTGTAAAAGGATGACATAGCGGCTCTGTGTAAATCCTGCTCACCTGCTTGCTTCTCATTTAGCGGGTGATTTACTGGAGCAAACTGCAGTGTGACTGCCTGAGCTCTCCGTGACGATGGGTGTTTAATGTCCCTATGCCAGCCTGGGGTCAGCTTTGTCATTCACGTCGGGCACCCAGGCTAATTCAGGTGCATCCCACATCCTCCCCGAGGCACTCATTTGCCTCCTTTCACCATGTGGATGCTTTATGCACGGCAAACTAATTATTCTGCTGTCTATCTGCCTCTCCCCAGCCCTCTAAATCGCCCAGGAATGTAAAGAGGGAACAAACGACCTCGTTTCAAAGCACTGAAAAAAATCAAAGTTAACTCTTGTTTTGAGCTTCCATGTCACAGGTTAGTGATTTCCAGGCAGTCTGAGAAACCTCTCAAATTCAAACCCCAGAAACTCAAATTCTGAGCTGAAATAAACCCCAAGTGCTTGGCTTCTCTTATAGCCCCAGTATTAAATTGATTGCCCTTCCTAATATCCCTGTAATCCTGTCTTGCTCCAGGCACGCTTGTTTGGAGTGATTAGACTGTGAGAAGCATTTCTGCCCTGTTCCTGATATATGTACAGGAAAGGACAGGTCTGGCTTTGAGCTGCATAAACTTATTTTGTGACCAACTTCAGCAAATGAGACCCAGAATTCATCCCAGGAGTAGGAATGCTGTGTCACTCTTCCATTGCAATTTTTTCCCAAAACTACTCTCTTGGTTTTTTTTTGAAACAGAACTTCCAGAAGCTTTCAACATCAGATCCTTGTGCTCACATTTTTTAAACTAAATATTCAGAAATGCTGCAAGCAACAGATTTTATTGCTTTTTAGAGATCAGATTATTTAGGAAATTGTATTGTTAATGCACGCACACCTAGTCAGGAGGCATTTTAGTGGCTTTGGCTTTGTGCAGGGAGAAAAGATAGAGGTTGTCTTAGACTGCCAGTTACATGGAAAAAGAATGTAGCTAAACTCATCATTTGACTGACTGGAAACAAATTAGCAGGAGGTTAAGATGGCAGCTTTGATACTGTCTTCTGGCAGGAAGAGAACTCGGAAAAAGCAGGTTTCCCAACCAAAGACTTCAACCACTGATAGCAGCAGCTGACATATTTCTAAACAGCGCCGTCAGGAAGAACTTTTTTAATGCAAGTGCACATAATCTGTTTTATTCTGAGAGAACCAAGTGATGGACTAACTGCAGAGGAGTGAAATTCACTGAGCTTTAGCATGGCTGGCTCTTACAGAGAGCCCAGTGCTCCTGAGGTGCCTTTCCACACCCTGGGCACAGCACAGGTTTCACCCCAGCAGCACAGCAGCAGCTCAGCAACAAAAATGCACAACCAGAAGCAGAGGGGCAGGATGGAAATTTCTGCCCTGCCTTCCCCAGAGCTGCTGGACTAAAGCCTCCAAATGCCCAGCGAGCCGGATTGCATCTTTCCAAAACCACAAAAAAAACACACACCAAAAAAACCTGACAAAACCCCCCAAAAAGACCCAGTCCTTTACTCAACAGAGGAGATTTTCACTCACACCTTATTGTAGTTACTACATGGCTTCCAGGTATTTCCATCCATCCCCTCTTAGACAAAAAAAAAAAACCAAAAACTTCATTCTGAGGGGACAGATGGTCTCACCCCTGAGTTACAACAGGGCAAATATTTGAAGGTGCTCATGCCACAGCTTTCCTTTTCAGGACACTGTGTTTTCTTTCTGTTTCTCCTTTTCCCTACCAACACTTGTCTTCTTTGAAGGCCCATTTCTATTTTTTGGCCTAGACAGTAGAGGTATTCCAGGTGTAATACTTTAGCAATTTAATTTAATTTCAGTTCTTATGTCCCTGCCTCTAGGGGGTTATGTCTTCTTTTCTCTGTGTGTTAGTTTGATTTATTTTGCTTTTCTTCCCACTATGATTCTTTTAGGATTCTTTTAGCCTTTTCTTAGCCACATCCTATTCCTGTACCACTCTTTCCATACCCCATGCCCACTTAAAGGTGCACCTGTCTCGGCAGTGCAGATGGACCTGAGCTCTCCCACTGTGGACCAGTTCTTACCTGGTCCATAGAACCAGAGGTAACAACAGCTGCTTAAATATGTGAAATACTAAACCAGCAAAAATACATGACAAAAATTTGAAAATTATCAGTGCTCAGCCAAATATATGCAAATTGACTCTATTCAACCTGAACAAATTTTACACAGTACCACAATGTATGCACACTTACTTACACATTTTAATTATTGCCACCAGTCATGATCATTCATCACATTTCTTGCCACCAAACATTTTCAGTGTGCAGAATATGTTCATTTCAAGATAATGGGTTAAAGTGAAACAAATCCTACAAGAGTAATGCATTTTATATTCAACACACTGGTGCCAATTACAGTGAGTTCATCTGACATTTGTTTGAAAATTTCCGAATGTTTAGTTTTGACAAGAGACATTTCAAAGAGAAGCTGTGTTTTATTAAGCTGAACCCTTTAAGCACAAGAATAACTGCAACTTAAAAGAAAGATCATTTTCACTACAAGCACTTTAACTATGAATCCGAAGACAGAAGAAACTATGAAAGGACACATCACTTAATAGCTTTAAAGTCACTTTTTACACCTTGCATTATTTTTGTTTGAACATGACTGATGAGACACTGGTGGTTGCCTAAATTCACATCCTACACTGACACAATCAGTGAATGAATGTCCTCAGTCCTCCTCCAACTGTTAGTTGTTTGAAATACCATTTGTTTTGCTCACCATTTTTTTGTGCTTATGTCTGAATTAGCAAATAACTGTGGAGAGAACAAAGCACCTGCCGGCAAATTCTGCGATGTTAACGGTGAGCACTGCATCTGTGCAATAGTTTGTGGTGGTGTAAATATTTAATTGGCACTCATTGGGCACATCTCCTGCACAGACAGGAAACTCTCAAGGAACTTGTAAATGTCATCCTAATGTCTGCAGACTCCTTGGAGTGCTTAATCCACACTAATACTTCAACATGAAAAGAAATTAGTGTGTTTAAAGTTAACTGTGGTAATTTTCTCTTCTGCTTCAGCTAAATATCTGGTCCAACTTACTACCAGGTGTACATTGATGCTCATGTGAAAAACATCATAAAATGATTTTGCACTAAACTTCCCATACACCAGTGGTTTATTTTTAGGGCAAGTGCCATGGACTCTTTGGGGCTTGGTGGACTGAATTCGTATTCTGGAAAAGAAAGAATCTGTTTCCATCTGCTAATCCAGCAGAGCCACTGGAGGCTGCACCTCAGCCCTCCAATAAATCCAAGGGTGAATCCAGAAGCATCTGATCTTGCACCTCTGGTCAGACTGGTCCCACCCACTGACAGGGACACCAGAGAGCTTTTCCTGGGTACCCGGATCTAAATGTGGCAACTCAGGTAAAAGAGGCTGAGACCATCCAGCATTATGGCACAACAAATAACTTTGTGAACAGACTCAGAGGTGACCAAAAACCTGTATTGTGATACCATGCATTAATTGGCATTGCAAATTCTGCAGAAATATGTTTTTATACACAACTAATATCCCTGGAAATATTTCTGCATCAGATTAAAGAGGTAGATCTACCTATCAAATTTGCATATACGTAATTTTTGGGCAATATCCATACCCAGATATCATATTATTACATGTTACTGTAATTGAAACAAAGATTAGAATCACCAAGTAATATAAATGAAAATTAATCTTCAAGCAAGTGCTAGAGGAGCTCTAACAATCCTTCTGGTTTCATTCCAACATCAGCCAATTGTGAGTTGAGCAGGCATGAAGGGGATAGCTGTTAGATTTCTAGCACGTAAAAGTACAAAGGCACTAAGCGAACACAATTTGAAAGCATGTAAAAGCTTTCATGAGATTTTTAATTCCAGATAGTACACATGAAAAGCTGTTGTTATTAACCATTTTTCATTATTAAAGGTCTCTTCATCCCTGAGTGAGCAAGTGGCACTGACAGTTGTGTATTAGTCTCAAATGACAACAAGTCCATCAATCTTGCAGGGCTCCAAAGAAGAAAACACCTTAGGTTTTGCAGGAAATAATTCACAGCATGAAAAATAAAAAAAATTTAAAAAACTTTTTAATAATAATAATAATAGTAGCAATAAAATCTTCCAAGGAGAAAACACAACCCAGAAATTTAACTCAAAACACTACCACAAAACCAGATTATTTTAGGCGGGGCTTACATTGGCTGAGGGAAGAGCCGAAGTCCAAGAGCCAGATTTGCAACAATAAAACATCTACCAATAGAGTGACACATCCAGTGAAATTTTTTGGTTAGCATCTTTCTGTATCTTTATGTACCCACACATATATCTGTAGGTGTGACCCTGCTTCCAGTTTCCTCAGAAGATGTAGAAGGTTAGGCAAGTGCTGAGGAGAGTTGTGGGGCTGAGATTATCATCTCAGTGTCACGATTTTTAGCCTCTTTCTATGGGTCTTTACACCTAAAATTAACCTTAATATATACTTATGTCACCTTTGGAGCCAGTCCTCTAAAACACCAAACATAACATGTGACATGCTCAGCATTTTCAGCTCCCAGGAGAAAAAGGTAATTATCCCTTCATTAAAAAAACCCAGAATAATTCTTGCAGAGCTTGGTTCTTCACCGGTTAACTGAAAACTACATTGTGGGAGACTCAGCTAAAAACCATCAGGATGGTCTTTGTGACCTGCTCTTCCCTCTGGAGTAGATCTAAGACTACAGAATATGCCAGCCAAGATGTGGTTTTCATGTTGCCACAAAACACTGCCAAGCATTGATCTCTCTCATGATACAGCAAATCCAGACAAAAGCACAGTCCCTCTGGAAATGGACAGAATTAGGAGTTTCCACCTGGCTCAAACTAAAGGACCAGCTCCTCTGAACAAAACGGGATTGTTTGTTTCAGAGTTTTGGAGTTTGTTTCATGGGTTGTGATTCAGCCTTCATGTAATCCTGATTCAAGCCTTGTACCATAACAGGCATCCAAGAGTAACCAGGCAGTGGCATTTGCACAGCGCATAAATATTTCACACAGTCCTTAGAGCCACAAGTGCCAAGCTGGAAGATGTGTGCAAACATCAGTGAATCCCACCTCCAAGGCAGGGAATACAGCCCTGGGATTTAGGGGCTGTCCTGTCAAGAAGATCCTTCTCATTCTGCAGGGTGCAGCTACAATTCCTGACACCCCCACAAGTGGGATAGTGTTCAATCACATTGAATTTTAACCTCTGTGCTCCCTGTCTGAGTGTAAAGCTGTGGTTTCCATGTCTTTTGAAATAAGAAACTAAAAAAGGCAGCAGAGATGTCTGCTCTACCAACAGGTTTCTCTTGTACGCTGTTCTCATTTTGGGAGTGACAAAGTGTTTGGTTTAACTGCTCCTCCTTTTTGGAATTGACCTGAGAGATTAAACTAATGTGGGAATATCAGTCACACACTTGTAGACTTCTATGTGCCTGAAGTAAAAGCTGCCACTGTCACCATCAGCTTTCTAAAGAGCAAGATAATAGCATCACTTCAGTCATTCTTACAGCTCCAGAGGACAAAATAAAGGTCAGTGGTTCAAAAAAACCTGATGGGGAAAGGTGGAAATCAGGCTGAAAGATCAATATAAATTGAGCTGAAAAGACTGGCTTGGATACAAAGCAAATGTTGGTAAATATCAGCCAGTATTTGCTTATGGATAGGTTTAATACATTATGCATGCATTCTCCATGATAGTATTACACCCTAAAATCCGCATTCCTTGCAGGAAGCTTGGACATAGGATACCAGGAGAAACTGAAAGCTGAGAAGATTAATCTTTTATATTAGAAAATCTGAGATTAAGTGGCTCTGGAAACAAGCTAAACCTGTTGCAAACCAATCTCAAAAGTATTTATCCATATCATTGAAATTTCATTCAGTTCTTCAGAAGTAGCAGTCTGGCTCTGGTGACAGCCAGAGCTGATCTGTGTGGTTGCTGTCATGGGAGTAAACAACCTACGAACCTACAGCCCTTCACTGGGGACGTTCCAGAGCACAAATGTTCCTTTAAAATCAGTGTCCTGCTCATAGCAACAATTTTCCAGGACATGATAAATGGCTCCACAGTGGTTGTTTCTCCTGACATTTTGCCTTGGCAAGGCAGGTCCATATCCCCCTCAATCTTCTCTCCAAACTGGGGGGCCCCAACCCAGCTGCCCCATTTGGTCCTGTCTCTGGGGGAATGCTACTTAGCGAAACAAATCTTTCATCTTTGCCTGGTTATTGTCAATCTCAAAAATATACCCATAAATAATTAATTTTAATATTAAAATAATTCATTTATGTTGACATCTACCTCACACTTCCTTAGGATATAAACACTTGATTGTGTCTTGGATTTCAGAGCATCATGAAAGGGCTTTAGGAAAGAACAGCTCTTCTTTCCCTCTCCCCTGCAGTAGAGGTTGGTTGAGAAAGAGCTGGCAAGAATAGAAAGTGTGTTTAGCACCAATCTTACGGAGTTTCCGATAAGGACTTGATTGTCTTGAAGGGCCTTTCCCCCATTAGGATATGTCGTTTGTTTGTAGGGTCTTGGATCCGATGGTATTTGCTAAAAAAATAAATTTCTACTAATTCTACTGATTTGATATAAACTTCAACAAAGATATTGTGGAATAAAATGTATTCCAATTAAGCATTTAAAAAAATTAAATTTAGGGGTTTATAAGTAGTATTAAAAGAATGTGATGTGTTTTACAATTTACATGGTTCTTCTTATTCTCACCTTGTCCAACATGATGGCAGTAACATCCTGCACTCCTTTACCATGGACATGTCTTAACATATGATTTTGGTATATGTGTCAAACCCTTCACTGCAGCTCAAAGCTGACACTTTGCTCTGATAAAGGGGACTGTGGTCTGGTCACTGCATGGCAATCATGATTTTCAAAACAACATGGGAGAAGATACAACATGAAAGATGAGTTAATGAAATATTGAACCACCACACACTTGTAAAAAATTACTGTAAAATTAAAAACAAGAGTATAAAAAATAGGAAAAAAACCCTGAAATCTCACATTTTAACCAGCTCAAATTCTGATATAATTTTGGAAGAGTGTCTCACTTCCCTGGACACAGTCAAATTTTTGGTTTAAATCACTAACTGGTGTAAGCCTTGATTCCTTTGACTTGCTTACAAAAGTCAGTGCAACTACCCAAGATAAAATAAAAGGCAAACTAACAATGCACCGTGTTACAAGGAATTGGCATTTCTGCAGAGAGTCATGCAGCAGTAAAGGGAATTTTGCTGGTTCCCTCTTGTGCTATAATAACACCACTCACAGACATTGCCAGGAGGATCGCAGGGGTCATCAGAGTGGAACTTGCGACGAATATTGCAAATGGAACAACACCAAACACGTTGTAACAGCAGAAGAAAGTGAGCAGGACTGTTTCACTCAGAGATGAGGTAAAATGAGCCATTTATCTGGTGTTTGGAGTGTGACCCGCCCTTTGCTTGCAGGAGTGCAGGGGATGCTGAACTGGAAAATAAAACTGAATGCTTGGTTTGGTTCTCCCCCCTCCAGCTAGAAACTGTACAAAATGGAGGAAAACTGCAGGGAAGGAGAATAAATTTTAACAGATGTTACCTGCTCACTATTGAGCTATTGATAAAAGAGGTCACCCCAATTATGAAAAACATAGATGAAATTTTGCATGTTGTGCGTGTTTTGTCAAACGGAAGCGCCCGGTCTGACAGCACTGAGGGAATAAAGAGGCAGCCAGGATCAATGTTCCCCCTGCCTCTGCGTGGCTGCTGAGGGGTGGAAGGCAGAAGCACTCCATGTGCTCTGAGAAGATACAGGTGATGTGTGCTCCTTCTCTCCTGGCAAAGGGCAGGAAAACCAAGGTCAAGTCATCTCACAGGCCTTGGCAGGGCATTCAGCAACAAAATGCATCCAGAAAATAGCAGTGGGGCTGATCACACATTTATAGGCTTCAGGCTCTGCCTGGGACAGTTTATTTCCACATCTCCTAGTCTAAGCAGAATTTGTAGCTTAAAATTGTTCAAGTCTTTTTGCTGGCCTATAAATACCATATTGTTTAAAAAATATTAAAACATGACTGCAGTCAGAGAACCAATAACACTGCCTCTTGAGATTTGTGCCATACTAAAATGCCAAAAAATTCCCAGACAAAAACCCAAACCCCATCTCTTACCGAAGAAACACATACAGGGGGAAATCAATCCTTTCCTGCCAGAAACAGGACATGAACTGGACTACCCTGTTACAAAGATGACCTTCTGGGTAGAAGGTTATCTAATGTACCTAGTATATTCACTGAGATACTAAGGTGTATTTAAAATTCCTATTTGCAGCCCACAATACTACAGAGCTGTTCTTCCTTCCACGTGGCCCCAAACTGCATTGTAAATCATGGTCATCCCTTCTCCCTGCTACCAAAATTAATTATCTGATAAATAGAGTTACTACACATGGCTGCTCTGCAACAATCTCGTTGATGGATTTGTGTTTGGGGCACTGCAGACAGCCTTGCCAAGGCACAGACAACATAAACATTTTGATTCTGTGACTGGATGAGTCACTACAAAGAAATCTCTTCGCAAGGGGCAGGAGCAGAAAGGGTCTCCAACACTCGTGCTGGGTCTGAGGATGGACAACCTCAAGTCTCCAAGCCATGAAGCAAACTGACAGTGCAGCTCTAAATGTACATAGCAGCTCCAGCAGCCAAAATATTGCCTTCCAACAGCACTAGAGCCAAACGTGTCAGAAAGAAATGTTCATGTGCATCAGTGCACAGCCACTTCCCCTCAGTAATGGCCTGGCACACAGGCAGCTGCTTCCAGATGCTTTGGATGGCAGAGGACAGAAAGAAAAAAAGACGTGTGTTTCCCCCCACTAAATTAGCGTGTGTGGAAAAAGCAACATCAATCAATAAGAGAGCCAGCAGCCCAAAATCAAGAGTATGAACTACCACAAGTTTCCTCAGTATCTCAAATTATGCCAAGTAATTAATACTGAAAACAGCCTCTGGTGGGCTCTTCCCATTTCAAACAAGGAATGAGAAGCAAAAAGGTAAAACAAGTGAGAGTTCAATGCTAGAGACAGACCAAATTCAGGTAGCAAGGCTTCTGTTCTCAATAAGAAAAGACTGTCCTATGATGCGTTTACAGCTAACTCAACAACAAAAAAAAAGGCTTGTTTTTTTCTCTCTCTCCTTTTAAATTTTGTGCTGGTCTGTGGAAATGGAGATATTCAGTACAAAGAACAGGTTTAAGTGGAGAAAACAAACTGACATTGTGATTGCCAGTTCCTGCAGAGAGACCCAAAATGATAAAACCACAGCTTGTTCCTTCACCACGGCCAGGGAACAGAGCTGTGCCCTGTCGCACAAAAGTAACCAACACCAAAACTTCTCCCCTTTAAATTCCTGCTCCCACTTTGCTTTTCCCCCGAGGAATTAGCCCCACCTGTTACAACCTGAAGTAATTCTTTGGGAAGCTGAAAATGTAAATGCACCCCTGAAGCAGCAAAGCCAAGCAGCAGAACAAGTCAAAGTGCCATCCCAGCACTCTCTGTGCGTGCTCTGAAGTCCGGGCACATCCCAGCACCGCCTGACAGCCGCTGACACTTGACAGCAGGACAGATCCCTTATCTGCCAGCAGGAAATGAACACTGCCCCCAATAACTTGAGGTGTCTCTTTCAGTAGATGACAGTGACAATTTAGCAGTTTGTTATGGCAAGTCTTGCAGCATTTAATTGCATTTAGACAGACAAATTGGAAGAGCAGCTTCCTCACGGCACTGACCAGCGTTTCTTACAGGGCATAGTTAACAACTCCCTGTTTATTTGCAAATAGGTTTTGCTTCAAGCAACTGGAAGAAAGTAAAACCTTTTCTGAGGTAGTCAGGGCTGTGGGTTTATCTGCAGATCTGATGGAATTAGGATACAACAATGCAGAGAGACAAAACATGGCTGTTTACTGTGTAAAAGAAATAAAATCATTCCAAGGTATTTGACTCTGCAACCTTTGGCAAAAAAAAATCTGAGTAACCAATACAGGTCAGAGCCTGTTCAATCCAAAATAATTGTATAAGCCAAGAGTTAATTATTCACAATTCCTTTCAGTCAGTAGGCCAGGTTACAGCCACCCTTCAGATGTTTGAAGAAACCAAGGGACACAAGAGTGAGAGTGCTCTGCATTTGGAGGATTTAGGGCCACAGGAGACATAAAATCGCTCTTGCTGCAAAATAGTCAGGAGCCTGACTGATATTTCTGCCATCCCCAGACCCAGGGGTGATGTGCAATATCTTCTGCATCTCAAACTTTTGACCTTTTGTCATAGATCAAAGACATTCAAGATATTTTCTTTTGAATTCAGTCCACTGGCAGTTAACCCAGCAGCTCCATGTTCACCAATAAACCACACCCTCAGCTGCCACATCCACACATTTTTTGAGCACTTCCAGGGATGGTGACCCCACCAATTCCCTGGGCAGCCCATTCCAGTGGTTGACAATGCTTACAGCGAGGTAAGATTTCCTGATATCCAATCTAAACCTCCCCTGGCACAACTTCAGGCCATTTTCTCCGGTCCTGTCACTTGTTACTTGGGAGAACTGACTGAGCCCCACCTGGCTACAACTTCCCTTCAGGGAGTTTTAGAGAGCAATGAGGTCCCCTGAACCTCCTTTTCTCCAGGCTGAACACCACCAACCACTCCTCATATGATTTGTGCTTTAGTCCTTCCATCAGCTTTGTTACTCCTCTATAGAAACAATCTTTTATTGTTTCCTATGGAGTTCCTGGAAAAAAAACGTGCACATCTGGGTTTTGGGAGCACTGAAAGGTCACCTACCGTTGAAGTTACTGACACAAAATTTTGTGTTATTACTTTACTCCTCCATCTGTACAGTAGAGGGCAAGTGCTGTGATGGCACCTGCATAATGCAGACACACATAATATGTCACAGTAAATCAAAAGCCTTAAAGGAAGCCTTTTTTCAGGGTCAAATGTGTTTGAGTATCTCTAAAGTAGAACAGAAGAATGTAAACAGGCATGAACTGCTATATTTCTGAAGGGTTTTTTCATTCAGTTCTCTTTGCATTGTGGGCATCAATCCCAGAACATAAAAAATAACTAGAACAAAGGAAAAATAGCCAAACAAGAAAGAGAACTTCAAAGGGATGATATTCTTCACACTCAGCTGTAAAATACATCACTGGTGGCAGATCAATATTACCAATTTCCATTTGCACTCCCATCCTGGACAAAGGGAACTCTTCTAACAGTTACCCTTACCAAGAAAGTCAAAGATCCAACTCTGCAACATTCAGTTCATTGTAATATTAAAGAAAAAAATGAGTGACACCCAGTGCTCACTAAGGCCTCTCCTGAGAAGGCAATGCTAGGATGACACACAAGGATTCTCAGAGCTGCTGTACTCATTTGATACTTGAGATGACATGCTACACAATGACACCATTCAGATAAAAACCTAGTCTTTCCCTTCGGTCCAAAATCCCCCCTGTTCTTGGCCTGTGTTTTTAACTTGTTGGGGGAGACAACAGACTCCACAGGCAGACCAATCACACTCATGACCACAGTTTGTAGAAGTTTGGGCATGTTGAGCTGCTGAGATAGATATTCATAACCTCAGAACTGAAAATACAGACCCAAATATCTTTACTGCTGGTTGAATTAAAAAGGTTATGGGCAACTTATACTTAAATAAATATTCAGGGTTTTATAAAACAGTGGCCATAAAGCTCAAACCTTAGACATTGACCTCACACTGTGGAGATGAGCTGACAATCTATGAAGCAGATTTTCCAGATTCATCTCTCTGCACTGCGCCTGCACCTGAGAGTTGTGCCAAGCAGCCATGTGCAACAAAATTGAGTCAGGAGCTGTTTCCAGGAAAAGCACACACAACTCGAGTACAAAAGCAAATCCAAAATGTCGGAGTTCAGCTGGTGCTCGAGAAATACCAGGCCTTTGTCCCTGAACAGCGTGTCTGCTGCGTCCCCCTCCTTCTCAGAAGCTCACAAGGAAATACCATATGTCAAGCAGGATTTATTACAGACTCTCTATATGATTAAGTTCCTTCTCAGCTTCAGGCAAGGCAAAATTAATTTGACTTTAAAACAAAGCAAATGTTAGTCTAATATGTGCATGTTTTCTGCTCTTTCCTTAGAGAGCAGTGCCTGTATTTCACAAGCAGCTGAGATTCCTTCTGAAACCAATAGGCATTGATTGATTAATCACTAAGGA
This sequence comes from Ifrita kowaldi, assembly GCA_013398055.1. Lineage (NCBI taxonomy): Eukaryota > Metazoa > Chordata > Aves > Passeriformes > Cinclosomatidae > Ifrita > Ifrita kowaldi. Next base: position 374,742 of record VZRS01001629.1, read on the forward strand.
TTTATTGCTCAGTGAACAAATGATGACATATTATCTAAAAGAAATGGAGCAAGTGGTGCCTGTGGAGATGTTTCTGATGGCCAAACAACAAAGATGAATCTTACTTTCCTGCAAAAGGATACCTATTGTTTTAGTGATATTATTTACATGGGGATTTAAGCAGAAGAAAATCTGTTTTTATTTGAATATTTTAATGTTTTGGAGTTTCGTAAGTGTAACCAAACTTACTATTTCAGCCTAAGGAAACACAGCTGTATTCAAATTTTGGGTAAGTAGTGCCCAGAAATAGAAATGCTTGAAAAGATACAGCAAAAATGGCCAGTTTTTAATCACTGTGAACTCAAGGAATTAGTTCATTGGATTTTTGTGCTGCATTGATCATGTAACCCTAATTACAACCTTGATTTAGAACTTCAGTTTCTCGGTTATATGAGTTAGCAGCTAATTATTATTTAAGTGTTAATTATCCCTAGCCTATACACATTTGCTAAAGTCATCAGGCTCTTTTCCTGTAGATCAAAAGAAAGTATTTTTTTTTCTGAAGTGTTAGCGCTCTGTTTTAGCTGTACTTTGCCATCCATTTAAGATGGGAAATTGGAGCTCAGACCTCCATATCCTTCAAAGAGGCAACACATCTCCCCGGGAAAGATGAGGACAGAGAGCAGGGTCCCACTCAAAGCCTGACCCCACTGCAACAGGGATAAACACAAGGCTGCTTTGCAACATTAAAAAGGGGAAAACACGAAATACAGAGAGAACGAGGCACCAGCAGCTGGAGGGCCCAGGCTGGTGTCTGTGTGTGCTGAGATTGGCCTCCCTGGAGCTCACCTGGAATCTGCTCCTTGCACTGCACAGAACAAACACTGCACATAAACACAGACGGACAGCACTTGGGTTCTGCACTTCTTTGCACCTGTTTAAGATGACTGTGGTTCAGTGAGGAATGACAGAGCAACCCAAACTCCCCCTAGCCCTAAATAGCCCTGTTGATTGTGTCAGGGCAAGAATTCATCTATTTGTAACATAACTTGAGAAAAAACAGAAACACCTCCACTCATCCTTATTGCAATAATTGATCTAATAACAATTTTAATGACAAAATTATATAATAGTCTCAACTGTAACAGTATTTTTCAGCTGTAAAACTATAAGGGAATGAAATGTTTTCCACAGCATTAATGAGCTTTCTTGGACAAGTTATGTTTCAATAAAATATTAATTCTTGATCATTTGTCATGTGTTAATTAGGAGAATAAGCTGTAGGAAGTCTAGATTACCAAGCAAATGTTAATTAGGTCATAATTTATGTTAAGCATTTCTAAGTATAGGAGCACCAGACTCACATATAGCAGCAGATGAACTTTAGGAAAAAAATTGCATTTGCAACAGTTATTTTTCTATTTAAATATGAGAGTTACTATGCTTTAATAAACATCAAAGAACATGTATTTATTTGATTGTCCAAAGTCTCCTCTCCTCTTTCTACCCAGAGTCACACCTCAGCTGAAAATTTGTCTCTGGCCAGGTATGATGAGAACCTGGGAGCAGATGGTGAGGTCTCTTTGCAATGCAAGAACTCAAATGCCATGGAAATGCTGGAAAAAATAGCAGTTTTAACTTATGTTGGAGCCAAAACACACAGCCCTGCAAGAGCAGGAATGCTGGCTCATCAGGGGGTGCTGGAGCACTCCCCTCTGCAGTCAACAACAACAGCAACACTCCTGGAGCCACCTCTTGTTTTTAAAAGTGACTCATGGTGGCACTTTCCCAGTGAGAGGGAGAAGGCAGCTGAGAAACAGGGGAATCCTTTTCAGCATTTGTCCCACTGCTCCCTTCAGAAATGGGGACACAGGAAAAAAAAAAATACATGATGTGGCTTTTCAAATCTGTGAGGAAAGAGCATCCTCCAGCCTCAAGCTCCTCCTCAGAGGCTTTTCACTTTTTCTGCTGTGCACAGGCACAGATCCTGGCAGCAGGATTTTGTTTTCTGGTGAAGAAGCAGGACCTGCCTCTGTCCGAGGCACATGGGCAGCATTCAGGCTCGCTGTTCCTTGCTCGCCCATTACCTGAAAACACCCCAATGCTGCAGCCTGTTTGAGGCAGCAGAGAAAACGACTCTGCTCTGGCATTTTATGTGGAACAACCACTGAAATAAACAGCTGCAATGACACACTGTAGTGGGATGAAGATAAATTTATTTTGCTGTTTCCACACTCCCACAATTTTTACACCTCCCCACACAAATCTGCCCAAGCTGCTTCCACTTTGTTGGTATTATCAAAGGAAGAAAAATAGCACTGGGCTCTGGAGGGAATACCAGCATAAACTCCCCCTGCTTCACTTTGAAGGCCAACATTAATTGTTATTTTCATTTGTTGAACTGCATGTCAATTGATTTTTTGAGCTGTTTTTTTGTGGTTTGATTTTTTTTTCTTTTTAAAGGGGAAAAATCATTAAATGATACAAGAGTTAACAAAACAGATGCAATTCCACTTGAAGTCATAAGTCAGCTCTACCTTCTCCAAGCTATTTCTAAAGTAAACAACGTCAGATTGGAAAAAAATGATAGTTCAGCCATAACATCTGACACTTTGGGAGCTAGAAACACAATAGTTTTGAAAAAAAAAAAATAGTGCAGAAGGAATATAGTTAAGGTTTGCTCTTTTTTAGTATGATGTAAGATACTCCCCCTAGAAAAGACAAAGTGGGAAAAAGAGAGAGAGTCCAGCAAAAGTAGCAAAGGGAATCAAGGACACTCAACCAATTTAAACACTAAATTTCAGGGACAAATAAAGGGGAGGGACACAGGAAAGCACAAACATTAGCAGATGACGACATAGAAAGACCAAGCACTTATTTATCATTCTTCATAATGCAAAACTGGTGAAAAGTATTAAAGACATCACATGTCAAACTGATTCGGATGAACAATTTCTGGACTGGTATAATTGCTATATGGCACAATTACTGGCATTTTACACCAGTAAATATATGTACTTTAATGCACAGCAGTTACTTGGTTCCGGGTCACTACACAAGCCTGAGCTATGTTAACAAGAGGTGTAGAAAACTAGAGAGGAAAGCAGGACCCTTTATCCCAGTGCAGCAAAGGAAATAATTCATGGTGTGGCCTCTGAATCCAACACCAGGTCCCTGATCCATGGCAGCAGCAAGGTCTGATCTCCAGAGGCTGCTGGCTCTGCACCTGCCCTAAATCACTTGGGTCGGTGAGCAGTGATAAGGGACACCCTGTGAACACACTCTGTATATAAACCAGCTGAGCTACTCAAGTGGAGACAGAAAACTCCTGACCCTGCACAGACACCTCTACAATCCCACCCTGTGCATCCCTGGCAGCGCTGTCCAAACGCTCCTGGAGCTCTGGCAGCCTCGGGGCCGGGACCATTCCCTGGGGAGCCTGGGCAGTGCCCAGCACCCTCTGGGGGAAGAACCTTTTCCTGATAGCCAACCCCCACCCCACCGGCACAGCTCCAGCTGTTCCCTCAGGTACTGTCACTGGTCCCCAGAGAGCAGAGTTCAGTGCCTGACCCTCCACTTTTTCCCCTGTGAGGAAGTTTTAGACAGCTTTGAGGTCTCCCCTCAATGTCCTCTTCTCCAGGCTGAAAAAGTCCAGTGACCTCAGCTGCTGCTCTTAACTGATGGCATAATGCAGGCTATTCACTGGAGCAATTTAAGCCCTTCAGCTCTGAGGAAAATCCCTATTTCACATTTATTTCCTTAAAAACAGGGCACAGTTAATAATTATTATTTCAGTGGAGATGAGCACAGTACTTTGCCCTCTGTTTGGAATATCACATTTAAATCACCCTGTACACAGTGACAGTGTTGATCTTGATACCCCTCAAGCCAAAATAGCTTTATTTCACACTGCCTATACATTTTTTCAGGGCAAAGATGCAATCAATACGCACAAAGGAGTCCAAGGAACCCAAGAGGAACGAGAATAGTTTTTGTGGAATTGATGTTGCCATGCATCCATTAGCCCCACTCAGTAATTAGGAAATTAAAAGTGTCTGATTGTTCCCTTCTACTGAAGGTCACCCTTGAGGCCCTAAAGTTGGGTTTAGATGCTAATTAAGAGTTTGCTGACTGCTGCCAGGGCATGGGCTACAAATGCCAGCAGAAATCCTCTTCTAAGTCCCTGAGTTATTATAAACAAATGCATGTCCTTCTCTATAGGGGATATTTTCAGGATTACCTAAGCCTTGGGTTTATCACCACAGTTTGTAAGGCAATAGCCTGGCTGTACACATATATTTCACTTTAATAACATCTTCCTTCTTTCAGAGAGTAAAATTTGGTTCAGACTAATAAAGCAGGGCACTCCACATTACGCATACCCACAGGCATAAGTGAGTCAATCAATATCAAATTTTAGCTACACCTGCTAATAATTTTTGCTGATAACTTAGTTCATTAACAAAATCTGAGAAACGTAGCATGAACACAAACATGTGCAATTAAGATAATGTTTAAAATACTGAATTTTGGCCTTATGAGCCCCTAAGATTATATAATTGCTTAAAAATAGTCTATTCTGAACGCCTGAGTGCAGGAAGCAGGTTTGCAATCAGCACAGGTGATACTGAAGCAATACAAAGTAGCCCAGCCTGGGAAGCAGGGTACCAGATAAACACAGTGATGCACCTGTGCTGGCTCTGGACCTGGTGCAGGCTCCAGCTGGGAGATGTCCGTGCTCCTTTGCACTGTGTGGATATGCCTGGAATCATTTTATGAGAGGCAGACATTCAGAGAACTAAGACCCACTGAAATGAATCCCTGATGCAACTTTTAAACTAAGTACCTGAAAACTCATGGCTGAACCCCACAGAAAGCACAAACCTGCATTTGGGTACCTAAACCACTCTGTCCCAGGAGATGTCTTTGTAGATCAGATAAAGTCACCTGAGTTTAAGAATAATTTATCTGTTATTCTAAGTACAGGTTTTTGAAGATAGACTTTCCTTAGATAAGCTTTCTTTCTGCAGTAATAGATAAGTTATTATAGAATATCAGACCAATTGCTACACCTAATCCCCTATCCCAACAGCAGCTAATGCCAAAGGGGCTTGTGCTTTGAAAGGGTACAGAAAGAACTGTGGGAATAAACAACATAAAAACCTGCCCAGTGCAAGGCACACAGGAAAGCAAGTGCAACATAACAAACAGGAAATAAATCTGCTGGGAAGAGACAAAAAATATTATTAAAAAATCAAAACAGGTAGTTTACAACTGATACGATAGCAAAGGGGATACCAGGACAGAGGGAAGACAAGGTACAGGCTAAGGACAATCAGACACCAGCACAGTGTAACAAAACTTACGAAGAACAAAAGAAGGTGGAAATGATCAGAGCATGAAACAAGCACCTTAATAACACTTCTGGCTGCACATATAAACTTCAACAACTGCATCTTACATGGCTCATGCAGCAGGATTCAGACATGGCCAGGATGACACAAGCTGAAGACAATACTCAAGTTACAGGCAGGGTGAAATGATTTACAGAGAACAACACTGAAAACTGAGACTTGACACAATGATGAGTCCTGCTACAGCTGTGTCAAGAGAAGAACTTTGTTCTAATATATTGTATCGGACTAAAAAACCAGATACTATGGACATCACAGAGACAGGTGCAGGTTTCAGTGCAGGCATCACTAGGATTTGCACTAGAGATATTAAGATTTGAATAGCTAGATTACATCGGTAAATGAAGTTTATAACCTAAAAATTATCCAGTATATCTACAGTTTATTAGTTGTCTAAGTCCCTATTTTTTTTTTAATCCCACTGTATGTTGATTTGTGAAGAGTCTGACACATCGCAAAGTGGTTCTGTAGCCTTGGCCTCTTCTTTAAGATCACTGCATCCTTCTTCCCTTTTGACTACCCAGACTCTTCCTTGCCACCTGCAGACCCAGTCACACACCACACTCTCTCTTGAGGACCTCAACAAAAGCTGCCATGACAAATTTTCTACCTCAGTGGAAGAAATTCATTTTGCCCTGGTTAAGATGAAGTGTCCTGATTAAGCATTCACTCCTGTCTCTGATGGGTCATTTGGCTCATCTGAAATCCCTCACATGAGCCATCAATGAATTTTATTTGGTTGAGGGTCTAAAGCTGCTTTTATGCATAACCCTGGAACAGTTATCTACTGCTCTGAGTCTTTTGGGCAATACTGGTAAAATGCCACAGAATCAATGTGGTCTTACTCAGTGCCTACATCGTGCTGATGGAGCAACAGGATGATGAAAGCTCAGCTGAGAGCCAACTGCTTGTTTTGGAAAGATTTTCTCCTATACAAGACAGTCAACTTCTTCCATCACCTTTTTCTTGGCAGTTTTGGAGTCTGGGTTAAAATACTTGCTCATCATTCCATGAGCTTCTGAAAACACTTCATGGTTTCCTTGGCTCATATTTTCATACTGATAGTACAAGTTCTGAGACTCAACTAAACAGAAAAATCTACAAGAAACACTAATAATTTTATGCTAAAAAATTACAAAAAGAATTTCAGATGATGGTGAAACCCACTCAAAAAAAATTAAGGCTCACAGTATTTCACTTGAAAAATTTCAACTAAAATTAATTATCTGAGTAACTGTATTTTTTACTTGCATTTTCTGTAAGTATTTTTAGGGATGTTTTTTTCCTCAAACTGAAGTCTAACAAGGCAAGTCTGAACTGATTTAAAAAGATGTACTTTCATTAGCAGGTGATTTACTGCAGCAGAATGTGTGAGATCCAGAAGTAAAGGCAAATTAATTGAACCAAAAATACTTCAGGAAGAAGCAATCTGAGTTATCAGGTGTTAGTAATCAAAAAAGATTAATACAGGGATATTCGTGACCTCTACTTGTAAATAAACATCAAGCAAACTTTTCTCCCTTCAGGAAACTAATTCAAGGGAGCCTCGGAAACTGTAATTAGTATTAATTTAGCTGATTGTACACTCAGATAAGATGTGCATAAAATGGTTTCAGACTTTAGGGGAAACAGACAGCTACATACACCAATTAACAGATTTTTAAAAGACCTGGAGATAAGTAATTAATTAGAGGAACGCAGGCAATAAAGGAATTCCAAAGAAACTGGTGGCTCTGCAGACAGAAGCCAAGGAATCATTGGAAAGAGGCTGAGGAAGGGCAGGAGAGGGGAAGATCCTCTCTCTGCAGCCCTCTGCCAGCTCCAGGAGCAGCAGAGACCAGCTCAAGCACACTGAATTGAGCACAGGCACTGAGATAATTGGGACTTTTCTGAGGGAATCTTTTTGTAACCTAGTAGCACACATTCTGTACAGATGAAACCTTCTGAGGAGGAGCCACTTGGGATTTTGACGGAAAGAGCTGCTAAGGAACAAGGCAGGTTTTGGTCAAAGGCACAGAGACAGCAGAGCCCCTTGTTAGGGCACTGCCCTGGCCCAAGAGCAGCAAAGAACAACTCTTCCCCCCTTAATTCAGACCAGGACATAAGTGTGGATTCCCCACGCCCATCTCCACTGCTCTACCTCCACTCCCCGACCTTGAGGCCCTTCAACAATAGGTGGATCTTTATTTTGTTCCATTCTCCATCAAAACCTCTGAAAGCCTTCTTTCATCTTGCTTTGAAGTAGATATTTTTAATGAAGTGTTTACCAGCCAAGTCTAATTGTGCAGCATAACTAGTGCAACTTGAAAAAGCACTCAGAACTGCTCTAGAGATGGGAAATGACTACAAGCCAAAAGTCACAAGCGGGAGCAAATGAAAAACTTCTTTTTAAAAAGGCTCCTGATGTCAGTGAATCTGTCATTCCTCCTACTTTATAAAGCATGTCCTTGTTCATCATGAAATTTCTTTGCATTTACCAGCCCAAAACAGCTTTTCTTTCTATTCAAAGAGCCAAAGACCTGTCTGGGCTGCAGTTACCAATGGGTGTCATAATGACACAAAAATGTAATGTAACAGTTGTAACAAAAGCAAATCTAAGGAATGGCAGGGTTTTAATATTTCAATAAGGTTAAAGCAGGAGTGCTAAATTATTTAGGTTCAGGAATAAGATAAAAGCACTAGAGCAATATCACATCCATACTCATATATCTTTACACATGTAGAGGTGATATCTACGTGATAAATTGCAGGAGTGTGAGGTAAATTAATTTACTATGCACTTTGATCACAATACCCTCTCCTGGCCTACTAATCCATTTCCCAGCAGACTTGCTCTAACATCCCAAATCACAGAACACTTTCATTGCTGCCATTAAGAACAATGTTTCATAGTCTACCTCTTTTTTTCTCCTCACAGGTGGGGAAGTTTCCCTCCTTGAAAAATTAAAAAATAGAAATTAAGTTACGGAAAAGCACACAGATGAAATCTTTATATCCTCCACTCTTTCATATTGTGTAACTATATAAGAGATTTATAAGGAGAAAACATCTTCGTATACTGACAGCTGGGCAAGAAGCTGTGATGGCATGATTCTTATGGAGGGGGAAAAAATTAATAAAATCTAGATATTTAACTCTTCAACTACAATGATTTAATATTGCCAATAAAGCAATAATATATATCTGTATATTGAAAAGCATTAAAAGTTAAACCTAATTTACAAATGTGCTCACAATTTGACATTTTAGGGCTACAGACTATTACATAAAAACATGATAATTAACATACCTATCACTGCCAGAAGCGTGACGGAACCAAAATATTTGGCAAGTAAAGAAAGCCTGCTACTTCCTTAAATCCCCAGTCCCAGACACCAGGAGCAGGGAATCACTGGAGCAATCTCTTCCTGCCAGGCTCTGAGCATCACACACAGGTGAGGTGCAGCCAGGCTGGGGGCTCCCAAGCGAGCAGATTTACCCCTCTGCCCACCAGGCTGGCGAACAGCTGTAAACCCGAAGGGTGATCTATCACAAAGCTGAACAAACCATAAACTCAGGTATTATTTACTGGAAGATCCCCAAGCAGATTGATGTCATGGATTTGCAGCTTCTGGATCTTGCCACACATACAGAAGGGTGTAGTGCCTGAAACCCCCATGGAAGAGATCCACATGAACTGGGGGAATGCAAAGCAAGAAGTGAGTTGGATTACAGTAAAGCTGTGGATGCAAAGCTGTGTTATGGACATACAAGCACTACCTTCCCCCAGTTTACCATGGCTTTGTTTACAGCATGAGTTGCACTTACCCAAATATTGAATATTGACAGAAAGAGTCATGGCAGACTTAATGACACTTTGAGCATTCTCTGCACTTCAGTCAATAGATATGCTTTAGAATTTGTAACAGGAATCATTACATCCAAAATGTAATAAGAAAAATATTTCTAGAGAAGAACAAAGACAGGGTAATTGATACTGGTTTCAGGTTTCATACATTTATCCTTTACAATTTTAAGTACTTCATTTAGAAAAATCTATCCTTGTGAGCACTGAGGTCTGCCCAGCTGTGGCCACCAGAACACAGAATGTAAAATAAAAATATTAGAAGAGTTTCTTCTTTGTTGGGGCTGGGGTAGACAGATAACAGAACAAATAATGAAAAACTTGAGTGAGTGATTTTACCGGAAAAATGGCAGAAGCCCTGAGCCTGCAGTGGCACCTTTTCAGCCCCCAGGTCAGCTGGGGCTTTGCCTTTGCCTTGTGGAGGCAGGAGACCTGGGCAATGTCTGCCCCACTGGGGCCACAGCTCACCAGCACCACGTCCAGCCTGGCAGAGCTGTTCCCGAGGACAGACAGAGCGCCCTGGGGGCATAGGGAAGAGGAACATGGAAAATCGGTGTGTGCTGAACTCCTGCAGAGCTGGGGTATGGCTGCTGCTGCCCGGCCAGGGCAGCTCTGCCACACCTTGTCCCTGCAGCTGCAGAGAGAAATCTTCACTGCTGCTAGGGCAGCTGCAGAAATTCTCTCAGGGGGTGGGGGGGAAATCTGAAGAATGCAGCAGCATCCATTTCCCGTGGCCAATGCAGCACAGGGATTTTCTGCTGCCCCTCACAATTCCATTCCTGCTGCTTTGGTCTGTGACAAGCCACGGTCCCAGGGGAAACATCTCATTCCAGACTGGCACTTGGACAATGAGGAAAGATGCTCTCAGCAATAGCAGGACTGAAAACATTTCAGTCTTCATCAGGACCAGCAGGAATGCAGCCAGACCCCAAGCCCTTGTGAGTATTTGAATAACTGATGGCAAGACCTGGTCAGCCAAAGGGAAACTTTTAGCACTGAGTTACCCATGAGAGGGCATAGGACCTTGCTGCTGTGAACACTATGGACTATACTGAGAAGACAGGAAATTAGGGTAGAGCAAAAGACAATTATGTGAAGAAATTGAGGGCAGAATCCAGCTCTGCACACTAAAGATGGGTCTCTACACTACAAGATGAGGTAATGCACAGAAGCTAGCAGCAAATATTCCTGCACCACAGAGAACAAAAAGCTTCTGGCCATGTGCATATCCACACTTTCTCACTTTGGGAGATGATACATTGCCCCCTTCCTCTATCCTCCTCAAGAAGTAGTGAAGAGAAATACACAAAATAACAGCAGCCATAAATAAGGAGTCTTTGCAGCAGAACAGAATTAAGCCCCCTTTTCTTATAGCATCTTTCCCAAGCTTCCCATTTACAAATGGAGAAGATGCTTCAGACAAAGTAGGGTGTCTAAAATATGGAGGATTTTTGTGGTTTTGATGTTTAAATAAATAAAAAGAGAGGTAGGCAGAGTGTTATATAATCCAGCATAAAACTTCTCAATTTTATGTTAAAAAAGAAAGAAATTAGCACTCTTGCTTCAAGGTTTAGTGTCCTGAAAATGTTTAGCAGCTTTTTTATAGAATAGCATCATTATCGTGCAGATATAATACACAGGATGCTTCTCAAAATTATCTCACAAAGTACTTGTGTATTCACAGTACCCAGTAACTGCCTCCATAATTTATGGGCACCATCCTATGCAAATCATTGGAAAGAAAATGACAGATCTCAGGGGCTGTTTGTTGTTTAATCTCACTTTGTCATGATTCAAAAAAGAACGATGTGAAAATACAAGGAAAGTCATCCATAATGGTAAAAAAAGATTCTTGGATGTTCTTCGTTGTTTTCTAAGAAACATAAATAATCAACTCTTTGTCAGCTATGAAATGAATTTACATTTTCTATTCTGCATGAAGGGCCATCAAAATCCTAAGTGTTTTACACCCTATTCTATTTCTGCTGGCAGAAAGATGGGGCTCTAAGATTTGACAGCAAGAGATCATCCACTGAGCTGGGAAGCAACACAAAAAGATATCACAAAACTGGGCTGGGACTTCAACAGGCACCACAAGGCTTTGGAAAGAGGTTTGTGCTTTGGGCTGCTGAAAATAAAAACCCCAAACCCTTGGTGTGGTGGGGTGACCCTGGCTGAATGCCACGTGCCCACCAAAGCTCTTCCATCCCTGCTCTTCTCAGATAGGGAAGGCAAAATGACAGGCACGGCAGGGAGAGGCCGCTCAGCAGTTACTGCCAGAGGCAAAAGAGACCTCACGTGGGGAAATCTGTTTAATTCATTACCAAACCAGAGCAGAATCATGGCAAATAGAAACAAGTCTCAAAAACACCTTCCCTCCCACCCCTACCTTTTCCCCAGGCTCAGTTTCAGTCCCAAATTCCCTCCCTCTTTCCCAAACCACCATATTATTGTTGATGCCACCTTCTCTGGTGGGCTTGACCTTGACCAGGGATCCATCCTGAAGCCTCTGGCATTGGCTCTGTCAGACATGGGGGAAGCTTCTGGCAACTTCTCACACAAGCCACTCCTGCTGCCCCCCTTCTGCCACCAAACCTGGCCTAACTCAGTACATCAGATCTCAACTTCTCTTTCAAATTTACCAAAATTTGGATCCTGGTGAGTATTGTGCTCCTACCAGAAGTTTGGGAGGGTCTATATATTTCACTAAAGGTCTCCTGGCACATAACCCCCAAATCATTTACTATAAGTCCTACTACTTTAAAACAAATATGTCCACATAGGAATACCATCGCAATCCTCTCCACCCTCCCTGCAATGAAAAAGGCACAATTAGATACAGTTTTCATAACTGCTGGATTCGGTGACTGCTATTAGATCACACAGAGCTCCACTGCTGAGAGAAGATGCAGCTTTCTCCAGAAGAGGAGAACAGTGGTGATGTGCAAGGCAGAGCTGAGTTTACATAAAAATGACAAAAGCAGATGTTATCACTGAGATAGAGAAACACATTTCTAATACTACGACTTTGTTAAAAAGCAACAACAACAACAAAAAAACCCAACCAAAAACCTAAAAGCATCTCTCAAAGTAATATTTCAGTCTGAGTTTCTTCAAGGACAGCAGAATAACTGCTGCAGAAGTGCATTAAGGGAGGAGCATTGGTGTCTGACACAGATAACTGTCACACTGACAAGTGAAACGTGCTCATTAAATTAGCAGAGGTCTTGAGATGACTGAAGTCAGCAAAACACAACAGCACTGCAAACAAACAGGGGTTTGTCAAAGCTTTGCCTTCCCTCCCTCTGGGCTCCTGCTTCTTCCTGAATGGATGAGCAGAGGCCACGGGCAGGGCTCTGCTGAGGCTGGTGCAGCCTTGGACTCCCCCAAAACTCAGAGAGAAGCTGCAGGTCAGGCCTTGAGTTCAAATACAGCAGAATGGCAGAAAGTCTTTGTCTCTCACACTGCTCTGAGAGTTAGGGGGCAGGGATTCAGCTTTCTTCCAAAAGAAAGTGTTCTGCCAAAGTGCTCCCTGTCCAGAGGGTAAACTTTGGAACAAGCCGCTTTTGTAATGCGCATCATTTGTTTGTTAAAACCTCCTTTTCACATACATGAAGTTCTGAATGACCAGCAACTGCCCTCACCAGCTCCGAGCACAGCCATGTACTCAGCTTGAGTGGCAGAGGTTTCAGACCTGTCTTGGCCATCTCCTCCCTTTTTGGCAGGATTAGGGGCTGTCTCAAAACCCATCCAACATTCCATAGGGCACTGCCTTACCCATGGAGACTGAGAGCAAGGAACTGGGGTTTTTTGCTGTCTCATAAGAAGTGAGAGAGAAAAATCCTGATGTCTCGTTTCTGCTCTCTTATTTATTTATTCAAAATGTAAAACCAAAGAGTTACTGGCAGGCACTCTCCCTTCCAGCCCTATCTTAACACCACAGCTCTACTTTAGGAAGAAAGATGAAGAGTCAGCCCCTGGAGCAGAACACGACTTCTGATTAGAGATACTCTGAATTAAATCTATTTAAGGAAGGAAACAGTACCATCCCTAGTCTTTTTTTATTTATCTGGCCTTTTCCTTGCTCTTCTTTCAGTGTCTAGAAATTTGTCAAAATTTTTCAGGTTTTGTTTTCTATTTTTTCTTTTCCACTTAGGCAGAAAAACAATTGAGTGGTTCTAAACTAATTTCAAAATGTAAATATTGCACCAAACCAACACTTGATATCTTGCTTTGGCTGGCATATTAAAAAAAATTCAATTATTTACACTAGTTTAGTCACACAACAAGAGCAACGTTGCTTTTCAAAATGTAGACTGTTACCCTGGATTCTCTCAAACTAAAAAATAAACAATTGTCACAATAGAAAAGAAAATTTACTACAATTACTCAAGCACATGAAAGCTTATCACCACAAGAGATTCAATGAGCATTTTTTACATTAATTCATCAGTAGAGATGGAATCAAGTCTTAGTTTGATACTCAAGACCTAATGAGAGCCTCCAGATACTTTCTGCAAGCCAGGCAGAAGGCATCAGCGGGTGCTCAGTCACCTTTTCATTGCATGAGAGGAAAAGGATCCCTTGCCAGTCCGAACAGGTGACCCCAGTCTGAACTGGGACACACAACTCATCCTATGACAGCAAAAACTCCTGACACGAAACAAAAACACTGATAAATATCTATAGAACCTCTGAGCTTTTGTGTTGCCAAAACAGCAATAAATCACGGAGAAGAACTTTCCCCAGCTTGGAGGTTTTCTAGGCTCCAACAAGTGAGAAGCAAAACTTCTGCAGTCAGGCTCAACGGCCACAGCCCAAAAATGGCCATCAGTGGGGAAGGACATGCAGGAACTTCACAGCACCTCATCCCTACCAAGTGTGTGCCCACACCTTTGGCTGGGCCAAACAAGATGACATCCCCAGGTTATTTTCCATCCAGGACTCCCAGAGCACAGTCCTCTTTTGGGACAGATCTTCTGGGGCTTTCCCCAGAGCAATCCATGTTTTTAGAATCAATCAAGAGATCAAGGGTTGGTTTTTTTCCAATTATAGCAAATGAAATAGTCTGATTTCTTTTTCCCTTTATAAGACAACATTTATCTTGACACAAGTTTCCACATTGCTGCAGCTGGCCTGCAAGTGTATTGAATAACAGTGGGCAGGTAATATTTGCAAGTCAGACACATTTCAAAAAATACACTGAGTTATGCAGAATCTGTTTCACACTGTCTGGGAAAGGCTGGAAGCATGGCACTAAACTCAGGTGGGAAGCATAGGTTTTAAGTGAGAAACATGGTTAAAGAGGAAGCCTCTCTAAGACAAGCCCAATCTTCTCACCTCCTTAAGGAAGCAGTTAAGTAAAAAGTGGGAAGCTCCACATTTGAAGCAAAGCTGGCACTGCCCATCCGCAGTTCAGCCGAGAGCCTGGACATTTCCCTGGACAGGGAAACATCCCCTGACACGGCACAACGTGTTTGTCAATTGAGCATCAGCAACATGAGGGGGCCCTTTACACCTCTCAGCTGGGGCACTCTGAGCGATTACAGCTTAGCCACCGTGGAAGTTTAAGCCAGCGTGAAGTTGGCTTACAGCAATGCACTTGATTCCATGTAAAGGGGGAGCTGAGAGGCTCCGTGATCCATCACCTGCCTCAGAGCAGTGCTTGCATGTCAAGCCATGCCAAGGACAGAGCACTAGGGAGAGGATCCTGCTCTGGGTACCAGCTGCAGGACAGTGTCCGGCAGCCACCAGAGGCTGTGAGGAGCAGAGTAACAAAACCACACTTGTTTCCATCCCAGCTACCAGAAACGTGCTCCTGGGGGACAGCTGTTTCCTCTGATGGCCTGTTCCACTGCTGGATGCTGCACAGGCTGTCCCTGGGCTGGTCGTAAAGAGAAAGAGCCAAACAGGCCGTGGTTGGTTGAGTCCCTGTAAAACTATGCTGCCTTTATTGCAAATGTTCTGAGATCCATTAAGTGCTATCAAAATGTGGAATAATCCCTCCTGACAAAGGCATATTTGAGTTTTGTTCCTATCTTTGGCTCCTATGTGAAATCTGGGCATTAAAGCACTTGGAAAGCAGACAGGACACAGTTCAGAGTAAAATACCTGAAACTTTAGATACTAATTCATATAATGCATTACACAGAGAAAATTATTTTATTATAGTTACATTTAAAAGCAAGCTTGCATTCTAAACTCTGCATGAATTTCCCCTATAGATTTTGATTCATATATTCTGTCAGGACTAAGGGATAATCTCTTCTCACCTGTTAAAGAGCACAGCCCCTCAGATGTAGGGAGCAGCGCACTAAAGACACACACTCCACATCAGAAGGACTTCAGTATAAATGTGATTTTGTTTTGTAGCTGTTTCCATCTCTAGACACTATAGATTACACTTTTTCCTTTGCTAGGCTAAAAAACAAAAAAAGGAATGTAAGAAATAATTCATTTCACTTAAGAACAGGGTTTAGGAGGGGACTTGCATAGTCTGAACCTCAGAGGACTGACTGGTACAAAGAACTGCTCGATACCACACTGCTTGTAGGAGGTACAGCACAAATCAAAACTCATGTGGAGTGTGTAGACACCAGAAACCATTATGAAATCTTTCCCACTGGAAGATTCTGATCAACAGAAATAGTTTTTCCTATGGGTAGAAGAGGTTATGATTTATATTTTTCCCAGTTTTTCTTAGAAAACATTTAATCTGTGGTACCAATATCAGGAAGTAGGAAATTCTTTCTAGCATTTGAAGTTTTTTGATCAAACAGCTTCATTATGATGCTTTTTGAATAGCACTGTTTGTTTATTAAGGTATCGCTGGTGTTCAATTTGGGATGAAATCAAATTCTGTTTGGAATTTTGTTGCTCAAACAAGACATCAAGGTGCACTGACTAACAGGAGGAAGTTCAGAAAGCCTTTTCCAAAAGTGAGAGCCATAAGAGCTTACATAAAGGAGGATTTAGAGAAAATAAAGGAAATCGGTTTAGAGGAAGGGAGAGGGAAAACAGAAATCGAAACAGGAAAAAAATCCTGCAGAGCACAACAGGTAATCTGTTTACATTGTGGACCTTGCACTAAATGACGACAGCCTCTGTGCCTGGTGATCTCCCAGGGTGGTTTTGGAGGGTTAGAAAGACAATGTGCCCTGGATGCTCATTGCCCACAGCCAGCTCTCGGTCAGGGCATCTCAAAATTCCCCTTCCTACAACTGTTTCAGCTCTTCCTCCCGCCATCCTTTGAGTGGGGAACTCCAGCGCTCACATTTACCTTTCAGGACTCAAAAGAGACCAACCAGGCTTGTAATGGAACTGGAGAAACCATGACAAGCATGAGATAAATATCTAATAACCACTGCCAACTCATTTGATTCAGTGTATTATCAACAGTGGGAATCAGCATTAAACAATTACACATTTCTGCCCCCAGGGAAAGAAGGAAATGCAAAATATTTCCAAAGAAGTTGTTGAGGAGGATACATTCAACCTCAACAGAATTCACTGTGTCCTGCCTGGCAGCTCTCCTGACTCCCATTGTGCTGTGGCAAATGGGGATGCACAGCACTGGAGGATCATTAAGGTTTTTTCTGCTTTTGCCCACCTGTGAGCCCCATCCTCCACCTCTGCTGGGGATGCAATGGGTTTTAATGAATAGAGGGAAGGTCCTTATGGGTCCATAGTCCTGGGAAGGCCAGGAGTTGCCAGGAACACTTCCCCCCTTCACAGGCTTCACTGTGAATTTCCCCAAAGTCTTAAGACTTCAGTAGAGGACAAATGTCAAGGGAAGGGACGGAAGTGTTGCCTTGCTCTTAGGCATTGTATGATCTCATTTAGGGACAGCTACGAGTGCTGCTTTGGCCTTGTTAATTTTCCCTTCCTAAGTCAGCGTTCAGACACTCACAGCTTTTGTCTGCTGCTGTTATCAAATCATTTGCATGCACTAATCCATGACAAATGGTTTCATTTGATGCACATCTGATTTCCTTGCCTGCCAACTAGAAAGACATAATAGAAATACCAAGAGAAACTAAATTAGAACTAAAGGAGTCATCTATTTGTTGGAGAAATTCAAAACAAGGTTAGGATAAACACCACCCAGGCAGCTGACTGGATGGAGAAAGCCCTGAGATTTCAGCTGAGGAAAGACAGTTTCTAATTGCCTGGAGGGAAAAAAATTGCTGCATTTTAAAGCCTCACAAAAAGATATTACTACAGAAATAATTATACTACAGATGTGGGAGCTGGCTTAGACAGTCATTGCCTGTCAGATCCTGCCCCAGCACACTGAAAACAATTACGAACTCAAAAACCTCTGTTAGCTTCAACTCATCCCTTTGGTTTTTTTTTGTTTAACACAGTAGTGACTTCTGGCTGACTGATCACCCAAATTTGAAAGCACTCCATGCAAGTAATCAAAGAGAGGAATTTAATGAGTTAATGACAATCACAGTAAATAGTGTTAGTTTAGCTGTGACAGCTTATGATTTAAGCAAGATTTTTCCCCAGATCTCTGCTGTTTCACAAAAGGTGTATCCTTGTATTAAAAAGGGCAACTTCTGAAAACACCAGACCTCCTTTCGTTTCACTGCTGCTCTAAACTAAAACAAGAGCAGGTACCAGCCAGAAGGACACACAGGACCCTCCTCATGTTCACATTGGTATTGAATTTGAACTCTCTGAGGTCTTGAAAGAGGCAGCCACTGGCAGATCTGAATTTATGCTTCCAGACAGGATTTACGCCTTTATCAGGATGATGGCTTGTTTTGGGTAACTGCTGATACCTACACAGATAATTTTTTCTCCTAAGAGGAACATCAAGGCAGAAATAAAGAAGGCACAAAGATGTCTAAGTACTTTTTAAAGTTTCAGCTTAGGAAATTTATTCCTAACAACAAACAAAACCCCCAGATATTAAGTCCTCAGAATTTCCTACTCAGTTTCAATTTTGGCTTTAAAACATGAGGTAGGCTGGTGTTCAAAAGTTTCTGAACTGTAAAATTAGCCAATTTTTTAAACACATGATAGAAAACAAAGGAATTACTACATCATAGAAATACAATAATTGGGGTTTTTATTAATATAATTACAGGAAAAACCTACCTAGTCATATTTCAGTGTTTTTTACCATACCTTCCTCATCCACAGCACCTTTAGCCAGTCCAGAAATGAAGCTAAGTTCTTCCCTGAAATGTGTTTTTCAAAACGCAGTGTTCTGAACATAACACTGAAACCATCAGTAAGGTAATTTGACCTCATATCTGTCTGGTTTTTGGTTTTATTTAAATTCAGAATGGTTCAGAATGTGAACACTTCTTAATGTGTTTGAATAGGCAAATATATGAACTACAGATACTTTTAAACTCTTGAAGGTGTTCAAACTGTGTTATTGTAATTCCTGGGCAGCATGTAGGAAAGAGGTGCTAACCAATAGGTTCCCTTCATTTCTGCATGTTCTTTTAAGAAACAAACATATAAATCAATGAAACCAATTTTCCAAATAAAATGTCCTTGCTTGCTCTCAACCACTTAATTAAACACCATTAACTCTAGTTTGTTTTGGCAACCAATTAATGTCATGATCAAATATAAATAGACTCTGCAAGAAAAGATTATAATTAATAAATCCTGAACAACACAGTACAATTGCACTGAAGCCTTGCTTGCCAGAGATATTTAGCAGCAGTTTTGGAGAGCATTAATGAGGACAGTAAAAATAAAGGTTTATCAGAGTGTGCAGTTTAGATCCTGAGGCTCTCACCTGCACCCAGGCTGATCTGTAGAGCCTTTGGCTGCTGACATGATTCACAACGCAGAAAAATCACAGTCCCAGGTTCCCCACTTTCCAACAAAGTGATATGTACATTCATAGGAGTCTTCTAATCAAGTTCTCCACAGATATAACTTTCACTTGGTCACAATTTAGTTGAAAGTGTGTTTTTTACTGGGTTTTAGTAGGTTCACAATGAAGGCTCTTGATTGAGATTTGTCAACTACAGAAAACTTAATTAATCCAGTAGGAGCTTTGGATCATGCATGAGGATGGATTAAAAGCATTCTTTAATCTGAACCAACAGCTCTCCTGATAATCAAGAGAAAAGGATCACTGTTTAAGCTGGTTTTTAGTTGCCTATTCATTTAGTAAAAGTTAAGGTACACCATATACAAATAAAACTTAACTGCTCATGGAAGAAATATTTGTGCCCAATTACAAAAATCTCCCAGCACATGTGGCTGGGTGGGAGCTGCTCACAGAGCGCAGGTTATTCACTGAGTTACTGTAACTCAAGAGACGCTGCATCACAACGAGGGCACCCATCCCAGACAACAGATTACTTATGTACTGTACTTCACTTGGTGCTTCTCAAGCAATCGCTTTCACATCATCCAAAAACTAGTAAAATCCTCCATTCCTGCCATCAATTCAGTTCCCAAATCAAGCTGTTTTCTCAAACTAAGGATTACAATGGAGTACTAGGACACAGTTATTGATTATCACGATGGCAGCAGTGATCCTGCACCCTGCTGCCACTGAAGTGACCTTTCAAGAAGGGCAGGAGTGGTTTTTTTACCCACTGTGAAGGAAAAGGGGAAAACTGTTATTCCAAAAGAAATGCAGAAAGCAAGAGAGAGATGTCAAAAACCAATCTAAATAGAGCATAGAAATACGAGTCACAGAAACATTGGGCTTTGTAACTTCATTCAGCTTAATTTACACCCCCGATTCCCCATTGTGCATCACTGGCTGAGTCTCATAAATTCAGACTCCAACTGTGCTGCAGTCCTCGTGGTCCCTACCCAGGGCATGATGAACAGAAAGCACCAACATCACTCCCATGCAAAAGAACAAGTTCAGCTGGAGAAAACTGTTCTGTACAGGGCATCTGAAAGCAGCAAAAACTATTGAGTTCCACCAGGAAAAATATCTTGCTTGCAGCAAAGACTGGTTTCACAGAGTGGAAAGGAAAACATTCAGAAGGAAATACAAAGATTATAGACAGTACAGGATAAAATAATATCAAACTTATGGGAGAAAACACATCAATCTTATGAAGCAATGCACTTGAATATTACCTTTTAAAATATAAATGAGCCTTGGACTAAAGCAGGCTAATCATTAAAGGCATGTTTCTGATGTTATCAGCAGAAATACTTCAGTGCAGGGCAATGTAGTTTGCCTTTGGGGTTTATATTTGTAGGTGCCAAATTTTCCTTGGGACTTAACCGCCACGGTATGAATTCTCACAGTCTTTAACGCCGTGACAGCGAGCTACAAATAGTGCTGTGCACCGAAAGGTCCCTGCATGACTCACCAGGGCCCCAAGGCTGCACTTGGAGAGGGAGGCTCAGCACACGGGCGTGGGAGCAGGAGATGCTGCCGGGGCCAGCACAGCAAGAGGGGCTTTCTGGTCCCTGTTTCCCCAGGGCAGCTCCTGCCACGCCAAGAGGGATTTGCTTTGCACCTACCCGAGTGTCTGCCTGCAGAGAGGCCTGAGAGAGAGCTGAAGTGGCTCGGGATGGGGACAGGAGCATGGCCAGGGGGGAGGACAGAGCAGGGGGACTAAACCAGAGCACAGAGAGTGCCAGTGCAAAGCACGCCCAGGAGGCATCACCGCACTGCTCCTCTGTGAGCACTCTGCCATTGCTCTTTTGCACAAGGTGTGCAGTGAGGGTGACCACAGGAGTGCATCCACAGGGAATGCAGCCACGCTTCCAGCAGCTCCTGGGGAGCCTCTCTGGGCACTCTGGGCTGCCCAGGGCCTCACTGCTCTTCATAGTCCATCGAGCTGCAACACCCGCTTGCCCCATCTCCCTGGATCAGAAGTAACAAGGCATCACATTCAGCAGCGTGACTGGTGACAGCTTTCCTCCACCTGCACCGAGCTGTGAGGATCCCAGCTGCCCTTCTCCTTCTGCCACCGACCAGCCAGTGAGGACTGGCTGATGCCTGGCAATGCCAACCTGTCCTTTCCCCTTTACTTCCCTGTGTCTCAGGCAAACACCTACAGCTAACCCCAGCTGCAAACACACTCTGGAGCCATGCTGGGGTTTTTTTGAGGTTTGATTTTTCAGAAAAAAAAAAAAAATCAAAAAATCAAAATCACAGGGTGCAATACTTCTGATCAAGTCTGCTGCTGTAAACAAGCACATCACACAAGCACAGCAGGCAGTCCATTGCCATCATGCTGCTAGAAACCCTACCTCATCCTTAAGTGTTGATTTTGTCACATCAGTTCTCTTCCTAAACAAAATACGTGTCCACGTACATCCAAATGTATTTTGTATGTGACCAGGAACACTGTAGGTACTTACAACCTGGATTTCTTCACTTAGCAGTTGGTAATTTCCCATTTTCAAGAGCAGCCTGTGAAGGCCAGGTGTGTATAACAAAGGTATCACAAAGGAGATCTTTCTAGTGAGTGACTGGAACAGCTTGTTATGAGCAGGATTTTTGGATTGTGAACAAACCAGGGCACTATGGTGCTTTCTGTGCATTTTCTGGTGTAAATGAAAACTGAATCAGACCTTACAACTTAAAAATTTGCTCATTTTAATTAACACAGCAAGAAACATTAGTTGTCACCTTTCATGGCCATGGCTGGCTGTGTTCCTGCCTGGCAATTTGAACATTGTATATTGAAGGCAGCAGATTGCATTCACACCATGTGATTAATGAAACACAATTCTTGCTAATCATAGAAACTTTTATATATTAGCTACCTAGTGCTGCACTTGCTTCTGTCAACACCAAGAGAAAAATCCTGTTGAATTCACCTTCCAAATCTCAATTGTTCAACAAAGTAGAGACACATTTTATTTACACTTTCTTGAGGAATTAGATTCAAAACCCTGTCTGTTTTGAACTGAATAGCCACATATATGGGGCATATGAAAATAGCAGACCTTTTGAAATGTGAAAATATTCGGTTTACCCCAAGGCTAAAAAAAAAAATCAGTGGGAAGGCCAAGATCAGAACTAAGACATTTTTTTGCTCACAGCTACAGACTCCAGTTTCTGCAAAATGCTGTCTACTGAGAAACATGCTCAGAGCATCCTTAAGTTGATGTTCCTTGTTAGTTGGTGCAGAATTGCTTTGAGACTGATTTTTCCATCCCATAATATGAAGTACAGAGAATGGCTTCTTGAGAAGATTTTTAATAAGCACATCATTAACTACTGTCACAATAAAAGGTACTTCATGTTTAGCATCGTAAAATTCCAGCCTTGATTCAGTCCATGATTTCTGCCTCTGAACAGGCCTATTTTTAATTAACATATTTGCAAATGTCAGCAGTGCTACAGTGGGTACATTTTTCTGCTTGTGTCTGCCTTACGTCTTTACACTGCACACAAGACTGACTTAATGTGTACCTAATTCATTTGCACAAACTTACAGGTGAGCCCCGTGTCCTTCCAAGTAACACATGGCCAGTGTTGTCACCTGTGACTAGCTGACAGATCCAATACCTTGTTATGGAACAAAGCCAAAATTTTGCAAAGAATTGCATGATTGAAAGGGTGCTTTTTAATTTTTTTTTAAACTCAAATCCTGTATTTTGCTAGTGTCTTGTTGTGTCACCAAATGCCAGCATCTATTTCCTACTGCTGGGAGGGTCAATCCTGTCAATCAAATGATCAATGAGCTATCACAGGCACTCAGATAACTCTGCAAATCACATGTCCATCTAACCCCTCAGGCCAATTCCACAGCCCTGCAACTGTGTGTATCTTAGAGACTAAAACAATCAGTGTGGAATTCTTTTCATTACCACTGTTTCTTCTTAAATCACACAGAGATGACAAGCTTGCAAAGATGGAGATTTGTTTCCACATAAAGTTATTTCCTGTGAATGCTTTCACACATCCTTTGCCTAACATGACTTTCATGAAAATGAAATATAGTCATAAAAAACCCTTCAGAAAGCCATGAGTACTGCCTAAGGGGAATTACACTGCAATGGGGTTCTGCAGGTTTACTCCAAGGTCTCCTCCTGATCTATCCAAGTCAAAAGGACCCAGCACCAATACTTGGGGGCATTAAAGAGCAGCACTCAAACTTCTCACCATGTTAATGAGACAAGAAAGAAATAATGAACAGGCAAAAATAATACAGCATCATTCATCTTACAAGCAAGCAGTATTTACTATGGCCTTACTACCTTGCCCACCTGCCAACACTTCACGGAAATAAAGCTACAGTCAATCACAAATACTGTCATGTAGAGCAGTTTACCACATTTGTTTCCAGGTTCTTACCTTCTGCTAAGTCATCTAACTGAATAAAGAAGTACTAAATTATAAAAATGAAAAATTATACTGCACTGAAAAGAGGCTTTAAGCTTTTGTGATTGCACAGTGTGTACAAATCTATTTCAGCCCATTCCAATACTTGCCTAAGAAAGTTTCAGGGAGGAAAAAAAAAAGATCAAGCTCAGAAATCTCTGATGATAAACTGACCTTTTTTATGTATTACCCTTGATTTCCAGGGTTTCAAAACTGGATTAACTGCAGTAGTCCAGATGGATATATTCACTGTGCTAATCCACTGTGTTCAGTTCAAGTTTATTATGCTAAATACAATCCAAGAGGATTTTATCTTTTACCTGCACCTTCCTGTGCTCAGTGAGACTCTTCTATTCATCAAGCATGAGAATCACAAAATGGGGTGGAACCTGCCTTTTTAATTATCTTGTACAGAAGTGGCCCCATGATGGAGCTGAACTGCTCAAATTCGCTTATTTTAGAGCACCTCATTACCTATGGAAGATCACAAACTGAAAGAAAAGGTATGCTGAGCATGCTATTGATTACAGCTATATTTGTCATGATTCAATAAGTTGAAATATACATCAAATATTAAATTACTGAAATCATGCCTTGGCTCATCTGCACCCATTTTTTATTCACTTTTATTTGGCTCAACATTTTAATCTTACTTCCACTGTTTCTAACTAAAAGTAAACAATGCATTCCTAATAATATAAATATGAAAAATAGGGTGTGCTCAGGGACTGCAGTTGAATACATTAAAATCACTCAGTTTGCTAGTTAACACATTTCCATCCCTTTTATGCACAACCTTTCACATTCAGTTGGCAGACTGCAAATTCATGGCCTTATGAAAAAACCATTGTCTTGATTTTCTGTTGTGACAGCAGAAATTGTCCAAAATATCCAACAGTTTCCCTAAAGGACACTCACTGGCTGGTACTTCCCAGGTGCAGCACAATCTGAATTCGAGGTGAACATCATGTCAAATTCCACTCATCTGTCATGTAGTGGATTATTTCTTGAGAGACTGAAATTGGCTGCCTGGGATCAGAGCACCATCAATCTTATTCATGTAGGGTGCAGAGAAGCTGCCTGAGCCAGGCTCGCAGAAGGGAAAGCTTGGCTGCTTCTAAGTAGGTGATGAGGCAGCTGTAAAACCTTCACTCTATCTGTAGCACATCTCTGAGTGAAAGATTTTGTCATTTTTCACATTTCCCCAACATTTGGTATGCATTCAGTGTCTTGCTGTTCTTGCTTCATAAAAAAGGTGATTTTTCAAGCTTAGGCAAATGTTGCAAAGCTCTGGATCTGCCCAGCTCTCATTTTTTCTCATAATGCCACTTGTTTCAAGTGAATCCATAAAATGATATTACATTTTCCTTTTACATATCTGCTTAGCTGGGTTGGTTTTTCCCATTTCCTGTACCGGGGACACACTCAAATAACCAGCAGCATTACTGATGATTGCATTGTAATAAATCTCTGCAAGTCCCAAATAAGTCCCTCATCCTTCAAACTTCAAGCACTCCCAAACTTCCAGTGCCAGGTGGTAAAGGTAACACCCTTGGTTAATCTGATGCTCTAACATGGGCACAGAGATCTGGCCTAGCAAGGATTTTGGTCTACTCCTCTATACCATGCATGTTTTACTACAAGAAACCAAGACAATGCCAACACCTGTGACTTCTGGGCAAGAAATATACTTGGAAAAACTTTGAATTTTAAAGTTGCTAAAGACCTGTGTTCAAGACCACCTGTCTTTGAAGGGATGTAATTTGATCAAAAAATACTAAAATATTAATTGCCAAATTGTAAAATGACTCATCACTGTGAGTTAATATTTTCCATCTTTCATTACTACAACTCTTAAAGCCTCTCCCACCTTTTCTTTGGATTCAAATTCATTAAGTGACATTCTTGGCCCAACTAATTTTAACCAGATGAAAATATTCTGCCAGGATATGCCAACACCTCAATTTTTAGCATAGCACATTCTTCAAAGGACAGTTAGAAGCTGAAAAAGTTGTGTGATTCATTTCTATTAATAAGAACACAATAAACCCACTGCTGTGCTGTCCCTGCAGATCCAGCAGTCCACGTGAGCTGTGTTCTCCACTGCTGACCTGTGGGATTGATTCTGCCTTTACAGGCACTGCACTCTATCCACAGTCCCAAATTCTCCTTCAGGCTGCACTTTTGCAGCCCCATCAAGTGTCAGAGGTAAACCTGAGAACCTCAGAGTAAGTGTGCCTCCTTTGTTCCAAGGCAAACACCTGACCTCCAGCACACACGGGTGACCAAGGGAGATTTGGTGCCGGTGGTTTAAGGAACAAACCTGAATGCAGTTTGGGTCAGATAAGTACAAAGTTCTCTAAACCTGTGCTGTCACAGTGTACAAGTTCTACAGCCATTCCAGACCTTCACCAAATGGGGAGAAGGGGAGAGAGACACAAGGACACAGAAACGGAACCATTACCAAAAATGGGATTCTTATGTTGGGAAATTGTTAGAAAATTGTTAAAGGATGACTATTCCCACACCGGATTGGCAAAGCACAACACACATTAGACTCACCAAAAAACAGATGCTGTGCAATAAAAAGGCAAGCAACTCATAAAACTTAAATGATAAAAAGAATTTTGATTAGTCAATCATTTATCAAGACAGACACGAGCACAGGCAGAGAGCCTGCTAGCCCAGAGCTGAGCTCAGTCCTACCTGGTCTGTGCAGGTGATGCTGCTGGAAAGTGTGATGGAGGGACCCCTGACAGAGCAGCATTGCACAGGCACTTATCCACAAATACAGGACCCAGGACATTGCAGAGACCACTGCCATTCTCTAAACAAAATATTAGACAGACATTATTATCCAATACCTCACAGCACACAGAATAGTCAGCTTCCATTACAACAGTATTTTTAATATTTTTCTTTTTCACTACTTTTGCTAAATGTCTTTTGATTATTATTCCTCCCTGCAGGATACAATTGTTGTACAACAAAGGTCATGCCCAAAAAGGACAGCTGAGGTAAAGAGACATCAACACCGGAGCCTGGATAACTTTAATAATTCAGTGGTAAAAGTCAAACTGTAATAATCTGATGACTAAAAAAACCACAATATAAATAGAAGCTGGAAAATTTTCTCACACTGATCCACAGCTGAATTTACAGGGGAGTTAAAAATATAAACTAAATTTAAAAAAAAAATCACAGCACCAGCTGAAAAAAACCCAACATGATGTCCAGGCAGTATCAAAGCTGCTTTAAACACATTGCAGAAATGCATAAAACATCCTCAGATGTCCAAGACACATTGCCAAAATACTCCATCCCCAAAACTAAAAAAGCTATTACTGACCCAGAAGGTAACAGTACATTGTTTGGTTTTTTGCTTTTGCAAGCATTAATTATTAATCATGCTTCTGCCTACCAAACAAAGTAATTGTTTCTCAGAATTATGTTCTAATCCCCAGATGAAATCAGCTTCCTTTTGTTCGACCTGTGCATGTACAAGGACTGGAGTACAGCCAGACTGAATTTCAGATGTGTTCTGTAGAAGATTTGATGTTTTTACAAAGCAGATTGTGTCAAAATTTAAAAAAACAAAATCCCTTTGCAAAGGGAAAAAGCAATTTCTTTGTCTGCTGGTGCACTTGGCCATCCAGTGTAGACAACCGTGTTTTTTCATACTTGTGTTCATGGCTCTACTAACCGGCTAAATTTCCCTCTGACTTTTTAACTTCAGCAGCTCTTTCTCAGTGCCTGCAAGGATCAGGAGTTTTGCAAGGCTCAGCTACGCTACACATCGTCCAGTTCCCTTAACAGCACCTTCTGCTGCATTTCAGATGGCCAAATTAATCAAACTTCAGGCACTCTCCTCACTCAGCCAATGATGGGATACTGCTCTCTATCTAATAATCCAATCAGCTGAACATCATTTTCACAGAGCAAGAAAGACTTTGAAAGATTAAATCTCTCACATGGAAAAAATCATGTTCTTACCAAAAAAAAAAAAAAAAGTCTGTATGTGATATCAAGGGATTTCTACAGTAGGAAGATGAACAATATTAAAACAGTGAAATGCAATGGCAATAAAATATATGCATATAAATCTTTTTTACCCCTGATTTTAAAGCAGTACAGTTTTTGGGAAGCTTTTAAAGTCTAATTAGTTGAAATGAACCACATAAACTGACAAGTATAATTAATAAAGGATACCAAAATATTATTTTTATCAGCATGAGGCTCTTCCTTTCTCTGTACTGAGTTCTTGATGCATTGCGTGGTGTATAATTAATGTCATTTCCAACTGTTTGCTTTGCAGTATACAATGCACTTTTTCTCCTCTCTTTTCAGACCCATTTATCTCGTAAAATAGATTCAATCCCCTCAGATCAGGGAGCTCCCGGGAGGCTTCCTGTGTCTTCAGGAATTAACACCTTCTTGTCATAATTGGTGCTCCCGTGCTTTTTATCCCACAAGGCAAAGGGAAAGGTGAGCCTCACGTAGAGGAATTTCAGCAATTCAGGTTATTTAAACTGAACTTCAAAAATCCCAGTCAAAGAGCGAAGCAAAGCCAAACTTCCACAACCTGCTAAATGCTCCTGTGTCTTTCCTCCAGCATCGTGTTCTCAGCACATGGACAGCACACTTACATTATGCACTCAGCCTTTATTACTAGTTATAGGGTTTTTAAAAAATATAAAATCCTCTCTCAAACTGCACTATTTCAAACTACCTTTGCTCAAATCCAGCATTTCTTACAAACATTTCTTCATGCACTTGTTTGTCAGCAAACTGTCACATACACAATTTTACACAGAGATCATCTTAGCATTAGTATAGAAACACAGCAGTGAACATTTTCTACTTATTATCGGAGTTCCAGATCTGCTCTCTGAATCTTAAATCCTGAGGAAGCTCCTTACCTGAGTAATCCAACCAAGAGCAGAGCACTCTAGTAGTGTTCATCGGAAAGATCTAATACTTTTTTAAATCCATCTGTATCACAATAAGGGATTTCTTTTATAGCTTCCCAATAATCTTCTTTATCAGGATTAAAAGTAGAAAAAAAAAAATCTCTTTTTCGTTACAAATCCTGTTTCCAGAGTAAAGAAGACATCTGAGCTCTCAGACTGCCGTCAGAAAAGCGGCCAAGGTTTGAGGGGTGGAAACCTTCTCATTTTCACCTTTAAATCATTTCCTAGTATCCCCTTCTGCTTGACGAGCCCTTTGAAGCGATCTTGAGATGATTTGCAGCTTCCAGGACACTTCAGGGCGAGGAGCAGCTCGCGTGTGCGGGCAGCGCAGCCCCGGCTCCGCGCGGGCGGCGAGGCAGGCGGCGGTTCGTGCGCTGCTGTCGGATGCTGGAGGTGCCGGAGCCTATTTCAACACATCCCTGCTCGGGAGAGTATCACATGTGCCTTAAAGCGACACAGCCCTCGCTCACCAGCCCCAGCCAGGCGCTCGCCAGCGACTGGAGCTGCATTTAAATACCGGCAGCAGAGCCTGCACCGCGCAGGGGAGCGGCCGCTCCGGCTGCGAGAGGCAGGTAGGGATGGGCAGGAGGGGACCAGCGCAGGGGGAGGCGAGGGGCTGGGCAGCCAAGGAGAGATCTGGGGACGCGCTAGTTCTGCCGGCAGAGCCTTTATTCCCCGGCGTTGTTCCGGCACTTACTCACGAGAGGAAAGCGAGACTTAAGGGAGTCTCTTCCCTTGCACAGAGAGCAGCACATGCCTCCGAACAGGGAAGGGTGGTGCAGGGAAAGTGTAACAAGACACACGGGAGAGCAGGAGACTCCTACACGCTCCCTGGGGCTTTCCAACACCTTACCAGAACTCTGAGTGGAATCTTTCCTTCCAACTCCATTTCCGAGGCATCTCTGCAAACAATGGGGAAAGAGCTCTGATTTACTCCCAAATGCTAAAGCTCAGTTATGCCAGATTATTTACTGCAGTTATTTATTCTCCACGTCTTAAGTGGCCATTTACAGGAATGGAGTGGTTTCCTCTCCCTCTTGTACCATATGTAATTATTTTTTTTAAAGAGCCATTGTATAGACTTAGTACATACCATTCATTTGGTATTACAGCTCTTATGTCTGCCTACAAAAGAAAAAGGGCTTGGAGACAAAACAGAAACTTTCATTTTAAGAGCTCAGGATGCGTGCTATAACACAATGTGGGATTATTTTTTTCCCCCTGGATAACCTGTGGTAGAAGAGTGTGCCACCTTCACTGCTCACCAACATGAGACACCAAACAGTCGTAAATAATAACAGCACTAAGCAACCTCACACTCAAGTACCTCCATCTCAGCACCTGAGGACATCTGTCTCAGTGGAGACTCTCACTGAGAGGTGCAATGAGTTTACTTGACAGATCACAGGCTCCTTTGGAGCTGCTGTGTTTTATTGGGCAATACATACCAAGAACTTGGCCCTGCAGACCAACAGGAATGTTATACTGATCTCTGCGTCAACACTCAGAGCAAGTCTTTATTGTAACATTAAAATAGTGAAGCAATTGGTGGCAGGTGTGTGTGACAAAGTGACACAGGAGAGCACTGGCACATGGACCATCCCCACAGCACAGGCCACCACAGCAGGGGGCTCCCATCAGGTTCCTGAGCAGAGCTGGGGACAGGAGAGCAGCTCCAGACAAGCCTCATGGTGACCACAGGTGCTTTCAAGAGGTTAACATTTTCTTTTCAGGTGTTTTGTTTGAAAGCACATAGTACAAGTATGGCTGGGGATATAATGGTATGTTTAATAAAGGCTTTCTTGTTTTCCTGAACAATTTCCTTACACACTGAAAGATGGCAAAGAACTGAGGTAGTTATTACTTTCTGGGCTCAGAAGGTTCTAGAAGGCTCAGAAAAAGCATGAGAGGCAACCAAGTACCATGAAGTACTGATGAACAAGGTAGGTACCTGGGATAGGGCACAGCCCAGAGCAAGGGTCAGCAAGTGGAGACTGCTGGGGTTTGCTGCCAAAGCCACAGCGAGGCTCAAGACCTTCCCTCTTTCTATAGGAATACAGGAAGATTTCTGCAGCACCTGTGAGGGGCAGGTGATGGGAATTTATTTTAAAATAAACACCTGGTTTAGATAGGTCCCTTTTAGGGCTTTGTGGGAAAGATACAAGTGAAGGGTATGGAGCAGGGAGGTGTGAAGAAAGATGAAGGAGAAGGGTCTCAAGAAGCAAATATAATCTTCTAAGAAACTCAGAGGTCTTGTGGACAGCAGGAAGAATCAGACAAATTGTGACCACACACCTTGGCAGAGTTGGAAGAGACAGATTTATGCAAGATACAGATTTATGTAAGGTACAGCAGAACTGTCACTCTGCCAAGCACTGCTAACTCCCAGCTCCATGAGGCTAATGCCACCATAACCCCTGACAGATGCTGCTATTGCTCAGGACAAGCTCTGCAGAAACAGGGGACATGTTGCTTCTGCAGGGTAGGGGGGAGATCAGAGGGACAGAGAGAATATTAAACAGGCTGTGCTTGCAGCCTCTCCCCTGTCCTGGCTCCCAGCATCAGACAGGAACACAGGAGTCCTTGGCAAGTCTTGCAGAAGCATCCTCACACCTGCTTTGATGTCTTTGCTGCCAATTTTAACTTTCAGTGGACCAACGAGACATCAAACATTCTCCTCCTGCCCTCTCTGCTAAGCACAGTGTCATATTCACCTGATGCTTTGGGGCTTTACTTCAGCCTCCTCACTTGGCTTTGACAGGGAGGGGATGATGCTTTACAAGCACCCCTGGGCCCACATTGAATGCAGGGCTACTGACACTGACACACTGGAAAGAGAAAATAGGAAGGAAAAAAAGACACAAGTGAGCAGTCTGCACATCTCAAAATGCTTTCTCGTGAAAAGGGAAGGCTGAAAGTAATTTGTCTCTAGACAGAAGGGAGACGGGACTAAAGGTTGTGTCCTGTGGAACAGCAGCTCCTGGCAGCACTGGGGCAGGATGTAGCCAAGTCCTGCAGAGGGCAGAACACCCCTCGGCATATGTGGTCTGCATCTGACTGCTGGGAGGTGAGGTGTCAGGAGGAGGTCCTTCCACCCCCACTCTGATACCTGGTGGGACACAGAGGAGAGAACAGAGACCAGCCCCTGAGCTATCCCAGCCGGAGAGCATGGAAACTGCCTATCCACAGCTCTGACTGGAAGACTCCACGGGGTGGCTGGCACAGCTGCCAAAAGAAGACCATTACACGGGGTGATATTTCCAAGGTGAAGGTAGGTTGTGAGGGGTCAGCAGGAATCCAGCTGTCTTTGAGAGTCTGCCCCACACCCGGGCCTGCATGCACAAGGAGAACAGCCTTTCCCTTCTGCTTCCACCATTCATCTAGAGATGCCAAGTGAATGACAAAAATAGGCAAATAAAAATAAATGCTCTTCCCTGCCTGAACCTCTATTTATCACAATTTTCTGGGCACACAGAAAAGGACAGCATATGCAACTCAGGCAGGCTCACGCAGACGGCAGATTGGTGCTTGCACCCAAATAGGGGCCTCTGGCCTCTGCTTTCTGCATTCTGTCTCCTCTGCCTCTCTCTCCTCCTCCCCCACACTTGCCTTTTCCCCATGCAGAGATTTAACATGACACATCCCAGGCGTGTATTTCACAGGGTCTGGAGAAGGCTCACCACCTTGGAAATGCAAAGCTCCTCAGTTCTAGTGTTCCTGGGACAATGAAGCTTTGCTTTTCACAGATTGCGTTCTCCACCCCTCCCAGCTGCTTCCACCCACCCTACGAAGCTCCTTCCCATATCCCAGGCTCCACCTTGGCTGCTGCCTGGGCAACAAGCACTGCACACTGCAGCTCCTCCCTCCCTAAGTGCTCCTACCCAGGTGAGCCAAGTGCAGTCTCACAGCAAGTTTTACCTCAATTCCACCAAGAGCCAGAAGTCTGACACTCATCCTAGGTCCACAACATTTGTGGAAGCTTTTTTAAAAATCTGGTGAGCAGATTGGCCCCCTCACCTCCCCACAGAGCTTTTTCTCCATTGGGAACTATCCCACATGGAAAAGCAGCAGCTGAGCATGTGAAGATTGGGCTGCCTACATGTGATTGCCTGAACAGCAATGCCATGAGGCCCAGAGTAAAACCAGCCAAGAAATCCTCCTCCAAGGCCCTGGGCCTCCCTGTGTTTCTTGCTCTTGGTTGTTTTCCTTTTCTCTAGTGGAACAGGAAGCACAAAGAGTAAAGCAGGATTCCTTTGGTACAGGGAGAGCACAAGTTTTATGGGCTCCCTGGACACAGCTTGGCCCAGACAAACACATGCTGCATTCAATGCATGAGTGCAGCAGTGTTTGATGCTCTGCATGCACATGCCCTTGCTCAGCCAGGTACTCCATTTCCCATCTAGAAATTTTGATACATTCCCAGGAAAACCTTCCTTTCCCTGAAACTTCCCTTTCTCAGTCCTCCTCACTTTTCTCCCTCTTGCAGGATATCTGATCCAGCCTCAATGACCAAACTGCATCTATTTCCTTTCTTGCCCTTATGTCTTCTATGACAGCATTAAATCCTTCTGGCTGTATTGTCAGAGTTTCTTCTCCTATAGCTTGTTCCAGTGACAACAGAAGATGCAGTGTTTTTCCTAAGGCAAACAAGAACAGCTTAGCTAGAAAGATACTACATTTTTCATGAAGGAAAAAGCCACCAAGGATATATTTGGTGATTTGTCTGGCTGTGACCACAGCCTCCACCGACCAACACAAAGACCACACACACCAAGAGGCTGAAAAAGCAGAGCTGAGCAACACGTGCAGGGAAGCCACATCCCATGGGATCCCAGGGACTGGTTCAGACAGTTACTGTCCCACTTCAAGTACAGGATGTTGGGAAATTTGCTCTGTTTCCAGCACAGGTGCAGACATATGGATACGGAGGATCAGCCAAGGCAGCAGCACAACACACCCAGAGGAGATGCTCCTCCACCTGCTGCACTTGGCACCCAGAGCTGGTGGCTCCTTTCCACCCTCTTCTCTCATGGCACATCACTGCACTGCCTCTGCTGCCTCAGCCACACCAAACTTGCTTGGCAGAAACAGCAGTTTTGTCAACCATCCCCAAGTATACAGGGAAGATCCAATCAGGAAGATGGCACAACCATAGGGAGAAATAAACCAACCAAAGAACCCCCAACCAAAGAAAAAACCACAACAGCCACATGAACCCAATAAGTAGCTTGTACTAAAAAGAAGAACTTAGCTTGTACTAAAAAAGGAATTAAATAAAAAGTCTAAATATTGACAAAAGCAGGGAGAAGTGAGAACAGAACATAAAAGGAAGGACTTTCACAATTACTCCTACCAGCCTACCTTAAACATGTGGCTACTCCTTGTTAGAGGGATGCCTGGTCTTCACAATTACTGTGTTTGGGAGGCAATGATTCTGCTTTTTACAGTTTTCCAATGCCTAAGAGGGGAGAGAAAGAAAAAAAGAACACATCTATATTTGTCAGGGAAGTTTATACCACAAAAGTTTGTGTCCCAGTTATTTTTAAAGTATGTAGGACAACACACACAAAAAGTCTCAACCCTTATCTAGAACTTGCCATTAGCTGACAAGATCAGCTCTTGCTAAGGATTAACAAGATGAATTATCCATGCAGTACATTATCATCATGCAAAAAAATATTTCAATAGCACTCAATACATTTAAAATACAATCAGCAAAACACGATTGTGCTCAGGATGTCATGGCAGGTAACTAACATAAGTATCCTAAAATGGTGCGAGTTGTCCATTTAGTTTCAGTTCAGAGATACCAAAAAGGAAAGAAATCTAAGTTAAAACTGTCTATGAACTGATAACAGTTCATGGCTCCTTGTGATGCTATTATCCTTTATCTATACATTAGCTGGAGAGATCATCCTGATCTGAAAATCCAGAATCTTCTCATGGACTCCCAACTTCTTCCCAGCACAAACTCAGAGCCTCCAGCTGATTCTTAAAAGAGCCAGGTTGAACCCATTACATAAAATGCTATTGAAATATTCCCAGTTTGAAAGCAAACTATTACTTTTGTCAGGCTGCAGCTGCTTTTCCAGACCAGCTAAAACCACATTACATGCAAGATCCACCTACTGTGGACAAATCATGGGTCAGAGGCTGCATGAACAGAAAATTAGTGTATCTATAGCCAGAGGAGACATTTGGCATTTAATGTATCATTTTCGTTATGTTAAATATCAGTCCTCAGGCACAGGTTTAGCATCTACTTTTGCTGCTGAAAAGTCAACTTTTACATGAAGGTGCAGGTATTTTTAATATTTACAACATAAATAAAATAAAACCAAGAGAAGCAAAGGCATACAGAAACTCTGGGAAGGAAATTCCCTATGGTGAGCTCCGATATGGTCACTGGGTTAAATTCACTCCCTCTACATTTGCTATCTTCCCAAATTTCAGTTAAACTTAATAAAAGAATTAGGTCTCCATTATTATTTCTGCAGCTTGAGCAGCAGGGTTGAACTAGATGGTCTTCAGAGGCCCCTTCCCACCCCAGCCATTCTGTGATTCTGTCATTATCCTGAAGCAATAAAAAAGGAGGCTTCAACAGCAGTTAAAATAAGCCTCCTGTGTCAAATTTGACATAGTTCAGACATCAGCATAGAAACAGGACTACTTAGGAAACAAATTTCCCCCTAAAACACTGCAGCAAGTCAGCCCCAGCTTGAACCCCCCTCTCCTCTGAGGCAGACTTCCCCAGCCCAGCCAGCCTTCCACCTTCTCCCGGCATAGGGAAAATTACAGGAAAAGCAGCCAAAAGCCATACAAAAAGTTGTTACACAGACCAAAGCTCAAAAACACATCAACCATTTTCCAGTTAGTCCCAAACTTACCCCATCACTGTGAGAAGCAAAAATCTCCCCAACACACCATGAACTCTCAAAACACAAACACAACCAGGAAACCACTCTTCAAACCCCAAAATTCTATTTCCCAAACACCATCTTAAAACAAACAAAAATAGGCCTGAAGTCTCAGGCAGGTTTAGTTCTTGTTTCTGTTTCCCTCTAGCTTAGACTACTTTTTTTTTTCCTCTCAGGCTTTTTGGCTGTCTCCAACTACAAACGCAACAAGCTCCACCACCATCCTCTTCCTCTCAGGGCCTTCCCCTCTCCTGGGAGCTTTTACATACTCAAACCACCTGAACACAGGGAAGAGCTGGTTTAAAGGCTCGAAACACCATCAGGTGCAAAGTGTTATTCTGCTTAGAGTAAATCTCAGCGATCAGGCCCAAGCAGGCTGATGTGGGAAATGTGCCAGGGTGGTTCTGTGTCAGCATGGTGCTGTGCTAGGGATAACTGCAGGGAGCTCTGCCGGGAGCTCAGGGCCTCTCCTGGCTGTGAAATGTTTCCAGACACCCAGGTCTGCACCCAGTGCTCATCAAATGCACATCCTGGCATAGCCCAGCAACTCTTTTGGAAAGGAAGCTTTGGCTGGTGCCTCTGCCAAAGGAAAACGCAAGAGGCCAGATCAGCTCTGCAGTGTTGCACTTCTGATCTTTATAAGTCCAGGTGCTACCCTGAAAATAGCACTTTAAACTCCTCTAACTCTGCCTTGGCCTCAGCTCCAAAGCAAATCTCAGCTCTTACATTACACCAGGGGGCTGACCAAACAGCTGATTTGCAAACCCATGTATTTGCTTCCACTTTATCATAAATACAGACAGTGGTGGGGAAAAAAAAGTGAACAAATTGAGAGGTTTCTGTGCTACTTGTCCCCTGCAGTGTGGACTCTTACAATGGAATCACTCTATGATATTAAATTATACTTCAGTTTATTACTTCTGGATTGTGCAGGGGCACAGTGTGGCTTCTGCACACCTATTTTAGCATGCTTGGACATCCTCAGACTAGTGGTGCTACACAAGGAAATGTAGTTATGGGTGAAATACACTGCTGTGCAATACTATAGCCTAGGGTTTGTAGGAAAACCCTTGAAAGATAAAGCAGGCAAGCAGCAACAATTTTTGCCTTCAGTTATGTTCACGAAAAAACCCACCCCCAACCAACCAAAAAAAATCATAAAGCAACACAAAACACACCATTAAAGAGGGTGGAAATGAGAGTTTGGGGGAAAGATCTCCCACTGGAACAAAAAAAAAAGAGAATTATCATGAATATGTGACATACAGTAGCCAATATTCCCTGATGCCATTGCTTTAACAATTAAGATTTAATTCTTTGTCACAGCTATGGGTTTGTCATTAATTAAGAAAAACACTCGAAGCACTCTCTTCCACTCCTCATCTCCCTGTTTGCAGGACCAGTCAGGGAGCTGCAGCCAGATCCCAGATCTGGGCTGGTGCTGGAAATGGCGAGTTTCTGAGTAGGGAATTAGTGCATGAAATGAGCAGGATAAAAAAATCATATACTGTTCTGCCTTTGCTCCAAAACAGGTTGGTTGATTGACAGCAAACCCTATATAATAGTTCCTTCCAGGCAGATGGCAAGATCATGATTTGCTCTTCAGTCACAATTTTCTGCTGCCTCTCACAACCCAACCCATCTCCACAATCTACCAATAAAGAGGGGCCTGGGCTGCTTTATATGTGTTTTACAAGGCTCACATCAAAGCTTAGGGATTAATATTGTGACTAGTTATCGTATTCCATTTTGTAAAAATTTGCCTTGAATTTGCCTCCAACATCTCCTGGCTGATCGTTGGCAGATAATAGCTGCAGAAATCCACACAAAAGCAACTCATAAATTCCTGAGCCACCCCTGACAGACAATACTCTTCAGAACGCTTGCGTAGGTGTTGAAAATCTTGCCATACATCTCGAGCTCTCTCAGCACATATTGTTTTTAGGCTGCCATCTGCTAATGCACAGTCCCACCCTAAGAGAGATGCAGGAATGAGTGCTCCAGTCTCCAGGCTGTTCTGCTTTCAGATTTTTATTTCTTCCAATTCTCAATACTCAGACCGTGTCTTTCTTAACCCTGAGTGTAGCTTCAAAGTTCAGCAGACCTGCTCACACCACTGCTAATTTTCAGTGATAAAGAGCATTTATTGAGCACTGCTCAGGCACTGCTTTAACGAACCAAAGCAATGCTTCAGACAATGTGTCCCTGGAAGCAGATTCATTTGTCTCTGTGTCAGTTGCACGTAGGTGCTGGAACGAGCAGGAACTCTGGAAGCACTCGCTTCCCATGCATGGGTGTTAAAAGGATGTGTATTAAGTTGGTGGCAAAGGAAGAAGACAGCTCCCAAAGACATAATATAGGCAACATCTTGAACAAAGCAAGCCATGCCCATCACAGTGCAGAATGTCGGGATCAAATTATCCCAGTAAATAAGGAATGATGAACATTACACTTGATTGATTTTCTTCTTCACTGAAATTGTCAGCAGTATTCTGTTTCTTACTGCTGATTCTGCTTCACTACCAAACACATTAGCAAAATTTATAAGATGATATTTAATTCTTTTTTCTTGTTAGAAAACAAATTTATAATAGCTAATTTTCGTTAAGTTTCCTATGCAGAATCCATCACTAAAATACATTGGAAGCTACAAATTTAACGCTAGGAAACTGAAGAGTATATTATCACTTGCCAACTGAAATTTATCTGTTTTAATCCTTTTTTTATATTCCTCTTCTCCCACACATCCCTTTTACTACCCCCACCTTCTTCTCAGGTTTTCAAAGATTTTGTTGTCATTTAGTCCTGAATAAAATCCAAGAATCCACTGCAGGCTCTGTACATCAAATTGTTGTTCATGTCACACCCTGACTTCTGCGCACCAAGCAGGGAAGTCAGAATAAAGGATCATACACAATACATTAGAATTCCTTCTTGTATTTCTTGCAAAGAAAAAGGTGAATAAAAGAGGACCAAGAAAACAAAATAGGGATGGGAAATTGAAAATGTGATGGGCTGTATGTTTAAGGAGATACAACCGGTAGTTCTGCTTTCTTTCCCAGTTTGTACAGGAATCCTCTCTCTCGTTCCCTAAATGGTACAAAAATGGTTTGATAGACTGAAGTTATGTTTTCCTTGATTTCAGTAATCAAGACAAGTCAGGACAATCTTTTCCATTGAAAATAGAATTCTTTTTACATCTAGGCAACAGTAGTAGTTTTTGTTTCATCTACCTCTGCTCCAGCAGAAGATTGCAATTCCCTTTTTGCAAGCTTTTAGTTGCTAGAGATATAAACACTCTCTTCAGAGCATGGCAGATGAATTCTTCTGCAGTGAAATAGGATACCTTTCAGAGAGCTTGAAAGCAACTAATAGATTTTCAGGAAAATGCTGAAAATTGGCTTAATGTTGCATAAATAAAGATATTTATGCAACCTGGAATGCAACTCTACCACAAGCAGAAGGCAAGGCTCTACTTATGATACCAAATCCTTCTTTTGCCAGTTTGCACAGATCTTTAATGGACATGGGGTTATTTGCTGCCCTTTTGAACCTCCCCTGATACAGTAATCATTGTTGAATTTTAAATATGAATCATTTTCCAGGCAATATCAAGTTGGCTCCTCCTTCCATTTTCCCACAGGGGGCTGAAAGATGTTAAACTGTTCTCTTCACAATTAAATTCATGAAACACTTAAATTCTATGGCAGTCAGACACCAAGGAACAGGAAAATCGTTTCATCTCATAATGTTTTAGAGCCCCTAGGCAAATGTAAACACTGTATGTGATAGAGGAAGGATTTATTGTTTCTGCTGAACAAAGAATCTGCAGATTTATTTGTATATCCACTAGATTTTTGAGAGTAATTTATTTATTATAGAATTTTTATAAAATGATTATATAGGAAGTTTGAACACACCAGACTCACTTGTGTGGAGATGTATTTTAAACAAAAAGATACAGAACCAAATCAATCTGTATTGAGCACTGGACTGTAATAATGAATCATTGCTGCACTCACTTCCCTGCCAGAGTAGAAAAGGGTTTGAGGTCTCACATATCCCGGGTTCTGGAGGCCAAGAGACATTTGATAGGTGGCAACTGCAAGTGGTGCTGGAGACACCTTAAACTTAGGCAGGGAAGTATCTAAGTCACTATTATAGTCTTGTAAATATTTAACCCAAGAATAGTTTAATTAATTTTGCTGAGAAAAACATCAATAAACTCTGCTCCCAAATGTTATTTTAACCATTCATTTTTATATAGCTCAGAATGCCAAAGGTCACCAGTCTGAGTCAGTACATCTCTGTTAGGATATCAAATTCATGGAAACCCTGGTAAAAATAGGACTTTATGTCATGCCACTTACTTTTACAGTAAGTACTTGGCTCTACTGGAGCCTCCTCTGCCTCAGCAGTACCAGGCAGCCTTGGGAACTGCTGGGGAAACTAAAAGAGGATAATTCCAGTTTCATGGCAGGTGTTGAGACACAAGCTTCCAACACCAGTCAGCAGCGGATTGTGCTTGTAGGAACGGCTGCCCCCACACCCGTGTGTGTCCCTGTGGATATCCCAGCTCCAGCCATGGTCAGTCATCCTGATCCTGCCCAACATGCTGTCTCTCACTGAAATACTTGGAAAGAAGCCACCTCCTACACAGCTCCAGCATGAGATCCAGCAGAGCTGTCTGAGCTCTGACTATGGCCTGTGGCCATGCCCCAGCACAGCTAAAGAAGATCACAGAGAGCCTGAACCTGATCATCACCTTCTCTGACAGCTCATCACACATCTCTGCTGAAAGGTGCCTGCGTAGTACCAAGGAATTAAAAATCCTTTTTGTTCTCTTCTTACTCTCCGTGCTTATTTAGTAGAACCAAGAGAAGACAGGAGACTTCTTTAAGCAAAAGCATAATTTCTGAATTTCTTTTCAAAGATGCCACAGAAATCACTCTGGAATACCTGTCAAGCTGGCATTCCCCAGAGACTGCTTTAGCTCTTTGCTCTGGGTAACTTGAAGCGAGAACTTGAACCATATCTCAGATAACTGCTGTAGAGAATCAATTTTCAATTTCCTGCTGAACTCCAGATATATATTTAAATACTCAGTACTTGTGGCATCTGGAAAGAAACCAACAATAAAATCAAATGGTCAAGCTACTCATCCGATAAGGGAAAAATCTGCAATGAATCAAACCAACAGGAGACTCAGACAGGGGCCTGAAGGGGAAATTTTCTCAGGATCAGTGTAAAATCAGTGCCATGATCTTAAAGACTTTTTGATGAAAAATCCCCAGTTACTCAATGGCAAATTTGTCTAAACCAGAATATTTCTGTAGAATTCACAGTTCATTTTAAAGCAGTTTAATTTTTAGTGGAAGGGGAAAAAATAGATGAAGTTCATTGTGAGGTTGAAATCAGTAACTAAATCAGAAACAAGCTTTAACCAAAGAAGGAGAACCTCTGTTCTTAACAGAAAGACACCGGAGGAATGCTGATCTTCCTGAAGGCAATGAGTGTTTTGTCACTTTTCATGACCAGACTTTTATCCTAATCACAGACTCTACACCTCACTGTATGCTGTGATTGGGATATGGGTCTCTCGGCTCAGCAGTCTGCAGGTTTGCCTTTGTTTTTCTCAATCTTCAATGTCCTTAATAATAAGTAAATAAGTTAATACAACAGCCCCTGAAGAAAATTCATGCTTTAAACAAGGCCATTGGAAAGATTAATGTAAAAAGCCCTACAGCACTTTTGGCTGAGGTTTTATTTGAACAAAATTTTAACAAATAGACCAATGTTCCCCAAGAACATTAAAATGCTATCAAGTGGGAAACAATGTTCCCTGGCTCAGTCTGCAGACAGACCAGCAAATGCATCTTTTTACATTCAGAAGGCAAAATGTTAACTATGAACATGGAAAATCACAGTTGTGAGGATGTATTAAACTGGAATACACAAGCTAGGAAGGGAGATAGCAAAAAAAATCACAGCACCTATAACTGTCCTACAGTTTTGCAAGGTGTTGCTACTTTAAGGGAATCAGAACAATAAAATGCCTCCCTCTCCTTTACCAGTTGTTGTAAGGCTATTTCTGAAGAGTACCTGACAGGAAGATGGAACAAATGCGCTTCTCTACAAAGCTGTGAAGGTAGGAACTTGTAAAACACTTCTTTGAAGTCAGAATGATTGCAAACTGAAGAGGGAAAGCCACGCAAACAGCATTAAACCAGCATCTCCAGGAGGTTTTATTCCCAGCTATGCTGCTCCTTCAGTTTGTCCAGAGAGCTGATGTGCTGGGAGCCTTCTCCAATCTGCAACCAACCATCAGCACCTTGCAAATAGAAAACAAAGGAAAATGACAGCAAGGTATGAAGAATAAGCTCATCTTGATGCCACTCTTTGGGAGGGAATCAGGAAACAAAATAATAGGCATAATAGGCAGGCTGGTGACAACTGCAGAATTTCTTGGGTTTCAGAGGTGTGGGAGTAGAATTGGAAAAATTAATTGGGTTCCAATTCTATCCTCACTCTGTGAAAATGCATGAGCAACTATGGGCAAAAATGCCAATAGTAGTAATAGTAATTGTAATAATAAATATGACAGGAATTGCCTGAAA
Source organism: Ifrita kowaldi (assembly GCA_013398055.1). Lineage (NCBI taxonomy): Eukaryota > Metazoa > Chordata > Aves > Passeriformes > Cinclosomatidae > Ifrita > Ifrita kowaldi. Next base: position 416,773 of record VZRS01001629.1, read on the forward strand.
AATATTAATTTGCAAGTTAGGGCTTTTCGAAACTCTTATTCTGAGAGACCTTTGGAGGCTGTTTCTTGCAGAATGACAGAACATCCATTTTAGAAGGATTTAGATGCAACCTCCTGTGTGGTACCCCTGCACAGCAGCATAGCAAGGCTCCATCCTGCTGTGGATCTGAGGGAAACATGAGGTGTGTCCAAGGAAAAGCACTGTCTGAGCTGTAGCTCCTTCCCTCCAGCTCTGCGTATCTGCCCATCACCTCCCCTGACATTCCAGATGGTGTCCGGGTAAATAAAGGAGTAGTTCTCCACGGCCAGGAAGGAGATAAAAAGGAGGATGCCCACCAGTGCTACAGCTCAGCTCAGCTTAACCCTCCTGGCATCATGGCCAGGTTGAACTGGGCTTTGAGCAGCCTTGTCCAGTGGAAGGCGTCCTAGTCCACGGCAGGAGGGCTGGAACAAGATGATCTTTAAGGTTCCTTCCAATCCAAGCTATTCTATGATTCAATGATCCCTAAATCATCAAATACAGTCTGCATGTTTTGCAGACTTAGGGCTTAGAAAGCTGTTACTCTAATTCTACTTTCATGGAATTCAGTAGTAAATTTCCTATTGTTTCGAAGAGCTGGATCTATAGCAGTGGTTTTCAAAATCCCACCCTGCTGTTGCAGTGCCCTCATCTGCCTGGAAAAGTGCACATCATACACCTAAGTGAAAAATGTCCTTGTTCAGTGAGGAGTGACAGCATTGACACAGGAGAAAACTCTTTGATGGCCACCAACTGAACACGGGTGTGGGTGGACTCAGCTGCCTCTTCATTTGGAGAAATGCGTAGTCTGTGTATCATAGCACAAACTACTGAGGGGGGTTATGCATTCCATCCTCCTTGGGCTGTAAGTGGGTGGCAAGATATCTCCCAGCTAAGATCTTTCTTCTGGTGCATTAGTTCCACAGGTACCAGTGACGCATCAGGATTTGATGTAGTTAAGAGAAGAAATCTAATTCAAAGTCATTTGGCTCTAAGGGCAGTTTAACCATCCTGGTATTGCTGAGTGATTATGTGTATTTGAAAGAGAGAAAAGCAAATACCCAAAGGCTTCTTGTTTATGATGTTGCAATTTCAAGCAGTGTCTCTATGGCAGAATGGGGTGCTGATAACACAGGAGATAAGGCAGGTGACAGTGCTATCAGTACCTGAGGAGCAATAACGGATCTGCTGCATATTTACCAAACCTACCCAGCACTCGTATTGTGTTTGCCTAATGATTAAATGGAATTACTTTCTTTTAATCAGGATGTCAGCTTGAGCAGCATAATGGAATTAGTCAGGGGTGAATACAGGATTCTGAGCCAAACGGGGCAGTTCACCACAACTCGTGAAATCTGTAACTTTGCTGTTTCCTTGACGGGCCACTGTGGGATGCTGGGTTCCTTGCTCAAACACAATATATCCAAAATCAAAGCAAACGCCCTGTTCCTGTAATTTATTGTAAATACTCTCTTAGCCTGCAAGTTCACCCAAGTCTCAGCCAAGGATTTTTTTTCCTTAAGATACATGTATTAATAATTTGTTCGTGTCACATGGATGACATCTAACAGTTTATCCCAGTTGTCATTAATAACTATTAATGACTGCTATTACAATGAAGCTGCATCAGCTCATAGCCTCACTTGCATTCATCTCATTTTTCATTTAATTAAGAAATTCAGAAGGCTTCTCTTACAGGCAAGCTCTCTTACTTCAAAGGGCAGGGATCTGTGCATTTGATTGCTTTTTGAAATGTGGTAGATGAATCTATTTAGCTACTGTTATTGAGGTGTGGAATATATTATATGTTTTCTTAATCCTCAAACACAAGTTATTGTCACTCCCAGGGAAGCTACAGCATGTGAAAGTTTTAGATGCAAACAAATCCAAATCTAATGAAGCCATGTTTTTTCAATGCTGAGAAGGTTTAACAAATTCATGTAGACACTAATGAGTATTACTGGGCTTATGGAGGGTCATGGAAAATTAGACTGGCTTTTTAAGCCATTATTACAGATTTTCTCATTGTTACATGCTAAGCTCTCTACTATTAATACAGCTTACTCTTGCTTTTGGCCATTGGACAAGGTTTGAGCTTCAACGGCATGACTATCTCTTCATACTCTTTGTGCCTTTGGTAACCACATATTTTTCCCAACTTTAAGGATTTGGCAGGATTTAATTTCTAACTTTAACTTACTGGCTTCTTCCAGAAATTTGCCTTGTATTCATTCTGCAAACAAAATTGTCATGCAACAGAGAGTGTTTATTTACCTAATTTCTCACCAGTACTTGATGGAATGTTGTGCATTGCTGCTGTAAAAACATCTGTAATGAGAAAAATATAGGTTTCTTGAAGATACAATGCCATCAGTTTAGACCTGATGAAGTACCAGTAGAATCAGCTGCGGTAATGTGCAGGTAGAGTCAGCACACATAACACATCTTTCATTCATCAATGATATCATCCTGTGTTTCTGCACAGTAGAATGAAACTGCCAGTACCCACAACTTGCTCAGGGATAAGGAGCTGGGCTGTGGAGGACACATTTCACCCACTGCAGTTTCTTGACAATAGAGGGCTCCATATTCCACAGAGTATGGCAAAAGCAAATCTCATTTTGAGGTCAATAGAGATGACATTGGAAAGAGAATTATCTTTGTTTGATGGTGATGCAAATTCAGCTTCTGAAGCTACTTAAGTCAAAAGCACCAGCTGAAAATTTCTGGTTTATATTTTGGAAAAACTGACGAACTAGAACACCTTTTCTGTCTCCTTGTGCTCCCAGCAACAAGAAGAAAAGTGGAGCTGCCATGGCCCATGCCCAGTGGCTGTGGTGCCTCTAGACAGAGGCTGCACAGGTACACCTGCAAGAGTAGGTGCCACTCCCATGAAACACAGTATGGAGGGCACAGCAGGCTGCAGGTCCTGCTCCTTGTCTTGCAGAAACCATAAGTTTCCCTCTCTTGTCTTGCTGAGGGTTAAGTTCCTGTGACCATCACAGAAGGTCCCACAGAAGAGTTTGGTGGCCCTTCAGGAAGCTGCTATCCTTGTGCAGAGCTGGGCACAGCTCTAAAGAAGCACTGGCAGAAAACCTGCATTGTGCATGTAAGAGCTCTTCCTTGACATAGATAAGGTAAAAAGGTAACCATTGTGGAGCAGGAACAAATATTTGACTGCCGTTATCTCATCTTTATGGCTCAACCTATTAACAAAAAAATACTTTCAAAATATTTTTAATGGCCAGACTCCAGAAGGAGCTCTTACATATAATGACTTAGCCCTGAGAAAGTGCAACTTGTCTTTGTTGCACTTCAAAGAGTCCAATCCTAAACATATCTTCCTAAGGAACAAATATGCTCATGAGCTGAACTAACCCCATCCTAAGGAAGATAAAAGAGCTTTTCCAGCTAGTACAATACCAAGCCTGCAAAAGTGAACTAGCTTTTTATTGAGGCAACCATGTAGAGAGGGGCTTCATCCAGGCCATGTGCCCATACTCACATTCTACTCCACCAGCTCTTCCTCCCTGACCACCAATATCTTGAAAAGTGGTTACTGCAGGGGCAAACAGGTTTTTTGACTTCTCAGAGACTACAAAGGAAATCAAAATTTTGGAGAGAATTAAAACTCCTTTTTTCTTGTGCTCATACATGGTTTTCAACAGCTAATGACTGATATATTGGTGTAGCTTTCCTGGCAAATATTGAAAGAAAGTTGGATTTTTTTGTCGGGAGGGCCAGATTGTAATGTTACAAACACTTTGATTTCCTAAATCAAGCAGAGCTGGCCAAAGTCATTACCATTCTGTGAATTTTTGGCTTTGTCCTGACACATGGACTATGTTTTACTAAAATGCTGTGGGCACAATTTGGTCACATATTTCTGAAAAGTGTCTGTACAAAAGATCATTTTACTAGTCAACAACAAAGACAGTAGAGACAGGGAGAAAAGTACAGTACAGCCATCAGTAAAGCATTGAAAATCTGAGTATCTTTTTCAAAGTTAGAGAGCTGGACACTCCAACTTCAGCACTTGCAAATTGTGTATACCCAAGATAGCAGGAAAAATCCCACTGTGAAAGGCAGCGTCTGCTTTTGAAGCAAATGTGTGAAATTTACACCAGCTGAAGATCCGGTACTTGTTGTTGAATTTATTGAGCTCCAACCAAATCCTACTGTAACCAATGGGGAAAAAAAGAAAGGAATAAGAAAAAAGAGCCCCCTTCCCTTTAGCACCTCCCAGCACAGCCTGGCTGTGTGTGGAACCCTCTGGGCCCTGTGCACGGACATCAGCAGCTCTCAAAGCATGACCAGCTGATTATACAAGGGTACTGACTCATTCTTGGTTTACTGAAAAATCCCAGAAGTAATGTAAGTGGCATAGATTTGGTCACAAAACTGCTGTGAAAAGCTCACAGATTTATATATCTGAAACTAAGTACCCTCTGAAAAATTTGGGGGTGAGAGGGAGTAAATTTTCTCTTTCACATCTGTGCCTACAGGGTATTGAGCCTGGTACCCAAATCACAGATCAATAATATTCTGGCAAGATGATTCCTCATAGTGCTTCATTTTGAGATAAATTCATGTAACATGGAGAGGCAGCTGCAGGAGGGGAACAAATAAAACCTCAGTATTTCCTTATGGCTGTTGAATTTTTTTCTGAATTTCTAATTTTGTGTCTGCATTTGATGGGTCACTGATTTAAATAAATTAAAGACATAAATCAGATAAAAATTGTAAGTGAGGGACTACTCTTTCACTTTATGTTTATAAAGTATATTTATTTCTCAGTGGTTTATGGCCTCAGCTGTTATACTAAAATAGTTTCTTCCTTGGGATTTCTCACTGCCATGTTCCCAGATTCAAAGGCTACCCATTTCCATAGATTAGGGGATCCTTACTAGCTGGAATCTGGGTGACTCTTCCGACCAAATCCCACCATACAGCAATATGCCCTGAAACACCTCCACCTGACAAGAAATACCCTTCCTCTGAAATTCCAGGCATCCCAGAGGCTGCAGACTCTCATCCATCTGATTTTGGCAGCCAGGCTTATTATTGTCTTTATGAGAGCACAGCTGGGACTGAAACCACAGTGGTGCAGCAGTTTGGGATGCTTGGTACTACGGCAAACACCAGGAAAAATCTGGGATAAATACAATCAAAGCTTGCAGGGGCCATCTGCGGCTGGAAAAGTGAGTTTCCCCAATGCTCTCCAAGAAGTCAGTGAGGTACCTGAGGCTCCAGGAGCAGACTGATGACGGGAGCTGACTGCACAGCTCTGGGCTGCAGTAGTTTTCCAGATCTCCTGCACAGCCCCAGCCCATCCACAGTGGCCCCAGCAGCCAACTGAGGAGTATCAGACTGGGTGGAAAAGGCTCAGAATTAAATATTCTGAAAATGCAGATGTGACTTGAGCTTGCCATGCAGCCCAGTGGAGAAAGCAAACTGTCAATGCCACATCTGCTCACATTTCTCCATTTATTACATTTGAAACAAAAGTTTGACAATGATAAAACAGAAGGAGCAGTTGTGTGTTTGTATTAAAACATCATTTGGATAAGCAATACCAGTGACTGGTGTAAAGGAACATCTGTCATATTATCCTGCTATTTTTGTCTGAGTCCTGTCACACTGGGAGAGGTAAAAAAAAAAAAAGAAAAAGAAATTATCACATGCAATGTTTCAAATTTAGCTTTGTTACAGATATATTCCTTTTGATTTTCCAGTGCAATTCCCATAGAATTAAGATAAAGACATCTGTCTTTTCTATGGAATCAAATAAACATTCTAGCATTTTGGTTTGACTATGAATCATGCTTCTAAAAATTTTCGGTGATTAATTTTTAATCCCAAATTGATAAATTCCTGCTCAGACAATAATGTTAACTTTAAGATCCAAGCCTCCCTGAGCCATTAATCTGGATCTCCCTTGTTACTACTAATGGAGTTTATTTTGTCTATGAGAAAAGTAATTAACCATAGCAGAAAACAAGGCTGAGACGAAACAGACAATAGAAAAGAATACGATTATTTATAGATAAAGCGTGTTAGTCTTTTGTCAGGTAATAACAAAGCCACTTTGGTTATTAGTGTCCACTATAGGAACACTGAGGAAATTTATTCTAGCCACACAAAAAGCACTTCCACCACTTTATAGAATCAAATGTTTTCTTCATGTCTGCTGGGAGGGCGGAGGGGGAACCACTTAAAAGCATTTGTAGGACTTGCAGCTCATTGTATTCAGCTCAGTTTATGTCAGGCAAGAAAGTGATAAAAGATGTTGATTTTATTAATAATTTATATCAATCAGTATTTATAGCCTGCTTGGTGCGTGCCAAATGGAAGGTCCACAGTAATAAACAACTCATTAAAACACCCAGCATTAGGATTGTTTAAATGTACAGAAGTTCACAACTTCATGCACACCATTAAACCCCTTTGAAGGAATATATGTTCATTTTATAGGTATCTCTTCCTCCTGGAAAGAACACCCATTTTATCACTTCCTTCACATCTCTTGGGGCACACTGACTGCTCCATTATTCCTGCTCCCAAAGGGAATTTGCCACTGGGAGTGATGATCCCTGAGGAGCAGTGGGGAGCTGACCAGTGTGTGATCCAAAATTTCTTCACACTTGACAGTTCACTGTCTACATGTTACTTCAGATTTCTTTTAAAATAAATTATTTGTGATAATTTGAAAAAACTAATTAATGTTAATAAGGAGGGAGCAATAGGTTTACACTTTTGATCTTAGTCCAGTGGTTAAAAAAAAACCAACCTTTTTTCTAAATGAAAACCTAACTGATAGCAATATTCCTTAGTAGGAATTTGTGTAGTGAACTAAAGCTAAAAGTTCTTAGATATGGACTCAGTCTTGCTCTCCAGCATAGCTCATCTCTGCTGTGTCCCAGTGGCATTTATCTGTAACACATTACAAACGTTTCTGTCAAATGCTTTGGGGGGAGCTTTTTCAGTGCTTTCCCTGGTATATTTATGATATTAAATCATCGTCATGGGGGCTTGAAACTAGGGCCAGTATCTAGTTCAGTCCTCAACTTCCCCTGGAAAATTGTTCAGACCACTTACTTTGTTTTATGTTTTCTTACCTGACAGTGATTTATGAAGATAACATTTCCTACATGATAAAATTCTGAAAAGATCAGATATTGAAGTCATGTCAAAGTTGCCTAAAGTGTAAGCTGAAACAATTAATTTAAGGCCTAATGCTCACATTGATCAAATTTTTACTACTGCCTGTATTAAAAAGCTCCTTGACTTTGTGTATAGGTGATTATTATTAAAAGACCAATTTAAAAAAAAACCTCCTCTGCACACATTAGATCAATAACCTGTCCAAGAAGCAAGGAGCTGTGGAAATGAGTTATAGAGGGAACTGTGAAGATAAATTATATGGAATAATTAAATAAAAACCCACTGTGTGTGATTGACAGGAAGAAGACATTTTTGTGAGTATCTAGTCAACATTTTACTGCATTTTTTCATTCTTAAAAGATAGAGAAAAATTCAAATTAGGCCTTTACATTACTGTGGTTTTGGTACCTTTCCTAATTAAAAGTAATCTCAAGGGAAGGACTTGTTTATGATTCCATATTTTATGCAGGACTGCTTAGAGAAGAGCAGAAAAAATCCTCAGCAAAGATGTGAGAAAGACATCAGTACACTGCACTCTCCTGGTGCAAAGGAAGCAGGAAAGAAGTGCCAGGAATTTATAAGGAAATTGTAGCAGATGGCACAGGTAGAGGAGAAGATGAGTGGGTCAAGAGACGGAGGGCAAAGGCTGGAGCCAAATTCTCTGAACACCCACAGGTCTGGCCCCACCACCCAGTGTGGGCAGCCAGACCTGAAGCTGGTGCCTGACTCTGGCCTCCTCAATAATCCAACATGACAACTCCTCAAGTTACTGATTCAATGGAAAATGGGAAAAAAAGCACATTTTCAAATGTCAAATTATCCTGTCCATTAGAAAGTCCAACCTTGTATCGTGTGTGCTTTTTAGAAGACACTTCAGAATGTTAAAGAAATACTTTAACAAGTGTAGGTTGCTGTGGCTGAAATTGTGTTATTTTGCTACTTAATGGCCTAGAACTGAGGACACACTGCGTATCTCCAGTTTACTTTTCTGACACAGCAATTGATAATGTAAGTTAACATGGTATATGCTTTTTATTCATTTACAGGAAGCTAAAAGTGATGAAATCACAGAGTCTGGGTTTCATAGGCACAACAGTCATATTTATTTTGTGTGCTCTATTTACAGTGGATTTTTAAAAGCTGCAATCCACATGAGTGCCATCATATTAGGATACAAGAAATTGTTGAGATTGTTTCCTGTTTCCAGCTTCTGTTCTGGGAATAAACTGCTGTGTTAAAGATGTGTAGTGTGAATAATGTGTGTGGTCATTCATATCTCCAATTATTTTTATCGTATAAATGAATTTATTATAGAGCAGTGGAAAATGCCACAATTTGACATATTCTGTATTTAAATATGCATGCTTTGTATCTAGCATAGATTTATAGACAATATGTTTGTACAAGTGTATCTAATAGGTTAGAGGGGTTTATTAATCTTGGAATTATTGTGATAGTAAAAGCATTATTTCTTTAGCCGTTCTATTGTTTAATAGAAATGACAAGTAGTTCAGACATTTGGAGATGAATGAAGCACCACCAAGAGCAGTTCCCTTGGAAAAAAACTCAATAAACATCTACAGTTGTAAATCTAACCACTTTTCTTGGCAAAACAACATTGAAGAACTGTTACAGAATTATAAAATGTTGTAAAGTGCCCTTTTTAGGATTGAACAAGAATTTTGCACTGTTCTGTTAGAGAATGATGGCTGGTCGCAAACCAGTTTCTCCTTTGCACTTTCCAACTGAATTCCTTGAAACACTGTCTGCTTCTACCACTAACAATTAATTTTATCCTAAGTCACATAACATTTTACCTGGAGCCTAATGAATCTGGGGTAGTGGGTTGACCAGGGCTGGATGCCTCTTCCCCTCCTTCCCCTCCTTCTTCACTGACCTTGGTGTCTGCAGAGCTCTTTCTCTCACATAGTCTCCCTCCAGCTGCAGTTTCCACTGCACAGATATGTTTTTCCTTTTCTTAAATACGTTATCCCAGAGGCTCTGTCACTGCTGGGCTCAGTCTTGGCTGGCATTGGGTCTGTCTTGGAGCCACTGGCGTTGGCTCCATCAGATATGGGAGAAGGTCCTGACAGCCCCCCACTCCCAAAACCTGGCCACACAAACCCAACACACCCAGTAAGAACTGGCTGCACTAGTGCAAACTCTTGCATTCAACAAGGCAGAGAGTTGGGATTACTCCCAGGAGACAAAGACAAGTAGGAAGGTACTGTAGGATTATGTTAGGGGGTGTATTATTTCCAGAAGATCAGGTGCACTACACTGGCGCCTAATACAGTCTTCCATCAATGCCCAGTCTGCTAAAACCGTGAATGGAAGTGACTGATCTACAATTTGCATTCTCTTTTCAGTCTATCAGCAGAACATTAAAACCATTGAGGCAAAAGCCATTAGAACAGCACTCACGTATGAAACAATGCACAGGTCTGCTTGTTCCCATTTTTATGCACTGCTATAGGACTATAAATATTCATCGTAATGTAACTGAAAATTATTGAAGTGAGAAAAAAGAGAAACAGGGAAGCCATTTGCTTCAATTCATAAACAGCATCTGTTGGGAAGTTATTCATAGATTGCTTCAGGGCCTGCTGAGCAGCAAGCCCATGGAAAAGGATGCCATTGCAAGCAAATTGGCCAAAACTGCAATGGAGATGCTATTAAACATGATTCACTGACAGCCAGGGAGCATGATCAGGCACTGGGTTGTTTTATGTCTTCTTTTATCACTGGGACACAGAAGTAGCCTCCAGCCAAAGTCTCACACAGTTCAAATTAGAAGAGCAACCTTCTAAGTGTATTAAGGCCTAACTAGTGGCAAGAGAAAGTTGCATGGAGTGATGTTATAGTGAATTCAGCTGTTTATTTGTCCCTACCCGAGGCACATGTAAAATCCCCTTGTGAATCACGGTGGCTACAACCTTTCCTACTGGCTATTTTTGGTCAAAAGGTGTTTGAATGTCTTCTTGTAAAAAGATGAAAATGCAGCCTAATGGATAAGTGAAAAGCAATTAATAACTCAATAAACATCCTTTAGCTTCTCATTAAATTTCAAAATACAGTCTGGCAGAAAAGTGACGTAATGCCAAAGAAAACTGTATCTTTGCAAATTCATGGAAGACAGTAAATGCATTCTCAAGTACAGTTTATTACTGAGAATAAAATACTCAGCTGCCAAATTTTGTTTGCTGATTTACAGAGCAGAGTTACAGAAAGGCAAAACTGTCCAGCAATTCTGAATTCTGTTCAAATGGTACTGAGTTTTCAATTAATGACCTGGCCCAAATTTCTTTCCCCACCCGTGGGACTTACCAGATCATGAGGAATTTGAAAAATGCAATTGCAATCAATACATGGACAAATAATTTTCCCAGCCCCATTCATCCTCTTGTTGCAAATTATTTATTCTTTCAATTAACTCCAGCAATTCACTGACTGTAAGTAACTGGAAATGCATCCCTTTCATACCAGGGAGGCTGTACAGGCTCACAGCTCACAAGGTGAAGGGTTTTCTTATAAATTCACTCAATTTTCCTCAGTTGTAACTCAGACAAACAGCAAGAGAAAAGGAGCCCTTCGAATGAACTTTTTTGACTAGTTTTAAATATCCCCATGAGCCATTTTCTCTTTTCACAAAAATCTGGGGAAAGATGGGTTCTTCATCTGCCTGACCTACATGAGGTGTGCGACCTTCATGTGACTGATAAGCTTTAAATCAAGCTCATGAAAATGCCTGATTCTGCAAGCAAACAATATTTCCTCCTCAGAAAAACATTAATCATTTGTCATTTGGTTTTTTCATTTTGTTGTGGAAATACATGCCTGTGACTGAAGTGAGTGAAGGCTCTTCGCACATAAAAATATATTTGACTTTTTTGGATATTTTGAGCAAATGTATTTCCAAAAATTAGGACTGTTTCATGCTAGGGGAAAAAAAGATAATTTATTCATCAAGTACCCTGGAATGTGATAACTAGCGGGCACCAGTTACATCTATTCAGTAAACTCCTTCTCAGGAAAGTTAACTTAGCTTTAAATTATTCATTTAGAGGTTGATACACTCTCCAGGAACAGTAGGAGACATAGTGGGTGTGTTACATTTAAGGGGTAACAAATGCTTAAGCACAGAGGATCTTCCACTCAACCTTTACATGGAAGAAAAAAAACATTTTAAGAAGCTTCATCCAAATTTTCTTTATATTTTCTTTTGCCATAATATGCCCTTTGCTATTCATTTGCATGGAAATGTTTGCTAGAATAATTGAGGTTTTATCAATAAGAGACACTACTGAGAAAATATAAATATCTGTTGCCAATAAATTACACATCTGAACACCTACAGTATGTGATGTGCAGCTTCAGCACTGTCCTGTTCAAGATGAAGAACTACAACACATGACTGAAGACACATAGTTAAATACCACACCTTGAAAGTTACAGATCAGGCAAAACTGTTCCAATGTGTGTGACATCATCACATCCTGGTAAGGCTAAATGAGAAAAACATTTTTTGACAAGGAAAGCCAGATCATAACTTCATAGATTAATAATCTATTGTATATAACTCGCTTGCCCTTTCGTCTCTCCACACCCAAATTGTGTAATTCGGTTCATTCCACAGACACCCTGATTTTACACACGTGAGGATGTGGTCTGGCAGCTCCATCTGGAATGTAAGTGTGGGTTTTCCAGCTCAGGGGCATCAGGTAAATCCTGTTACTATCCCTTCTTTGTTAACTCAAGTCATAAAATTAAGGGCTCAAGTTTTTCATGCTTAGGTGCCACATTCTCCAAGGAACTGCATTTTGGGGTGTATTTTGCCTGTTTTCTGACACGTCCAGCACAAACTAGAAATTGCAACTGAACACTTTTACAGCTCTCTGCTCATAACTTCCCTACTCCCCAAGTGAAGCATCAGGGACAGTTCAACTGGAATCGGCATAAATTTAGACAAATTAAAATCATTTTAAACATGATCAAAAAAGCCCTATTCTTGTTTATGGAGGAAGATAATTAATTTTCAAAAATGCTACGACATACATTAGAGCCACCAGGAGCAGCTCTAATTTCTGCTGAGACCATTTATGGAGATTTCCATTCCTTTATTTATTCCTTTATTAAATAACGGAGATGCCATAGCAACCCCTGTCACACACTTCCATTCATGTATTGATTCAGCATTATTCAATCTGTATGCAGTTTCATTATTCATTATTCAATTCAATGTAGGTTTTAATGTGCCCATTGTCTCACATTATGCTGTAGACTCTCAAAATCAAACCCATTCACTGCAACCCTCCTGCAGTTTGTGTTTCTGAATAACGTGGGACAGAAAAACAACCACCTTTGGGAGCTGGCTTGGATCTAGGTCTTTATCTGTGAAGACTTTTCCCAAATCTTTTCCATTTGACTCCCATTTTGTATAATTTCCACGTAAAATACCAACCAGCCCAAAGCCCAGCCATTCATCTGAATTAAGCAAATTTATAGTGAAGTCAAATCAATCAGTTTGGAACAGTGGTGCTCAGGCACATTTCCAGCAAAATCCATTTGCTTTTCATAGCAGACTCATCTTCTCAGCAAAAATTATTTTATAAAAAGCAATGTTTCTGAGTATAATTTCATTTTTTTTACCATAGTAAACATTTTCAGCCATTCACCAACACAGGGTTAGTCCCTTTGGTTACACAGTTCATAACCCAAAAGGATAAAACATGGATCATCACAGCTTTCCTATAAAGGCCATAAGGGGCTAGTGGGATGGCAATAATTTATGCTTCTGAATATCAGAAAGAACCCCTACAATATTCCATCAAACCATTTAACCACACAATTCCATAGCATCACTCATGGGACCAAAACCAAGTGTGAGTTTAAAACACAGGAGCAGTTTAGCACAGGCTGGAAGTGTCCCACCTAAACATGATATCCAACCAGCACATCAATTATGTGTGTAGCTGTTCTTACGCCATTGTGCAGCTTTCTGCTCCTTCCTAAGTTCTCCTGGAACTATTCCTCCTGGAATTCAGTGATACACCCAGGTTGATTCCTGTAAGCCCTGCCTTTACTCTGTGGAGATGGGAGCTTGCTCCTCAAGCATGCCAAGCCATTCCAGGTGCTCCATGACCACATTATCCAGGCTCCAAACCTGCCTTAGGAAAAGCAAAGTAAATTAGTTCAGACTTGGATGTGCATTAGAGTAATCCCACAGTTAGAGCAGGTACCTCCCACGGCCGGGAATTTGGGCACAGCCAGGAATATGAGCACAGCAACCTCTCAGATAGACAGACCCTTGAAAGGGTCACAATCATCCATCGCTGAGAAACTCTGGGAAATCTTCCTTTGAGCTCCCCTAGGAGCTCACACTCTTTTTGCCCGTTAAGGCTTTGATGCAAAAGAGAAGAGCCGTTCACCCACAGTGTGAGAGAAAGTTGGATAACCACTTTTAATGGCATATGGCATGTCCATCTGCTAAGGATATGGCACGTCACACATCTGTTTTCTGGCACTGGCCTGGGAGCAGAGCTTCTCCGAGCTGCTCTCAACACTATCAGCTCCCTTCCTAAATAACAAGTGATGGCTTTCCCAGGAAGGGAACAGTGAGTGAGCAGCAAGCTCAAATCAGGGTCCTGAGCCACACCAGTAGGAATCATACCAGCACACGGATTTGATGGGGTGTCAGCAGGACACCACGGAGAACAGAGGTTGTGCACACAGAACTCCACTCACTGCACATGTAGGAAATAGAAGACAAGAGAATGATAGGAAAAGAGAACAATTCTCTTGTAAAAGCTTTGTTCACATCAAATGTTGTTGACAAGCCTGACCCCAACTCTTCTCACCAAACAAGCTGTGAATAACAGGAGTGGTGACATCGTCCATATTGGTTTGGTGTTCTGGTCATGCTCTGAATCTTAACAGATCTGAATCTTAAAATCCCAGACCTTTATCTGCATCGTGAGGTGCCTCAGCAGGCAGCTGTATCCATAGTTCTAACGAAGACTCAAAAAACCTACAGATTCCTTTCCTTAATATTCATTATCCTTCCAGGATGGAGACTCGAAAGGCACAGGAGCAGGCAGTGATTAATTACTAGGAAAAACCCACTGAGACAACACCCAAATTTAACTAATCTCATTAGTTTCCTCCTTTGGGAGCAAATCTTTCTTATGTGTTATGTCAGCTGAGGAAACTATGGAACCAGAAGTTTCCCTACCAAAAATAATTTACCAGATTTAAAGGATCTTTAAGATAATAATTTTACTCATCTAATTGCATTTCTAGTCCAAAAGATTACATAAATAGGAACTAAAATGAGAGTTTCATATAGACTGAAATACTGTTCACTCTCCAAAAAACGTAATCGATATCTCTGGGGTGATATCAGAGAGTGAACATATAATCATAAAATAGAGGAACAGAATGTGTTAGCAGGGACTGAAAAAACCAGAACAAATGACATGGCTTCAGCAAGTAACCCAGGAAACAAAAATACCTCATTCAGCTGGCATTTTTCAAAGTGATATATGTCAATACTGTTGTTCCCTTGTAGGTTAACTAAATCTGTCAAAAATGGGTACACTCTAAGACTTGGTAAAACAGTCTCTCTTTACAGCTTGCTTTCTTGACAAAGTTCAATTTCTATTACGGGAGGCCAGCAGTTAAAGAGAGTCACATATCTCTAGCTTGCTATTCTGTGCCTGCCTTTGATTTTTATAAATTTTTACCATAGTATAATCAAAGCTTTCAACACTGAAAACATGCATTCCCTTTTGTTAACACTTTAAAATTTGAAAACTCAGCAGCAGGAGGTTAAATCAAAAATCACTTGCCCTTATTCTCTCATTCAGTGAAGAAAAAAGTAACAATAAAAAGCCTTTTGTTAGAGAAAGCAGGAGTTTTAGGCACCACAAACAGCACCAGGACAAGGGATTTTTAAACAATGGGCTGACAATTGCTGATCCTGAAAGGGGAAAAATGGCAGGAGTCTGAAGAAAAGGGATGCAACTGCTTCTTCTTTTCTGCTTGCAAAGAGAATATGGAGCATCATAAAGCTTTGTAGCACTATTCTTATACATAAACATGAAACACATCGTCATATGGCTTTCTGTTATAATGGATATGCATAAAGCTGGACATATGGCACAAGGTAGTGACTGTACACGGGACAGGAGTGGAGGGTTTCCCAAGGCACATGGATGACAGTGTTTCTGGCCCTGCAGGTGGAAATCTCTGTGTTTGCAGGAAGGTTGTTCTTGCAGTCTAACAACTCTTCACATGGTCCGTTCGTGTGACAGGCGAGGGTGAGCACGTTGCACATTAACTGTGCTTGTATTCTGCAGCTCTAGGAGTCCTCTTGATCTAAGTGAGACAAGGAGATTTTGAATATTAAATAACAGTCACAATACAAGGTACTCAAGAGAAGACTGTGCCTATCTTAACAAATTTCCTCTTTCACTTTGCTACAACTCAAGGATACTCAACCATGGAGGGATAAACTACATCAAGTCTGCCTGGACTCATTCCCTTTTTGATTTTGTGCCAATTCACAGTCATCCCTTTGTCCCCTAAGAACATTAAGTGCAATCTGTGGGTCCAGTGAGCTTTCTGAAGTAACTTTAAAAAAACCAACCAAAAAACAGTAGAGGAAAGAGGTTTTGAAGGACAAGCAGCATTAGCCTTTACAGCGGGCAGCAGCTGCAGCTGCCCAGCTCTGTGGCACCCCCAAACCCTCCACTGGCTCCAACACCCAGCAAGTGGCTGGGTAAGACTCCAGGCAAAAAGCCACCACTAAGCTTTGTGCTGTCATGTAACAAATCCAAGGCTTGTTAGTTTAATGCTGCCTTTGGTGTGTCTCCACTCCATAACATTCACAGCAGCAACCGCAGTGCAGACTTACCCAGGGAGAGGCCAAACAGATGTGGTGAGCTGTGCTCACAGCTAGAAGTGCAAAGTGTTTGATCAGCTGTGTGTAGATAATTAGTTCTATAATTTAAAAAGTTTCTGTATTCCTTAACATCCACGCTAAGCTGCAGCTACAGAAATGCTTCTCTAAATACCAACTGTCAGAAGAAATTTCCATTCACCAGAACTTTTTTTTTAATTCAAGGAAGAACTGAAAACAAAAGAAATGTATAAGAACGCTCAAACGACTCACAGGCCAACCTTACATTATTTCTGTAAGTTTTAATTAAAAAAAAAAATAGGTTAATTCCCAAATATTATTCAAATAATCTGTTAAGAAATAAAGTGCCAAATATGAAGTGAAGTGATCTTCCAAAACAACTATCTACATCTTTCTGCTGGAAAATCATTTAGACCACAACACCTCTGAACTTTGATAGCATCAAGCATGCAAATGCCACATTGCTTGGTAACACTTATTTTATTTTTGCATAGCACAATGTATTTTAAAGATCAATTCTAGCCAGCTCTGTTCACTGGTCAGCTACAGGTGGACTACTCCTACTTTCTGTTTTTCTAGCTGAAATCAATGAATATCCAGAGGATAGCTTGCTCACAGCTCCCTTACACCGTCTCAGAGAGAATTTTGTGTATGAGAACAAAAGGGTATCCACTACAACGCAAACTATGGTTCCAGCTGGAAAAGAACCCGTGAGAACAACACCTTTTCCTGCATTCTATGTCCTTTTCAGATACCACTCACCTTATCCTAGTGACTATTACGGCAGAAATTATTTTGATTCTTCTCAACTCCTGAGAGCCCAATCGGAGATAAGAGGGGAATGGAAGTTGCCTCCTTTGCATCAGAATCCTAAAAGCTGTTAAATAAGTTTTAGTCCTGGGCAGGTGTATTAAAATCTGAAGGTATTGAGGCATTGATTAGGGCCTAATTTGGCATTGAATCTTCATTGTCAATGCCCATGATAGAAAGTTTGCATTTTAACTTCCAGAGTACAGGCTGTAATTTGGAAGAGGAAGAGAATATATTTCTAATCCTGAACTTAACAGGTTTTATACTGGATCCTTGAGTGACAAACACAAAACTTTTTAAATATCATATTTATGGCCATTCACTGGAGCAGAACAGCAATGTTAAAAGCTTACATTTCTGGGATTGTACATTTCTGAGCCCTTCATAGCTTTGCTGTACAAAAACCAGAAAATGTTTGAATGAAGCCTCTGATATTTCTCTACATCCTATTGGTGATGGCACTACTGTCTTCTTTTTTTTTTTTATTTCTCCAGAGCTTTTAAATTAAAATATGCATCTCTTTTGGGAATATATGAAAAAAAATTATTAAAGCACTGCCCAGTGCAGTGTATCTGAAATTTAATCTACATTTACCCATTGTACTAGTTCTCAATAGCCACAGCCAGATAAGGACTTTTGTTATTTTCAGTGCATGCATACCTGTGCCTGGCTTTAAAAAAGAGGCAGTATTGAATTTCTTCTGAATTACACCACTTAGTGTCCAGCAGAAAGCCTGGTGATATGAACCTGCTACTTCTGTGCATTTATGTGGAACAGAACTTTAAAAGGTGACATATTATCAACCCATTTGTGCAAATGAAAATGGTGTTTTTCAAGACAACAGCAACAAAGTGCTACAGAGCAGAGTTCATGTTACAGGTGAGAAATGGCCACCAAGGGCTCTGGGGTTGTCTGCTCACAGGCCCTCCCTCTCCATGGTTTTATGGGTGTACCTGGTCATTTGCAAAATCGTGACTGATCTCAGTCATGTAAAATGATGATCAGGAAGGTTTGCTCAAATGTAAAGGGGTTAGACTTGATCAATCATCATCACTGCTGTTCTGTCCTTCATTATTCTTACTTTAGATAAAAGGCCAAAGGGACTGTAACCTTTGCTATAACTCGTTGTTCACCTCTTTGATGTGAATGGAACTCCTTGCTAAAGGAAATCAGCAGGTTTGGGGCCAATTCACGGTATGAGCACCAGACACCAATGTTGTAGTACTATCCTTCAGTTTTGGAGAGGGGGTGACTGCAACATGGAAACACCTGGAGTCTCTCATAAAAATTAACTTGGAAATTAAAGGGGAGAAAAAATTATGGGCTGATTTTCTCTCAGCGAGAGAAAGGATGCTCTGTGGAGCATGTGATTGCTTTGTGCTGCCAAGTAACCTACAAATACACTTCAGAAGCAGGGGATTAACCGTGCTGTTTGTTTTGTGTTTCTTGATAGATTACCTCTGATAAGGACCTTGAGATTCAGATTTGGAATGCTTACTTCAAAAGTTTCCCTTGTATATACAGTGTCCTACGTGTATAGAGCAAAAAACACGTTCAACCTCGATACCCTTGTTTAATAATGTAGAATGTTCCTGTTAGTTTTGTATTGGTTGCTTGTAATTAAGACATCGGGTGTCTTTGTTACAGAAATATAATAAATGAACTTCTGCCTTCAAACTACCCTTATATAGAGCAGCTTTTGCTGTAAGGGAGATGGATTGAAGTGGCTGCTGTGTCAGCAATGCTCCTTCATCACGCTGTGCTGTGCCACTACAAAGCAGTATGACCACAGAGAGTTCCTTCCCATCCTTCCATGAAGTACTATTAGTCTGTCAGGGAAAGTATATTCCAAAATAACCCACAGAAAGTGATTTTCAGGGCAAATTCACAACATCTTTTTTCTGACTATTTGGGCAGATATATTAGTAAAAGAAAATCCTTTCCTTACCATCATTCTTGAACTGCACTCTGGCAACTTTTTATTTACAACACTTGGCATCAGGTACCAGTCTTCAGCAACTGGTATGCAGTTAAATGCTCCTCTTTGCGTCTGCAAAATGCATATGAAAGTTTAATAAACATATCAGATGACAGAGTTTTTAAGGCTTTAACCGTGTTGCCAACTAATAGCTATTCTCTTACCTAATGTTCATGAGTGCTTAGAAAGACTATTGTTTTTAAATCATTAATGACACCCCAAGGCGACTGCAGCAGCCACCCTATATATTAATATAAATGTTTTAAGGAACCTAAGAACAGTGAAGCTCTCTTAAAACCAAAAGATTGACTTCATTTGAACTTAAACATATGCTTAGAGCTATGCATACATTTAAGTGTTCTGCTGAGTGGCATTTTTCTTCAAAGAACAGCCCTGTTAACTTCAATAAGACAATTTATATGATCATGTTCTTCTAGTCTAAAGTATAAATTTACAATCCATTAATCGCAAGCCCAAACCTATGAAATACCATTATAATGAACTTATTTAATAAAGTTCACCTTTACTCACTTCTAAGTCTGACAGCATATCTGGAAGGAATCTCAAGAACATGGGATTACAGTGCTTAAAAGGCACTGAGTAAGGAATTCTAGAAGCCACATCCATAAATTGTTTTTTTTCCCCTTTTGTTGGTCAGGGCATTTAAAGGAAGTCTTGATGCCACTTCAGATAAGCTTTTACATCCAAGCAAAGGCACTTGTGAGTAACACATCACTGCTGCCACTCAAACCATGGAAAGGAACAGTCTAGAAATGCTGAAGCACTCTTCAGCCTTTTTATGAAACATGGAAAGCAAGTTGTGTATCAAAGTTTTCGCTGAATTATGCTTAAAAGACAATTTTATTAATACTAAATAGGCCATACAACACCTTTTGATTAAGCAAAGACTTCCAGTTTCCCCGTGAGTGAGAGCATCTGTTTATTGTCAGTCTCTGCTGCAGGATCCTTTCAAAGGGCATTGCCTTTGCCAGGTGTCCATTTCGGGATCAGGAGCATCGTTCCTGATCAACACAGCAACTAAACCTGGCCAGAGAGAGCTTTCAGGGAATACATCATGCAGTGAGCAGGAGGAGGCTGTGCACAGCAGGGAGCCTGAAGCACACACAGGGACCAAAATTACTGGGAGCAGCCAGCCAGGGCTTCAGAGCTGCAGCAGGGGCATATGAGGGATCAGAAGGAGGAGGCAGATCTGCTGCAGCTCAGAAAGTCACTTACCTGGTTTGTCTGGATGCAAAAGATCACCAAAGGTATGGTAGAAGAGGAAAGGAGGAGTTTTTATTAATATTTCATCTGGTGTAGTCACCTTCAGATTTATTTATGCACCAAGTGAGCATGTCTCCTGAAATGAAACAGCAAAAAATACGTACATTGAGTTTCAGCTCAGAGCTTATATGCCATATATTGCACCAAAACCTGAGGGATACATACTGGAGTAGAGGAGAGGGAAAGGTACAGAGAACCTCTCATGGCTGGGGATCGTATACATCCTCTGGAGAGGGGATGGTTCCCCTGCAGTACCACTCAGAGCAGATCTGAAAAACAATGCACATTCACCATGCTGGGTTTTCTGCTGTATAAAAAAGGAAGGAAACAACAAAGTGAAGCCAATGAGAAATCCACCTTTTCTCCTGGACTTTGGGCTGAAAAAAAATACATCTCATCCTTTCCACTTATTTTCCTTAATGAGAAAAGGGAAAATAATGTTTCTTCCTTTCAGTGAAAGAATTCCTCATTTCCTACTTTGTGGCCCAGCCTTCAGTGGTTCTTGGTAATATCAGTGAGATTTGGATAGACATCTGGAAGGCTTGGAGGAAATCAGGTGACTTTAGAAAACTAGAGATGGAGCAAGAGAGAGGAGACAGATGGGTGTGGGCTGGGGGCAGAACCTCTTTAAGCAGCACAGATGCTCCAGAAGAGGATGTGTGTCTGCAGCCTTACACCCAGTTGTGGGCAGTTAATTGAGGCATGAATGAAAAATATTTGTATTGGGACTGGAAGCAGAAATCATGGACATGGGAATCTGAATTTCTTAAATTCCTTCAGCTAAATTCTGTTCTCACTGCCATGGGGTTACTTTGCAGTCTGTAAACAGATTCACAGACTCACCCAAACCATCTGTATGTTGCAATGACATTGCCTGTGACTGATTTGAGCTTTTCAAACTGATTCAGTCACTTAATTTCTTTGAAAATATAGGTACTGGCACTCTGAGAAGTTCTGCCATAGATTTCCAGGGTGGTTAAGTTTTCATCTATGGTTTCACAACTATTGTTGTAACACAGAATTGATCTTATGTGTCTGGAAAAAAACAGTTTTCTTGGTTTATACCTGAATAATAGCAATACCTGTAAAATTAATTATTAAGAAAGTTAACTGTTAGGGTGTTAATTCTGTCAGGATAATACATGACTCACTGTTGAACTTAACCTTCAGTGAGATTAAAGAAGAGAAAGAGGTGGTGGTTAAAAAGCAAGAACATCAGCAGCTTTTCAGATACTTTTCTCCTGCTAAAAGCAATATTGTTACTCATCATCTCAAGCTTTAGTGAGTTGAAAGGTAGAAGAGAGCAGAGAAGAAGTTCTTAGGCCAAAATATTACAGAGTAGCTAAGCACAGAGGAGAAAAGGCAGTCTCTTACGAAAAGTCAGAACAAGGAACAAAAGCCTAATAATTTACAAGCCTGCTTCTAAAAACAGACACCGTAACATGTTTTCATTGCACTTTAGGCAACATTCCCTACTTTTCATTGAAAAATGAGGAAAAGAATGCTTTGCTATTGCATCTATCAGCAGTGCTTGCAATATTCATCTACTTGACCTGGCACCGGGAGAAAGAGAAATGAATTAAAGTGCTGGTGGGAAAGGAGGGGTAAGAATATCTGAGTGGGTATTGTGCTTTGCTAGAAGCAGGGAGCTGTTCATATTGCATTTTGGGTTTGTAGCTTGAAGTAATTGGCAGGGTGTTCAGAGCAGGTGGATGGTTATTTCTAGTTTCTTCTATTCTGGTCTAATAAATAAAGTAGGAAATGCACTCAGCCTTTGGGTCCTTAGATTGGCTTTGGTTTTATTACTTATGTACTACCTGCAGCCTTAAATATTTGCTTAGTTTGGGTGCGTAATGAATTGCTAATTTCATCGCTGGCTGTAAGCATGACAGAAACCATTACATAATGCCACATATGAAGAAATCTGTTTTAATTTCACCCTGCTTTAATGACTGTATTCAGGCTATTGTGTGGCATAATTATCTCTTATTACCACACCCTGTACCTGAGAACTGGCAAAGAGGAAGTGCCCTTTAAATTGAAATCAAGTTCTCCTTCAACCATTCGCAACATCTGAGGTAAGCCTGCCTTTAGGCTGATTTTCTTTCTCAAGACCTGCCTCTCTTGCTATGAGTATCACTCAGTTGAACAGCACTATCCTTAGACTTCACAGAAAGGCCTGCAAGAGCATCTGGGCAGGACTCAGCACCATGTGCCTCTGAGACAAGGAGTGAAAAATGTCACGGGCTGCATCCCAGACTGCTGACAGAGAAGGCAGCAGCAGGGGGAGGCAAACAGGAGCGATTCAGGAAGTGATACAGTCCCCAAAGTGATGTATTCTCAAGTTAGACAGAAAGGAAAAAGCAATCAGGAAATGTGTTTGCCATGGTTGCTAACACTATTCCAACTCCTCATGAGGAAAGGAAAATCTTTCCTTTAATTTATAGCAGTGAGAAGTGTTATCCCCGTTTGGCTGTTGGAGTCTATTAATAGCACTGCTTACTAAATGGCTTATCTAAATTGCTCAAGGTGCTTTTTGAAGCTGATGTGATTGGCCCCATTAAAAGGACTGCTGAACTGAGGTCCAGAGATGCAACTTTTCCAAGCTTGCAGTCCCTGGTTCCTGCACAAACCAACTGCAGTCCCTGGTTCCTGCACAAACCAACTTCTGTAAGTGATCCTGTTGTGTCTGTACTGCAAGATGAGTTCTGGTTTGGGAGCAGATTTGGGCAAACTCATCATTATGATTCCAGCACAGGTAAGTTGAAGAGGTCTATGTTCATCTCAGGAAGACATGGATTTGAAACCTGAAGGAGACTGGATCTGAGTTTACTGAAGTTCAGGAATATCAGTACGGACCATGAGAATGAACAAAGCTCAGATCCCCTCCAGGTCTGTCCCTCTCTAGGGAGTTCCACACGTGGACAGTGTGGCTGTCAATGAGGATGGACAAGTCTGGTCTTGAGAGTGGGGTTGAACCTTGTATAGACAGATAATATAGGACCTCAAAAAACATTCCCTTAGGAGGAGAAAAAAAGAGCCCTTTTAATTAGGTTTGTCCTACATAAAACACTCCTGCCTTTCAAGGCACAGAATTTCCTGGGCAGACAGAAGAGTGACCACGGAAGCCAACATTTCCATTAGATGGAGAAATAGCACATTATGCTGCTCTAGTCTAGTCCACAGCTCCTGAATTTTTACTCTTTAAATGGCTATATAAATCTAGTGGCAAAAGCAGGCAGTTTGTCAATGAATGACTAACACCAGAGCAGTGCACTGTCTCACCATCCTCTGGCAGCTATTATACCTGAGCAGTATTTTTTGGGAGAAACTTGCAAATATATGTAGGTTGAAGCTTTCAAAATAGACTAAGGGAAACTTTACCCTTTCATTTCTAGACTGACAAACTAAATTTCAACACAGCTTTTTCAAAGGTTAATAATTTTAATTTTAAAAAAAATCTCTGTATTGTTACTCTATGTTAATCACGTAACCAAAAGGTTTCTCTGAATTCCTGGGATACACTATTGCTTCCTGCTCACGGAGAGCTTCTGGAAGTATCATGTGAACAAGCCCAGCCTAAACAGACCATTGTTGTAGGCTATTTACATTACCCAAAAAACAATGCTATGTGACTACCCTGAAGTAAGTCTTCTTCCCATTTGAAATGCTACAACCTAAAGAAAAAGGAAAAAAGAAACACTTTGAGCTTCCCTTTTATATATTTCACGCCTTCACAGACCACATGAGAAGACAATCTTTCCCATCACAGGAGGTCATGATGACCTCTCTGGAAACCAAACAACAAAATGTGTCCATCTGGAAGATTAGAGAATAAAGAGGGTTTTTTTAAACTATGCATCATCCAATATCTAGCTTTGGTTTCATGAGTGAACTAGAAGCCCTAAATATTTTTTCACTAATAAGAGAGGAAGGTTGGATTCCCAAAACTGATTGTTCTAAGTAGTGTTTTTCTGAGATGTCCTAGGAAGCCTTGGGCCAGTGGTGTGAACAACCCTTTGTTACACAGCACAGAAGCAGCATTTTGTAAAGGAACTGAAGGAGATCTTTGCCCAGACTGGTTTGCACCCCTTGTCCTGAGGATTTAAAGAATTCTGACAGTAGCAGGTGGTTCTCAGCAGCACAGACATTCCTTCCTATGTATACAGAGCTGACTTCCTGCTGCATTGTTAGAGATAAATTACAATACAGCAGTTATTACCAGGGAGACTGTGCATTTAATACAGCACTCTGTAAAGACCTGGCACTTTAGCAGAAGAACAGATATTTGAAAACAATATCAGCTTAATTTCCCTTTCTTCTCCATGCAATAAAAGCTATAAAGTGTTAGATCTTTCCTGTAATTTGCTTAATTGATTAACTTGATTAATGTAGATGACTGAACAAAGGGTAAGGCAATGAAAAACAGGCCATTATCTTCATTTGTTAGCATAGTTCGATTTTGTGTAAATATTTGGTTTCAAATTTATTCAGATTCTTACGCTTGAGAGCATTTTTCAAAAGCAAATAATTTTTACTAGCAAAAGACTTGTCATCTGAAGCTTCAGTCCCCAAAGGTAAAGAGAAACTGATTTAACCAGCTGCATATTGGAGGAATCAAAGTGCAATCATAAGAAGGAGGGTGACTGCAAAATGAACAATGTGATGGAGAGTGCTGCTTCTCCTGCTCCCAGAAGCTGAGAAGCCACTGCTCTCAGTTTGGATTGACACCTTTTCCAGCATGTCAAATAGAAAATTAATACTCTATTTAGTAAGCTGATTCTTGGTGGCTACATTTTACTGAAGTATAAGATTCACTTCGTAAAGCAGTTGTTCTTTTGGTAATTGTGCTGTGCTTCATTTAGGAAACATTCAGGGCAGAGTGCATTGTGCCTACAGTGATAACAGGCATTTGGCTTTCAGATTATGATTGTGCCATTAAAAAATGGGGAAAGATTGTCACTCAGAAAGATGATCTTGATAAATAATATGCTGGAAGAGTTGGAAGCAGTGTGGGGAAATGGACAATCACACCAATTGCCTTAAATATTGATTGAAGAAAACTACTTTTTTCCCAGGAATATCGGTACGGAAGGAGGATGGCCCTGAAGTAAATGTATGTTCTTTCCTGTTCATTGTGGCATTGCTTTAATTTCACAACTCAGTAGCCCAGGCATCACCTGAGTTCCTAAAGAATTGAATAATTGATCCATAATTAATGGATGCACAAAGCAGGAAAACAGGAGCAGGACACTGGCTTATACAAGAGTCAACTACGGGGAATGAGGCCATGTACCTGCCCAGCTTTTGGAAATTGTTTTATTAACTTTTACTAGATCTACATGGCCACATGCAGAAGGACACTTTTAAAAGCACAAGGCATTTTGAAAAATGCTGTGTACTTATGCCAAATTACTTTCTAAGAAGAATAATCTTAGAAATTCAGTAAAGGCACACAGAGTTGTGTGCAGGATGATTCAAATTCACTTCACAGCCACAGTGATCATGAGTTTTTCTTTGTACAGATGGAATGAACTGGTGGTACTTTCACATGGAATCACACACATGGCATCTCAAAGTTTGTAAGAAAAATAAAATTTCAGCATAGAGGCTTCACTCTGCCCTTATCTTTCCCCCAAAGTTCAATCTACACTGTCCAAGAAAGCAGACATGGCCTCTGGGCGTGTAGTAGTACTGCAAGTAACCCTCCTTGCTTCCTGGGCTTGTGGAGGAGAGGACCTCCTTGCTTCCAACCAGACCATGGTCGAAAGAGAGATCCCTCCAAAGCCTTCCCGTATTCTGGCTTTTCCCTGTGCCACCCTCGTGCCAACGTTATGCACCCACATGCATCTGTGCTCCCTGAGTATGGGCACGTACTCTGCAATTAGCTCAAGTTAAGCACTCAGGTTACCATAACACCCAGCTCTCAGATACGAACAGATGGCATTTATAAATGCACGGAAACTGGAAGGTGATCCTCTACAGCAAGTTTATTTCTGTAAGCCTTTCAGAGTCATATGAAAATGATAGAAAGTATTAATCCATTGATCTGCTGAGCAAGAGGGACAGCAAACTGGCTTGTTGGAGTACCTTTGGCTCTCACTAGGATTTTTAGCAAATGAAAACCAATATAGTTAGGTTGGCAACTAAGACTACACTACTTGTTTTGGAACACTGGCTCTGACCTGATGGCTGTAATTCGGTCTCATCTCTTATTTCTCTGAGCATGATTAAAATACTCCCAAGAGCAGGAATCTCAGAGAGTTGCATGGGCATCTCCCCACCCTGCAAGGCACCAAACACCTCCTGCACGATTGGAGTATACTTTGGATATCAGCCAGCAATGTGCAACTGGAGAACAAAAATGAATTAAGAGGCAAAGATTCATAGAATAGAATCATAGAATGCATGACTCTAGACTGAAAATAGAGAGCAGACTGAAAACAAGGGTCCTGTCCAGCTCTGAACACTGCCAGTCTCTGAAAGCCTCAAGCTGACAGCAGTTTGTATTCTAAAATAAAGACTCCATTTTCCCATGTACAGCAGATGGAACTAAATGACAGAACGTGGATAAATATAGAAGTCTAAAAAATATAATATCTATTTGAAGCAAATAAATCACCAGGCTCATAACCAAAGGCACCCAGAAGGAGCTGACCAGCACCAGCCAAGTTCTCCCTGTTTTCATGCTGCCTCCTCAGAGAAACACACAAGGTGACAGGCACTTGCCAAGAACCTGCACGAGGAATAACTCCTAAGATACCTGGACTGTGGCCAGGAGTGTTAGGATCACATATATGAACATCAGAGAAATTCAGCCAGGCAGCAATTCTGATCACTGACTTCTGATAAAGCTGGATCACACCTATGTGTAACATGAGAGCTGTTTCAAAATGAGTCTGAAATTCTATACCAAATTTCAGCTTCAGGCTCCCTGAAAACTGCTGGGTTAGGGTTGAATTTTTTTACTTCATGCTTTTTTGTTGATGCTAAAATTCACCAGTAGATAGAATCTAAACGCAGTCTAACTTCAGAATGAATCTGTCTCATTTAAAAGAATGTGCCAGAACTTGTTCGTTCAACTGAAGCATAAAGATTCCAAATAATTAACATAAACACAAGCATCATCTACGTTATGAAAATGGATTCCTGTCAGGTGGGTGTTCACTGTTTCAGTGTGCATAGCCAGATGCTCTAGTCATTCTTTTAAAGGACCTAGAACACTTATAATGATTAATCACATTTCTAAAGCAGTAATGTATGCTACCATCTGTTTAATTAAATCTCATACTTCTAGACATACGCCAGTCAACTCATAGGGGTCAAACACTGTTTTCCCCCTCTGTACATTAGGGAACAATTGGTCTACACCATTATACTTTTTATGCAGTCCTTCTGGTTTTAGGTACCAACCACTACTCGAGAGATGACTGACAGCATGACAGGAGACAAAGCTATTTTAAAAGGAAGGGATCTGACCTCTGATCTTGCTTTCTCTATAACTACTCTATGTTTTTTTAGCACCTGTTACTTTGTACCTGAGACAGCTGTAAGTATCTTATGCTAAAGTGAGCTAAGAGAACAAAGTCAACAGGTTATGAAAAAACTAAACTTCTCTAGAAACATTTGCTCGCTTCTTCACATGCTTGAGCTCATATGCCCAGAGATTTGTTTAATTCAGTGTAAAAAAGGATTTTGACAGGGCTGCATGTATCATCCAATCCTGTCCATTGCATGAGATTTGTCACTATGATTTTTGGGTTGTTTTATACATGCCTAAAGCCTTTTTCACCCATTTTCTTGTACTGATTAAGGTCTTGGTTGAAATTGCTCAAAAAAAAAAAAAGCAGCCTTAGGGACTTTAAAGATTGTTATCTCCTACTTTCATTTTGTAGCGATACTAAAGTATCTGGGTTTGAAATATTACATTTAATGTAAACTGCTGAAGCATGCTTTAGTCTTCAGCTTGAACTTTACATACCACAGCTCGCACAGATTTGGGCTTTATTAGCATTGTTATCATGGTTTTTTCCTTTGTTTATTTGTTTCAATAAAGGAATTGCTGAACTGACAAAATATTCCATGATGCAGTATCTCAGGAGACCTCCTGACCTCCAAACTCTACAAGGTGTTTGAATCCCACCTGCTGCCTTTTACCAGGAATGTGCCAACCCTCTTGTCCAGCTAGAAAGAATGAACATTTCTGTTGCACTGATTCTTCTTCGAAGTGAGACAAATTGTTCTAAAATATAATTACTTCTTCAAATAACGTCTGATCCTTCAGTATGTGTCGGGTTCCTTACACTGAGTAGCTGCTGAAACTGCTGTAGACACAACTGAGGAACTATTTCAATATATCAGGGTACATCCATTCCTACCCAGATAGCACTCCCAGAGACTGGCCAGGTTGTCAGAAGGAAAATTACTGCATTTCTTTGCATTTATGAACTTGATGGCTGGCTTATATTAGAGTGAGATTAAGCAGATTTATTACCTAGCTAATTTAGTAAAATCTTCATCTATCCAGTACTTGGCCATTTTGGTAAATCAAATTTAAACCTTAAATTCAAACTGTTTCTTGAAGGAGAATGACAACCTATGATAGCCTCTAGTGAGGCAATTACTGGCAAATATTTCACTTGTCTTAATTAGATATGAGCCTATTCTTGTCCTTGTATCTTTTCCATCTCTATTTGGTTATTTCAGTATTTAGGGGAATAGTCTTTCCTACCAAGGGTCTAATCCTTCTATCCAATAATGGCCAGATTCAGAAGACAAGGTAAGAGAACACTTATGGGGAAGAGCCTTAGGATAATCTGAACACTGATTTTCTGATTGGTTGTCATCATTAGGTTCTCAGTACAGGCACTGTTTATAACTTCTGCAACATTAATCTTGAGAAACATTCCTTCTGCACATGGAAGGGAACTATTATGTAAATCTCCTCAAAAGTATTTCTAGAAGTCACCCTAAGTGAGATGTTCATCCACCTAAAAATATCTGCAAGGCTGAACAGCTCCTCAGCCAGACCTTCACGCCCTGTTCTGGTGTCTACCACTGCTTCTGAACCTGCAGTAGCTGCAGCAGCTCCATGCTGGCAGGAGAATGCATTTAAACTCTATTTGGGGCAGAATAAGTAAGGTCCTAATAAAGCTTTGAAGACAGAGGTTGTTGAGAACCTCACAAGATGCACAGAGCAGATAGCATCCTCTGTTGATGCAAATATCACAATTAGCACAGCTCCATTCTCTTCTGTTATCTGATATTTAACATTGTGACAAACTCTGGAGCCCTGTCAAGGGAAGATGTTCAGCTGAGAGAGTTGTTAGGCCTGAAGAAGAGAAGGCTCTGGGGAGATGTTCCACCAGCCCTCCAGTAGCTAAAGGGGCTCCAAGAGAGCTGGAGAGGGACTTTGACAAGAGCATGTAGTGACAGGCTTTCAACTGAAAGATGTTTAGATTGGATATTATGAAGAAATTCTTCGCTGTGAGGGTGGTGAGACACTGGCACAGGCTGCCCAGGGAAGCTGTGGCTGCCTCATCCATCCCTGGAAGTGTCCAAGGCCAGGCTGGATGGGGATTGGAGCCACCTGGGATAGAGGAAGGTGTCCCTGCACACGGCAGGGAGTGGAACGAGATGGGCTTTAAGGTCCCTTCCAACACAAACCATTCTGTGATTCGATGATTCTAATTCACACTGTCAAAGAGGAGGATTCTTTGTGCAGAAGGAATCTCATATGTGCTTTGGACATTGAATGAGTCAAAGAGTTTAGAAACTGTAAGATTGCACAGACTGATGGATTTGAGCCCCAGAAGAGGATCCTGTCAAAATGTAGTTGGATTTGGTCCCCCTTGTAGGTTCCAGTTTGGTTTGAATGCTTCCAAAGGGGACATCAATCCTGTTGGATATTTTTACAGAATCAAGCAGCTTGCAAATAGATGCCATAAACATTGCTTCATGTGCAATCTGTTTGGCAAATATCTCTTTACATAAAGGGATGTCTTTAAATAATTCTCATTATAAATACTGTAAGAATAGAAACAGTTATTGAACAAAAAAAAAGTTCATGATTAATTTTCCACTGACCCAAAAGTCACTAAATAAAACAAGTACGCACAATGAATTGTTTAGTCACAAAATTTGGGCTTGAAAACTGTAAGTGCCAAGGTGTAAGACCTTACACCTGGTATAATCCTGTCTTTGGCAGGCTGTCTCAGACAAGGATAAAATAAAAGCATCCTGCTCACTAAAGCATCAAGGTTGATGATTGCTACAGCTGAAATGCAGGTCTAGACTGAACACAACACAATCAGCTAAGGCAATGTCTGTTCTGAACTGAAGAATTTTATTAAAGAGGCCCAAAATAAGCAGGTAATTTTTAGAGCTAATTTCAGAAACATTGCAAACTGAAGTCAGAATAAAACCCACTTTCAACTTCCCTGGAAGATTTCACCTCAAGTATCCAATCAGTCTTGAGTTTTTCACTTATGACTCTTATAGCTGGGCATTCTGACTACAAACAATAACTAATATAGACATATATCAAATGAAAACAAATAGATTTACCATAATGTGAAATTTTGGAACATTACATGTCCCTCTGACACATCTGAGCTGTTTCTTTTTGAACAGATGGTGACATTACAGTCACCACAAACACTGAAGAAAAATTGCAAGAAAATACAGTTTTACACACAAAATTTAGTTTGTGTGATGAAAAACATTGTTAGTGCAGTCTAACACTCCATTTTGAAACCTGTCCATATTTAAAACCTAAATCACAAGCAGAGTACACATCTTCAAAGCCTAATAATCCAGCACCAGTGAGTTATTGGAAGCAGGTGAAAGTAAAAATCCCTTAAAAGTTTTGGTAACGGACTTGTCTTCATCATTGCTTTTCTAACATTTAGTGACTTTTAGGGTTCTTCTGTAAAGGCGAGATTAAAAATGCATCTGTATGAGACTAGAGCCAGATCATCTTATTGTCCTGAAATTTCTGCCGGAAAAGGATCTGGAGTAAGAAAACCTCTACACAATCTCACATAGATCCACAGGGATAAAATCCTTTAGAAGAATACCCATGATCTGAAAATGATCCCTTGTGGATTACAGATTTGGATGTTTGTATACATGGATGTTCAGGCTCCTAAACCATCAATGTAAACCCCGGGACTGTGCCCCATACAGCAGGATGGGTTCTGTCACTGTCCCCAGCTTGTCACCTGTCACATGGATGGTAGATGTCACCATGGTGGGGATAACTGGATGGCCATTAGACTCACTTCTTTTCTGTTTGGTCTGTTAGATAACCTGAGACTGGTTCACTTAATGCACTGACTTCAAAAACAGATGGGTTTAGCAATCTTTTATAAATTGTTCTGGTATCCCTGCAAAGAGAAAGAAAACATGTCAGTCAGGATCAGGTGAAGAGCTGGAAGGTCTAGGTGCACTTGCAACCCAAATTTAATCTCTCAGGTGACGGTTGAAGGCTCTACTGACTGTTTTGGACTTATTCATACACAAACATGTATCTGCCTAGGTTGTCCCATCTAGTGAAAAAAGACTCAGGTTGGCAGCTACAGCTTAGCTGAGCTCTGAAGCTGAGCAGATATTCGCTCTTGGTTTTCCCTACAGATATTCCAACTGGATTTAGCTGTCGGAGTTGATCTACTGTCCCCAGCTATGCCTTGACTGGGCAGGTGAATTGGTGAGCTCTTACAGCTTTGATACAGCCAGTCATGGGCTCACTTCCAAATATTCTCCAGTTATTAGGTTTGAATCCTCTGTTGTACAGGTCAAAGGAAAGGATTTAACATATAAAACCTGCTATTAGACAAAATAGCAATCCTGCTCTGCAACCCATCAAGACTGAAATTCATGTGGGTAAAACAATTGCAGTATCTTTAAGATCAAGTACCATTCAAAACAATAGCGATCATCGTAATGGGAAATGCATAATAGGGAAGTAATAGGGAACATGAGTAAATTACATAAAATGCCTCTGGGCTGAAAAGTAGTAAGAGAAAAACTGAGGTAAACTATTACAGCATCAGATTAAAATACACAGTTGATCAGGTGATAGCCAGAAAAATAAATACTGTCTAAGAAAAAGTCCCATTTATAACTGTTGGACAGCTAAAGCACTGCTTTCATCCCACAATAACATCTTAAAACAATTTCTAGAAGAGTTCTCTGCAGCTGGAAGGATTATCTGACTCTCACACAATTCCTGTTACTCAGGTTCGTTTCTGACAGATGTGGTTCATAAACTTAAAGTGATTGGTAGTATTTTTGGGATTGCTTTAATGTAAAATTCACTGCTAACATGATTACATTCTGATCATCTGCTAAAGGAAAGTCTGAGCTACCCAACGAAAGTACAGTGTGCTTCTGGTTGAAGGCTCCAAGGGAGGTTGGCGTAGCTATTGGACCTGGAGGGAATTAGATGCATTTACCAGCTTTGGAAAGCTTCCAGCCTTTATCACCAAAGGCTGTTTGGAAACACTCCTAAGAGCATCTGGAACTTATAACAATATTTTCCAAAGGTTTGTTGTAGTTCATGCTTCTTGGGCAATTTCCAAAGAACCTGGGCAATTTTACAGCTATTAGAAAGCAATGCAAAAGCCAGTGACTGAAATTCATTTCCATTATATCGCAGGATTAAAATTTTCAATAAAAAGTTAAAGGAGGATGAACTTGGCATGCAGTAAAATTGAGAGGTTCACCTGTGAGCTTCTGTGGCTGTGCTTCAAACAAAGCCAGCTCTGTTCGAGTAAGGCAGCCTCATCAGCAGTACAGTGACTCGAGCCACACTTCCCTACCTCCTCAGCTGTCCTTCTACTGTGGCATTTTGGGAGGTGTTTCACATTCTACTCATAGCAAATAATATGAGAAAATCCTCTTTAATAACACATTTTAAGAACTTGTATGCAATATCTTGAAATCAATAGAACAGCAGTGGCTCACCAGCCCTCAGGACACACTCTGAAGCTATTATCACAAACCATGGGGTTTTATTTCAGTTCCACTTGGCCAGATAGCAATCAGTCCTATTTCATGTTATAAAAATACACTATTTATGTGTGATCTTTAAGTCAGGGATGATTTAGATGGACAGCAGAGCAGGATAAAGTGATATAAATAACATGCTAGCTCATCTGAGAAAAAAACTAGCCAGCAACCTCTGCTTAACACTGGATTTCAAAGGAAGAGAGGCTCAAGAGTAAATGGGAAAAAATGAGATTCATCTTACTAAATACCCTGGATGTCTAGTGATGGAAACTGAGATGGAACACAACACTATACTAGAATCAGTTTTTCAAATACTCACATGCTTTGAGGCTATATCCCTGAGTAACTTAAATCTGATATAATCCAGTCGCCTAGTATAACCTATATCTTAGTATCTACACAATACCCATTCATGGCTAAGCTGAAAAGAATTGATGCAAAGTGCTGCTCTAAATAATTATCCTCCTGGCTGCACCTCTAGGTAAGAGTTTTGCAAAGGTTAGTCAGACAGATGATTGTGAACAGTTACCCACAAAGCAACCAGAAATTTATGTAGATATAAAAATTAAGTGCCAGGAAACATACCTAAGACAGATACATGCTTCCTCCCTTAAATCTGTGGTTCTGATATTTCCCAGTGTGGGCAAGACTGAGAATTTCTGGCTTATCCCATCTGAAGCATCTCTACTTGGGATAAAAATCCGCCTCCAAATTAGCATCTTAGATATTTCACTCATATTGCCCTTTTCTCCTTGAAAAGGCAATCTTAGAACTGAAAGAAACACTGCCCTCTTCCTACACAGGGGAAAGCAGGCTCTGGTCCTTTGTAAGCTGCAGAGACTGCATCATCTATTACTTGCCTAGGAGAAGGGCCTAAACAAGGAGATAAGGTCTTAGAAGCATGATTAATTTACAGACGCCTTCCAACTGGAATATAAACTGTTATCCAGAAAGATAAGCACGAATCTTGATTTATTTTTCATACAAGAATGAATGCAGCAGTAGGAACAGTGGTTATTTGAGTTACTATATCTGTATCACTCTTCCCAAGTAGAAAGGTCACAATGCTGAACCTCTTCAAACCATTCTGCAGTATTCACTTTTTTATGTGACCGGATGATTTTTGACCATGTAAGTTCCTTTGTGCAGAGAGACTGGGAGGTGACATGTTTGCATCTCAGCTGCCTGGAATCTGTTCAAATTCAGCTCACAGATGTTCTCCCTTTCTGTATTCAGTTCCAACACCCCAACCTGTCATAGCCTTGTCTTCCATTTTTCTTCACTGTCCCTGTGAGCTACAGTTGACAACTTGCTTATTCAAGCTTTGAGTAATATAGAAAAGCAATAAATTCACTAGAAATTGTATCAATTTTTCTTATTTTTCCTGTCTGTTTCAAATATCTGGGTGGCAGATCCGCAAAAAGTCTGCTTAACAATTCCCCTCCTTGCTTTCCATTTCCAGAAAGATTTTAGAAATGTTGTACCAAAGCATCCAATTTCTACTCTGTCTTACCTGCCACATCTCCACTCCACAGAAAGCACTGAAGGTGTTTACTGCTGTAGGTCTTCACTTTACTTTTCAGAGGCATCTTTCTGTTAGATCTCTGATAGCTGTCAGAATGTATTGCTTTCCTGCTTGACATTTGCATGGGTCTTCCATCAAATATTGCCATCCACAGCAATCCACCTGTCCAGATAAGTGAAAATCTTCTTTTCTGAGCTGTTTTCCTGTAAACATTACTCTTCCATCTTTCTATATTCCTCCTACCTTCATCAGCTTTGATTTGGAGCTACACGCACACAGACTGTACACACAAATACAAAGATGCTACAGAAACAACTGAAGAAATTGAGGTGTCTCTCAAAACAATCATTCAGAGTTAGACTGGGAAATGTAATGTCTAATTTATCATTGCTGAGTTATGCATCATTGGTAATGTCAGCAGTGGATGTGCCTCTTTGAGGAGAAGGAAATGCCAAGTTTTTCGAATGCAGGATTGTCCCAGAAATGCCATCACATATGTTTCACAAGTAATACAAGACTGCAGCAAACTGGTGAACATGCAAAAACATTCAGTAGTTTTCTTTTTAGGATGGGTAACATTTTAACACTCATAACTTCAACAGAACACAGTGCATCTGACTCTATTCTCTTCCAAGTGAACTGAATGCTCTCTGTAAGGTTGGATAATAAGTACAGTGATATGCTATCAGTATAAATTGATAAACTGTAGCTGATATTCTTCATTCCCCTTTAGTTAGGAAATTTTGTCTTGTAGTTATAAACATCCAGTAAAAATTAAGCACTTTAGATACTCATTCTAATCTTCTTCCAGCTTTAACTCTATGTGAGCTAAACTGTTTAGGATATCAGTTCTTATGCCAAGTTTCACAAGAAAGGAGAATTTAAGAATTCAGATATTTGTTCAAATCCAGAGAGTATCCACTTGCCTGGATGAAATAAGATTGCTATGTCCAAACTTTCTAAGCCACTCTCAACCAGACTAAACAGAAACAGCAAAACATTCAGCCAAGTAAAGTATTTCCCAGCAAGAGTTTAGAGAAGAGAGTCATTACTCCTTCACAGGTATTGTTTTTTGCCACGTGCCAATGTATTGGCTTAGATGACCTGTGTTTGACTCACAACTCATTCTTAAGGTAAGAGGGAGGGGAAACAGCCCTGAAGGAAAGTGGTAAATGTATGCCAAGAAATTGCTGGGCAGAAAAAAGCCACTGCTCTGCTTCCCTTCTGTCTACAGAGGGCATGGATAGATAAGTTAAAGTGAGAGCATGGGAGATGAGTGTGTGCAGGGGACAACAGCACCACACACACCTGCCTTGCTCACCACAACATGCACAGGGGACTGATGCAGCTGCTCCTGAAAGAGGTGAATTTCAGAAGCTTCAAACTGTTTCCTCTAACAAATGGCAAACTGTCTCAGGGAAAGACATCTGTGGCTTGCTCCTGGTGAAACTTTACTGTGCTCACAAAGAAAAATTGTCTTTGCTCGCAATTGCTTGCACAATAAATTCATGGATCCTTTGCAAACATCTCAAGGTTTGCAGCAAAATACTAATAAAAGAAAGAGTGGGTCATTACACGTAGTTCAAATCCAGTGAGAGGGAGTGATGTTTGAAACCAGCAAGAAAGAAATTGAGGACTGAATAAACAAAAGAAAAATTTTTGCAAACAGCTTAAGAAGCCCAGTCTGAAAATAGCCAAAGAGCACAGATAACAGCAAACTAAATATGAGCTATAAATACATAACATAAATACATAAATACAAGCATATTTGATCTCGATTTTCAGATACAAAGCCTGAACTTTCTCTCCTCACTCTAGTGCAGTTTGTTTGTTTTGCATACCAAAATTATTTTGGTTTGTCCATTAAAACTTACTGCAATTTCTTTCCTCCAGAAACCCCCACTTTTCAGTGCAGTGACATTGGCTCTGGGAAGACACATGGCTTATTTCAGCTGAGAAGTGCTCTGATCTACAGGAACTAATTAGAGCATTTTCTCAAGCTCATCCCTTTCTTCTCATTACTGGTGACCAAAGACAACTGCTGAGATATGATTATTACAGAACTGTCTGCTAGTGTATGCATTATCTTTACAGAAATAAATCAGCAAATACTACCAGAGTAAGGGCTAAGGAATGCTTAAGAAAACAGCCAGTGGCAGAAAACAGCACCCACAAGAGCCACCCTAAGGCCAACCAAACTGATCTCCGCCAGAAACAGCTTCAGAAAGAAATACTGTTGGGGAAAAGGAACACAGGAGAAATTGAGCCTGTGCAGGGTGATATGAGTGTTTATTCATAACGGCATTCATAAAATGATCAGAGAGTGGGAACATATTTCCTGTGAGGAAAGGCTGAGAGAGTTGGGGCTGTTTAGCCTGGAGAATACTCCTTGGAGACCTTATTGAAGCCTTTCCATGCTTAAAGGGGGCTTATATGAAAGACTGGAGAAGACTTTTAATGGGGTTTGTAGCAATAGGACAAGGGGTATCAGTTTCAAATAAAAGAGGGTAGATTCAGACTAGATATAAAGAAGCAAATGTTTTACAATGAGGGTGGTGAAACGCTGGCACGGGTGTGATGGATATTTAAGGTCAAGTCAGATGGGGCTCTGAGAAACCTGACCTAGTTGAAGACACCCCTGGTCGTTGTAGCGGTTGGACAAGATGGCCTCTAAAAGTCCCTTCCAACCCAAACTGTTCTGATTCTGTGATTTCTCAGTGTGGTGTGCAGGTTGTTGCAACAGATGGGTATTTCAACCAGTGGTTTGAGGCATGTCATATCTTCTGGAAGGCTGAACAGCTTCATCTGGAGAGTTCTTTAGTTCAATAAATTAATGTTATTTACAAATTAAGTTTATTTGTTTGGGGTCATTCCTTAGGACCATACTCCACGAGTTATTATATTTGACCTCAAAGTGACAGTTTGCTTCATCTGCAAGTCCTTAATGACTGTGCAAAAACAAGCAATAATTACATAAAAAGTAAGGAAAAGGCAGGAATAAGCTGTTCACCCATTTTAAATGTGGATCTCTACTAAAGGTATAGCATTTCTGCATTTGTGGTGCTTTTCCACATTCCTGCATGTTATGCCTTTTTTTATTGTCTGGCTGCGTGAACTTCTAAAAACCTGAACTAAGTTGTCATAGAATCATACTCTTACTGGACTGAATGTCCCACGGAGTCAGCTGATATGTCAGCACATTACAAAGACAGAATAAGATTAATGTGAGGGAAGTGCAGACAGCTATTCACAATATTGGCACTGTCGTGCCCCTAAGAAGTGCAAAGGCTGCTCTGGCTGTTCAAACAGCCTTGCCTGACTGTATGCTTCAGACAAAGAATGGGTTGCTTTGCTGAAGAGCGTTAATAAGACATGCCAGATCTTAACAGAGTCAGTCAATATGACAAATCCTGTAGCCTGAAAGAAATGGTCAGGGCAGAATTTAGCTTCAAAGAGCAACCCCAACACCAGAACAGACTCAAGTAATTATAAAATCTACAGTGCTGCACAAGCACACTCCACAAAGAGTATTTTAACTTCCCCAGTCCCTCAAAATCTCTTTTTTTTTTCTACTTCTAGAGTGCAGTGGGACTTAAAAAGCATAACTTTTTAAAAGTGACAGATTTAAACCCAAACCAAAATAAAAACAACAGGAAAACAGGAAAACATCATGCTGGGTTTATGAGGGAGAAAATCAGATGGCATTTTTACATGCAAATGATGAATATCACAGTGAAAGAATTCAATATGATGAATGTGATGTTTCCTCTCTGCTATTAAACAAGCTTCTGTGATGCATTTGTCCATCCCAGCCTTACAATTTCATAGGAAATTGCAGAAGTTTCCCATGCAAATTTGCAGCAGCTGTAAATATGGAGGGGGATACAGAGCACAGGGTGATGACTGGTTGACCCATCAATCCAACAGAATTGATAGATTTTTTTCACAGCCAAAGAAGGAAACCAAAAAGAAGAAAGATCCCTCTAGGTGTTTCTGTGGATTTTGTTTGGTTTAGTTTTTTTGATTTTGTTTTTTCATTTTTAGCATTTAGTTACTCCTATCACTATGTTTTGTTCTTCAGGAAGAACAGAGTCTATCACAGTCGTGCACTGAGTTCTCAACGCAGCATTAATTTTCCACAATGCCACCAGCCAAGACTACACAAAAAAGTTTAACTTGGTCTCATTGTGTCTTTCAGGCCTGAGATAAAATTTACATAACTCAGGAACTGCCCCCTGAAGAGTTTAGTTTCTATTATCAGCAGCTATGTGCCAGCAGGGAAAACTGTTTTCAGCAACATAAGCAGTGTACACTATCCCTTCACCAGGGGTTTCTACACCAGGACTGTAGCACAGTGACCTTCCCAACTGCACCTGGTGACCAGTCTTTGTTTAAATTATTTTATTTAAAACACCAAATAAAGAGCAACAACCCAATAATTTTATCACTTTCACAGGCAACTGGTTACTTTCTGATTTTTAGCACTTGGAAGCCAACATCCAAAGTCACCATCTTGCAGTCCCCAAACACACAGAATTTTCCCTGCAGCCAATGAAGATTTTGCCAGGAAAGGCTGTAACAGCAAACCAAACACCCTGAATCTTATTGTCATAAGGAAAGACAAACTGAAAATGAAATGAGTTAACCATAAATGCTCTTCTTGAAACTACATTAAAACTTTAGGACGGTACTAGAAGCAAAGGGTCAGATTTCCAATAGAGAAATTCTACAGTTGTTGTGTGTCCATGATAGAGAGAACGAAAACTTTTGTCACCACTGGAGAAGTGTCCTTGATTAGGAAAAAAAAAAGGAAGAAACAAATAATGACAGCCAATTTCCAGTGCTTTTAGGCTATTTCATATGAAGCAGTGTGATGAATGTAGCAATATCACTTTTGGCTATAGCACAAAAAATATTATCCTCTACAGACGCTGCCGCATAAAACAAAAATGCTTTTATTACCACTAGCAATGATGTGACATGCCTGATAAATGCCACTTTAAGACTCCTTTGGGTCCCAGCATCCCTTCACACTTATTATCAAGTTACTAATAGATTCTGTAGGTTTGACTGGCCATCATTTAGGAGTGTCATTTACTCTGAAATGACAGAAAAGTAAAATGTTCTAAAATGCTCAATTTTTCTCTTTTCCCTGACTGAGTGACTAATGAGTAAGAATAATAACTTTTATTCATGTTGTCTAGGTGATAAAATGGCCATTGTAGAATGATGAATATCAAGTAAAGATGTTTTCATTTAACACAGGCAGGGAAAAAAACCATGAACCTTTAAGTCTTAAAAATATGAAAGAGAGCAGGCAGCTATTTAAGTATTCACATCTCCTCTATGACAACTGAGTCTGTTTCCCTTTGTTATTAGTTTTCCTCTGGATGCAGAGAAGCACTGAAAACAACAGGGTCAGACGTTACAGATTAAATTCTTCCTTGCAGGATAATAGTCCAAAGGCTCCCACTGAGATTAACAACCCTTTTTCTGGGTAATGTATAGACATACCATAAAGGTTAATTCCTGCAGTGAAGTGCAGAATTTATGTAAACTAGACAGGCAGAAGATCAGAGAGATGCAAAAAAAGGGAAAATAGTTGTGTAGTAGATAGCTGGCAGAACTCACAGGGTATTATATTTGGATTAAAGATGATACTCTGGTTGCAGACACCTCAGAAAGGCCTTTCCAAATCACAACCATAACACCCAGCAGAAGATAATTTTCACCCACAGTTGGTTTCTATGCTATACTAGAGAACCAACAGGAAAAAAAGAATATAAACCACATTTTTCTGCAAATTTAATGAATTGGAGCTGAGTCCCTAATTCTCTAAAGCCACTTCAAAAACCAGCATAAATTCTTTTCTGTATGAGAGGATCTGATCTCACCATGACAAAGATGCAATAAGTAATTCTATATTAACTACCTCAAAGTAAATGTTCACCTGACCCTCTGCTCATCATGCATCCTTGTAGTTCAAACCCAACCCCCCCACTTCTTTTCAAATCAATTGTGTGTTAGTAAAGTATAGGGGTTTTTAACATTTTTCTTTAAAAATTATCTTTCCCTAAGACAGCTTCGCCTGTTCAGTGAGTTCGTTTGTGGATCAAAGGCGCAAAGCAATACTGTGTCTGTACAAATATGCCAGCAAGTAATCATATTCTAATGTTATTTAAAGTAAAGGGTTAATTTAGATCAGACCTGGCAGCAATTCCAATAAGTTCAGTGGAGATACTACTGATTCGCACAAATTATGTCCTGATTCAGTTTCATTGACTTCAGTATTGATTTTCAT
This sequence comes from Ifrita kowaldi, assembly GCA_013398055.1. Taxonomy (NCBI): domain Eukaryota; kingdom Metazoa; phylum Chordata; class Aves; order Passeriformes; family Cinclosomatidae; genus Ifrita; species Ifrita kowaldi. Next base: position 457,784 of record VZRS01001629.1, read on the forward strand.
CTGGATGAGTCCACCATCCCAGATCTTTAGCTTTTCAGTTCTTCAGGGTGATTGAAATGTCACTGGAGAGCCAGTCCTGCCAAAAAGGGATTAAGTGACCCAGCTCTGAGCAAGTGTCTTTAGCTGTTCTCCTTGAGATGAAGAAATTCCATCAGGAAAAGGACCTGGAGGACAAAGGGTTTTATGGCGAAGGGGATGAATGGCCAGCACCCCAAATTGACTCACCAGGCAGAGCAAACTAAAGACTGTGAGAGACTAAAGCATCCACTGTCACGGCCTCAGAAAAGGAGTCAACTCTGCAGCTCCTTCAGGGTTAGTGCCACAGCCTCTGATCCACACTGAGAGGATCAGAGTGTCACTGCCACTGTGCTTCGTGTTCATTAGACAGACCTCGAAATGCCAGCTCTGCTCACACAGTGGTCACTTCTGATTGTAACAAGTTCCTTGGCAAAGAGGAGAAAAAACCCAAGAGTATGATCAGAAAGATCACAAAATGTTGCTCTGGCTGTATTGCAGGCTGTGTAATGTAAACTCTATCAAATAAACACTCCCAGATATTTTCCTACTCTCCGATTACTGCACTAGAAATGCTCAATAATGTTCAACAAATGTACGAAAACAGCATATGTCAATCCAGCATTTTCTTCAAACTGTTCTATTTTCAGTTCCTGTTTTGTTCAATTAACACTGCTATCACTGACTCACTCTCATTACCGCTGATCCTCTTCAGGAGAACAGAAGGAGTTTTTATTAGCACTGAAAATCTATAGTTCGCAGAATATTCTGAGTTGCATGGGACCCACAAGGATCATCAAAGTCCGTGTCTTGGCTCTGCACAGGAAATCCCAAGCACACCCTGTGCCTGAGAGTGATGTCCAAACACTTCTTGAACTCACTCAGGCTGGTGCTGTGACCACTGCCCTGGGGAGCCTGTTCAGTGCCCAGCCTTTCCTTCTGGGGAAAAACCTTTTCCTGATATCCAACCTAAACCTCTTCTGATACAACTTCAGGCCATTCCCTCAGGTCCTGCCACCGGCCACCAAGAGCAGAGATCGGTGCTGCCCCTCGTGAAGATGTTGAAGACCACAATGAGGTCTCCCCTCAGTCTCCTCTTCTCCAGGCTGAACAAACCCAGTGCCATCAGCTGCTCCTCATACAGCCTCTCCAGACCCTTCACCATCCTCGTGGCCCCCTTTGGATGCTCTCTAATAGCTGAATGTCTTTTTTATATTGTGGTGCCCAAAACCTTCAGGTGAGGTGGCACCAGGGCAGAGTAGAGTGGGACTGTGTGTTAAAAATCATTTGTAAAATTTTTTTTTTAGTCCTAAAGACAAATTCATTTTATACCAGCCTAGAAGACTCTTTTGCTATTAAATCATCATCACTGAAAACATCACTGAAAGGTCATTTTGTCAGTGTTCTCATTCTATATTGCTAGACCCAAATTTCCCTATGCCTGCCTGGATCTCTCTGCCTGAGGCACTTTCTTTCCTTGTTGCTCAGGTGAAGGCAGCTGCTATGTGGATATACTTTACAATGTGTTTTGAAATTATTCTCTATATAAAAATTGGGTTCTGTAGGCTGCAATAGGCAAGTATAAATAAAGAATGTGTCTGGTTTAAATGGAGTGAGTAAAATACACATCCCTAACACAGAATGAGAAACATTTTTGGATAGAGGCAGGAAGGTAAACCACTATGTTTTAGTAAAAGCTAACACTAATGAGCACTTCTAAGATGGATTTTTATTAAAATTACCCTGAAAAGATTTTAAAAACAAGTATATTAAAATGTTCATGTGAAATTGTTATGAATTTTTGTCTGAGGAGCAAGTTGTCTTAAAGATTCCATTTTCTAACAGAACTGTATTCACTCTATGAAATATTTTGCATTATATTTTAATTAAAGTTATAATTACAGAACTAAATATAATTAGCTTCTTTCTTCAAAAGAAATTGGAAGTGAACTTACTTTATTAAATTTTCAATTTGTTTCCTGCAGTGTTACATAGTTTATTCTAATTAATTGAATGAGATCTCATAAATATTTTATCAACATAGGGATGTGATTAACAACTCGAGTTTTGTGTGGTTTTCTTTTTTCTTTCCAGCTTTCTTCTTCTTCTTCTTTCTGCATGCCCATTTCCCCAGTTTTCATGTTCACTCTCCTGCCTTTGGTGACAATTTAAGTATGGGAGGCCTGCCAGAAATCCCCACTTCCACAGCAAAATGTTGCATTTTTGCAGTCTCGGCTGTAAGAAGCCATTTTTACCTTCTCTTCAGGAGTGTTTGTTATCTAAGGAAGCCCTCATATAACACAGGCCACGGTTGTGACACTCATTTCTTGGGTGATTTATGACTTCCACACTGAATAGCTTCCTTCAGAATCTCCTCTGCTTTCGGGGGCTTTGTGCAGCATATTTGTTTATTCCCTGAGCAGATAAAGCAGAAAGGAGTAAAAGAGACTGTAACCCCCCCATTAGCACACCCTACTCCAGAGATTACAAAATGAAGGAGAAGGTGCATTGCACACAGCTCCCTAGTCCCTGCTGTGTTGCAAAGGGCTCAATTTTCACATGGCATCAGTGAGATTTAGACTTGAGGGTGCTGGACGGAGCCATTGCAGTTTGAGCCATTGCAGCCTCTGCCTCACCTCTTCAGCCTCCTGTCTGCCACGTGGACGTTCAGCAGGACAGAAACTCCCACACAGTGCCCTCAGGCCCCTCGTACAAGATCAGAGCTGCCGTCGGGGGAAACCACACCAAGGGCTTCACAGGCTCACAAGAGGCGAGCCCTGCTTCAAAGCGCGTCAAAGCAGATAAAAATGGAAGGAGGACATGGAGGTGAAGTGACCTGCCTGTAGATACACACTGCATCAAGACAAACATGAGAAATCACTCTCCCAATCCCCAACCCAGTGTTTCCTCCCTCCCCATCACTGCTGGAATGGGATGATTACAGTTCATGTTGGAAAGGCTGCTCTGCAGCCAAAGTGAGAGTAGATAAATTTACCAGCACGGATAGCTAAGCAAATAAACAGCAGGTTGACATCTAACAGAAAAAATGTAAGTACAACTGTATATAAAATGAATAGTCAGGAAGAAAGAAAACAATCATTGTAGTTCTTTACCAGATTAAATCTGTCAGCCCCTAGTTTAAGGGGGAAAGAAAGTCTCTGCTGTCACAGAGTAGTTCCAGATTAATTCAATTAAGCACTGCTTTAATAATACCAAAAGAAAGATTCAGTTGTTACCATGACCTTTACCATGCAGCAATATCAAAGGTATGGTGTAAATGGAACAAAAAAGAAATCCATATATATTTTAACTATTCATTGAGCTCAGACAGGAATTGTGTCAGTTGCCCATCTTGTATTGTTGACAGCAACAAGCTGAGTATCTTTTAATATCTGAAGAACAAATTGTTTTCTTGCAAGCATATTTCAAAAGTCCCTGTGACACTAGCTGCAAGTGGACACATTTCTTCCTGGTAAAAAATTTCCCCTAATTGTTTTTCCTGTCCATGCATTCCTTACTATTTATTCCTTAATTTAGGGCAAATTTGGAAGTAGAAAAGTGAGTCAGATTTGTTTCACATGCTATATGTTGCACAAAACTGAGTAGTCTTCGTCTGCACGCACAGTAATGCTGCTTTTGAATTGTGAAATAAATGAATGGAAGTCATGTTGACAAGAACCTTGCTCTGATGATTCAGTGATCCTGTTGTACTGTTAATGTTGTTTTCCAAAGTCTAACACTATTTTCCAATCAAATTTTGATTGATAGATGAAGTTAACCCTGATGTTTGCAGGCACTTGTTGTAGAGGCTGGAGCTGCAACTGTTGATGCCAGACCTGGATTTGACTTGAGATTTGCTCTGTATTTATGTCTTGTAATGACTCCAAAGTAGCTTTATTGTGCTTGAAACTTCATTTTCGTTTAATTTACTTTACTTGTCTGAAATCAAGTAGACTGTTACTTGCACAGCTGCAAAGGCAATAACAACAGCAAATGCAATTTTTATGTGGAGAAAGTCCACACTTTTCAGCTCCTAATACACCAAGAAAGACGAAAAGGCCAGAAAACTTGTTCTGCTGTTAAAATGACAAGATTACGGATATTTTCTAAAATTATTACAAGACAGGCCTGGGATTCACATGTAATATTTAAAGTGAATCCACCATACTTTAGGCAGCACATTATTAATGTCAAAAGAAGTATATTCTCCAAGTATGTATTTACAACTCTCCAGTGTTACAGCTCCAAGTGGGGATTCCTTCCCTGGCCTGTATATCCCACTGTGGCAAACATCTTGCTCTTCTTAGGGTAATGCAACCTCCCACTTTCCTAGTTCAGACTTTCTGGCTTTTCATTGGCTGGGTGCTCTCCTGGTCAGAATTACATTTTTAATGGTTATTTGAGAGGGAACTTTGTGTAATATCAGCATCAGCAAAGGCAGCTGGGCCAGCTTCCAAACCCTTAAAATTCCTTTCCCACAATGCTTCAACACACTGTGGCATCACAGTACTATCACTTTATCTGGTAAAAATGTATTTTACCTCCTTCTCTTGTTTTAATTTGCTTTCACAGCCACAGCCTCATCTTTTACCTTGTAACATAACTTCAGATACTTTTCCTGTTACCAGATCCTTTATTGCTTGCTGTAGATTTTTTTCTCAACATATGTGGGAAACAGTCTTCACACTTTTCTTTCCATTCCACGTCCTTGACATAACGGGTAGTTTGAACAGTTTGCACATGTACACCCAATGGAGATGGGGATCTGTGCTGACAAAGAGATGGATGCTTCAAGCATTTTGTTGAAACAAATTTTAGAGGCGGTTCTATTTATTTTTTTAATGTTTGGACATGATTTGAAACCCAGATAGTATTAATTTATTTGTAAAGTTAACTCTCAACCATTGCCAACACTGTAGTATTTATTCTCTTGCTTTTCACCCACTCATGAGGAAAAGAACAGCTGAGATCACTGTGTTTGGCAGGGGCAGGCAGGTGCTCAGATCCCTCCACGGCAGAGGCTCCCAGCTCTGTGGGCTCAGGCAATTCCTTTGCACACTCACAGCAGAGGGTCATGGAAGCTCTATGGATCTACAAAGCCACACTGAAAAGAGAATTACTGGTTTAGGGAGCTGACACAGGGCACACCACACCAACTCTACAGCATCCTAAAGAGATGTTGAATTATGAGATGGACAATAAGTCATGTCATACTTCTTGCTACCCATTTGTCCAGAATAGTTTCTATTTCATATCTCCCTTTTTTTCCACAGCAAATTTATTGATGATAGAAATATTATGAGCTGGGCTATGCCAAGTTGGAATATTCTAATAGTGAAGAGTCCTTGGAACAACTGCAAGGACTTTGAAGCAAGATGTAATAAAACCAGTTCTGAATATTTCCAGGTTGTGATCACTTTTGTAAGAGAGGACAAGAGTACAGGTATTTTGATGCTGGAACTTAGATGAGTATAATTTTTAACTCTAGCTGTAACTAAACCACAATCTGGATTTTTCAGCCTTTGGGGTTTTGTCACAGCATTCACGTGGCATTTGTAGCACAGTATCTTGATCAGCAGGTAGCATCTGTCTTGAGTTTTGTTCTATTTAATTTGATAAAAGTGGAGCTCATGAAAAGACAACTAATTGGGGAGCTGAATACACAACCTACCACCCACCATGTGTCATTACTGGAAATAACTCCACAAAGAAACCACATTTGGTGCTGAAAAGCTAGGACAGCTTTAACTGCTGATAGCATTCTCTGTTTCATTATCTCGCCGTGACTTGGGACGCTTTTTGTGACACACACCTCCCCCTATACACTCCCTGTGCAGGAGAAATTGATCTCAAAGGCATTCTGAGTAAGGGACCTTTGAAATCCCATAACTGCCACACCCCTGGCTTTACACTGGCTTCAAGAGTGGGAAGATTGGCAACAAGATGCAATCAGAGCAAAGATAATTTTCTTCTGTATCATTTGGTGCTATGGCACCAAGATGATTATTGGACCAAAAATTTATTGAAGAGATGCCCCATGGCCTGATAATCCACAGGGCACAAACATCGTTTAATGCACACAGCAATTCCTGCGCTAGGGCTTCATTTTGTGGGACAAAAGGTAGACATGACACTGGAACAGGAGCAGATAACTAAACACATAAAAGACCTGAGGCTACAGGGTCACCTCTTATCTTCTTGGAGAATGATAGAGGAAGACCCTTGTAACTGCTCCAAGCCAACTTCCTTTCAAACTGTTGGGGAAAGTATTGGCTGTCCTTGTCCATTTTTTTGGCCATCACAGGCTCTTCTCTCACACCTCTGCAGGGCACTGCATGACTAGGCAGGTTTCAGTACAAGGAAACACCAGGTCTTTACAGCACTCCTGAGAGAAACAAAACAAAAAAGAATCCGTATTCTGGCTTTTCCAGAAAGCCTCTGCACAAGAGCATATCTGCACTCATCCAGGGCAGAGCAGTTCACAGGGACGGACCACCCGGGGCATTTGTCCTACCACAGTCAGTGTGTTAACACACCCGTGGCTTTAAACAAGCTGCCAGGACCAGCCACTGCTCTGTGCATCCATCCTGACTTTTCACACAGGCACTCCTGAAGTCCTTACTTTGTAGCTGTAATTCAGGTCAGATTCTAGTTCAGTGTCTTTTTCCCATATCAATTCATCTCAAGACTTCTGTCTCCACAAAGAAACTCTCAATGTGTTATTTCACTTTGTGTTTCTAAATGGGATCAGTGTGGCAGTTTCAGAGCGATGCTTTATTTTATTGTCACCTGGAGAATGCCCTATCTCTTCTCCCCCTTCTGATTTACATAAAACAATATAGGATAAGTGAAAATTGTAAAGTTTTTATTTCAGAGGCACTGTGACCAAAATGTCTTTAGAAGCTTCCAGAACAATAAGATGTCATCTATTTCTTTTGGCCTTATCATTTCCCAGTTACAGAGCTACAAGCTATGGGTGAAGCCAGTGTAAAAGAATATCCTTTTCTCTGCAGAGATTTGTTTCACTGAGGACCAGCCCCCTGGCCTTTCACACCTTCAATCATCAGTGATCTACTGCTGAAGATCTGGACCCAGAAATAACTAGAATCACTCCAAAAAGGACATTCAGTCTTTACTGGATTATGTCCTTGACTCTTCACTGCCCACTCAAATTCTCGTAATTTTGTGTTTAAACACTTCTCAGGTGTCATATTGATTTTAATTTTCCTGAAAATTAAAAATATCTGCATATTTTTTCACCATTACCGTGGAGATCCCTGAATGACCTGCTATCAATAGAGGCTAGTTAAGCAGGAATTTCCATTCTTCACATTACTCACACATTTGACCCAATTATTTTGTCTCTTGGAAGTTTCCCTAACTCTTAACTTATTTTGCTCATTTAATGCAATTTGAATTCAACATAGGTTTCAGAAATCAGACCATAAAATCACATCTCACTGTAGCTTTAAAGCTGCCACAGAAGCTCAAATTCTTTCCCAAAATCTTTCTTTTTCTTCAATTAACTATGATATATTTACTGCTTATTTTCCAACATTAAATGCTTCAGTTCAAAAGTGCACTAAGCAAATAAGTAATGTGCAAGGTTTTTTAGCATAACTCAAAGGAAATCCTGAGAACCTGTGACACACTATTTTTCTGTAAGAAGAAAAACAGACAATTGTGGATAATTTAAATCAAACTACTTTGTAGATTTCTGAACACCACAATTCTAATTCTGTAGCCATAATTTTCACTTTACAATGTACTTTCCAGAAGCCAAAATGAAAATTTTAAGAGTTTTGAATACATGTGGGTGTGAAAATGCTATCAAGGGAAGCACAACTTTTTCACTGATTTCTAGAAGCTGTACTCCCATATCAAAAGTCAGATTTTTCCATCAACTTGCTTCCATCAAGCAACTGAAGGCATGAAATAAAAAGAAATGGAGGAGAGTAGTTCTGTGATCAAGAAAATGATGTGGAAATCTGCAAGTTCATAAGTAAACATGATTATTTTGCAATTAGTTGGTGTTAGAGGCAGAGACATTCATCACAATGACCATTGTGAAAATCCAGTGTAACCTGTGGCCTTCAATATTCCTGGGAAAGTGTTTGCAGTAGCTTTTCATGCCTTTTCTTTTGGATGTTTTCAGAAACCATATGATGTAACATTTTTTTATCGGCAAATGTCAGTTATGCAATATGAAAGAGTTCACAAGACAGGGTTAGCTTCAATATATTTCCCTCCACACATTTCTGACTCACACAAAATACCGAAATTAGCAAATACCTTGTTTGCCAAGAAGTTTCATTTCCTGGTCTAATAGACTGTCAGTTTTTCAGAATTATTGAAACAAGGAACTTAAGTGAGACAGCATAACATGATCAGTCACTTTGGATTTTTCCATTTTCAATTTTATCCTACTTCAAAACTATTATTTCTAAAATTTTACAAACTGCTGCAGACTGGGAAACCCATTTCCCACCCAGGAACAGTGTCAGGAACTTCTGCTTTCATCCAGGTGTTCCTGCAGAGGGAGATGTGTCTGATTCTGCTGCACACTCTCATTTGGAAATGATTACAAATTGCGTGATGCTTTTTGCCTCTCACACTGGAAAATATTGGTTATTTAGCATTGGACATTCAGGTTCTTCTGGGCATGTTTTACCCATGTAGGTGTAGTCCAGGGCTGAGGCATCAGAAAACAGAAGAAAAATGTTATATTCTGCCCAGGGTTTGATAGATATGACTCTAATGGACTCAGATATATCTTTGATATGAAAAAAAAAGGGATGGACAGCAAGTGATTGTACAAACTTTAGGTAAAGTTTATTACCACTTTACCATCCCTGATAAATCTGTGCCCGTGCTGTACTTGCTCACTTGCATCTCTCTTGACAGTGTAAGCTCTGACCTCCCAGAAACAATCTGGTATATATTGAGCACTTGAGAGCCAAAGATATTTCACAACAGCACAAAGTGAATATACCATGGAAGGATTATTTCTGCTGGGAGGAATGGAGATGGTACAAGGGACGCCACAGATCTGTGAACACCCTTAAGGGATCTCTCACATTTTTATCATTTTATAATCACTTTAGCTGCTCCCTGTGGAATGGGGAAATTTCTAGGAAATCCTGGGAGACACTGAGGACAATTAGCAACTCTGTAAAAGGGAAAGAAGTTCAGCTAGCAGCAACCAAAACTAAATATCAGATATTGTGAGTGATCTGGAATTCCAGCTCATCTTTCTTGGGGACAAAGCCACAGAACCATATCTGTCCTTTCTTCTACCCACCTACAACCTTTTCTGGGACTTTGCAATCAAAGGAAACAGAAACGGATTTTCCCCTACAAGGAGCAAAATTGGACAGGGTAGAGCCTTGCAAAGCATATTTGCTTACTAGTTTGTTCCTTACGTGCAGGCTGGAGTGCTCTTTGGTGAGGACTCAGAGTAGCATCTCACTCGATATGCTCGTCAGAGCAGATGTTATTCGGGGGCCGGGGGCGGGAGCAGGAAGTTGGAGGCTCCCACTAACAGATGGAAGAGCAACCCCAAGCCTGCTCTAAGCCATGCCCAGGAAATGGCACTCATGCTCTCAGCTCCATACTGACTCGAGGGGAGGCTGAACATGGCACTAAGGAAGCACATGGCTTAGGAGTTTGCAGAGGGGATTGGAAGAGAGAGCTTGCTGACTCCATATGAAGCACACTAGAAGCATTATTCAAATATTAATAACAGCTGCTAGAAATTTGGAAGAGCCAGAAAATTGAAAAATGCCCTGTGCATCTGCCCTTCTGCAACCATGTGCCCAACACATATTCTGTCTCTGCCAGGAGCAGAATTCCCTCTCTGCAAGGCAGCACAGTTGGCACGAGTGCATACCTGGATCAGAGCTGGTGTGTGCTGCAGTTGTTCTGCGCTCCCAAACCTCACCACACGCACTGAAACCCTCCCCCCCCAGCACTGCCAGAGCACAGCCTGGGGAAGAAGAAAAGGTGGATTATTATTCCCTCTTCTCTGGACAGAACAACACAAGGAACTGAAGAGTTCTTACCATTTTTCTAGTGCTCCTGGCTTTAGATGGAAGCATACAAGTGTAAGTGAAATGTTTCAGAGCATTTAGCCCCTCGGTGGCTACTGCATTTTCCTCCTGCAGGTGATGCAAAGATAAAGTTGTCTAAATAAGGGCCATCAGCTCTTTGGATGGATTAGAGCCCTTTTGTTAAACCAGCCGGTTCAGGGAGCAAAAATCTGGCAGTCACAAAAGCGCCATCCATCTCAGTGGATCTGGTACTGGGCTTCTGAAATGAATCCCATTCTTGGGGCTGCAGTGTGGCTCAGCAGAGGTGGTCTAAAGCTACCTTAGGTATGCTGATAAACTCTGCAATCATGGCAGTGTAGACACGCCTGGAGATTACACATGGATCACTGCCAGAAGGCGGGACAGAAGTGTACCACAGCAATATTAATAACGGTGTTACCAGTCTAGTGTGTTATGTCTATCTGCTATCCACTATCACTATTTACCCACTTTGTTGCAGTCAACAGTTCTGAAGGAAATTCTCAATTTCAGCTCCACCCTATAATCACAGAAGAGGAGACCTCAATTGTCCCAAAAAGTTTGTAAGTGAAGCCTATCAGACAAAAGAAGAAACTGTTGGACATTGGTTACTGGCAGGGGAGGACAGAAAATGCCAAAGAGGCTGGAATTAAGTAGATCTCTTGAACCTTAGTCTTAAAATCATTCTAGCCTCCTCTCTTCATCTCTGAGCACTGCAAATTGGGTTAATGACCCTACAGCAGCAGACTCAGAACTGAAATCTCCTCGGTGATCTTTCATTTGTATTTCTTTTTTTGATGCATTATTCTAAGTGTATCCATATGCATTCACCACATACACCACAGCTTCCCTTGAATGACTGGAGTTTTTTCAAAGAGAAAGCAGTACAGCAAGGAACTTTTCCACTTAAAAGCATTCTGCTCCAAAGAATCAAGGCTGTCATTCCAAAGCTATTTGTTGTGTTAACAATATTTTTCCAGGAGAATGTTTCATTTAGTAATTTGGAATATAAGGACAATTGTGGGAAATAAAAACCCATGAAAGTCATATGATCAAAAATCCACAAAGATTTCAGAACATATGAAAAGAAACATATTTTAAAAAACCCTAGACATGCAAAATAGAAGATTCAGATTAAATTCTCATAGCTGTAGGGCTTTTGCTTGCTATTCATGAGAGCTACAGAATTCACTTCTACTTGACATCAGAAATGCAGATTCAGTGAATTCATTTAAGACAAAATTGAAATCTTATCTTTTTAGGCTGGCTTTTTCAGCCTTAAATGCAGCTCAGTTTTAAAGCTCCTAGATAGTATTTTATGTGAAGCTATTTGAGATCCTTTGTATTTTCTGCACTATATACTTTTAGTTTTATTGTACTTAGTTTGTGTGCATTACAATATAGCGTGATTAGTTGAAAAATGACAAACCAGGTAATGGGAAAGGCAAAGCAGTCACTTGTTAATGCAAAAGGATAAATACAACAGAAATGGAAAACCTCTAAACCATGTTCTTAAATATGAAGAAGTATTTAGTGAATGAACATACTACGAGGATTTCTACATTTCCTATTTCTTTAGCTGCTATGCACAACTGTGTGTATATGGGCACGAATTAAAAATTGTTCTGCTCCACCACGCCCCAATTTTTTCCTGTCCACACCACATCACTTCCCAGTGTTCCTCAGTCCTCTTCCATAAATGTGAAATCTCCATCTGTTCTTTCTTATTCAGTCCATACCCCCTGTTTGTGGACTACTGCACAAGTAAGCTGCCACCCAGGGATAACAAACGGGCCTGCTCCAGAGTCAGGAAGGCAGAAGTGCAAAAGGCTTTCCTCAGTTCCCAAAAGGCTAAAGTATATCTTTCTCATGCTGAACTGTCAACTCATGGTCAACGGAGGCAAATTTCAACCTAGCAACTTTTCCTGAAGTTTCAGTAAGTCCTTTACAAAACTGAAGGCAACCAGTTGCCATTTGGTTTTTTTAAAGGTGAATTTTGTTCAATCACAAATTGCTGCTTGAAGTGTTATAATCAAATATTGACTTCCCTAATATTTAGCACTGCACAAACACACGACCCTGACAGGAGTTATTATGTAATCTCTTGGGAAAAGTCTGGGACTGAATAAGGGTAAAAAAAGGGGAGAAATCTGTTTCTAATTTGACCAAGTGATAACATACTTTAAATATCAGATGATTTCAGTGAAATCTGTTTTAAGAACTCAAATGTTCTTGCTTACTCCCAGTATCTGTCATTCCATCTTACAGTCACTCTCTCACCCATTCAGGAGACACAGTTAAGTATTTCTGCATTTCAGAGTGACAAAAGGCCTAGTTCAACTTGTGTCTTTAGTTCACTAATGGGAGTGGTTGCTGGTGCCCAGAGTCTGTGGTCACTCATTTGCTGTTTATCCCTCCCTGCAGCCCCACAAACCCCACCTTGCTCTAGGGCATATCCAACTACAGCACTCCCTCCAAGTGCCCCTCCTTTGCCAGGAGCACAGAGCAAACAGCAAATACAGGACTGCTGCACCTACCTGCCTGCATAAGGATTTGGGTTCTCCAACTCATCATGTCTTCTAACTGGTTCAATGAGCTGAACTCATTTCCTAAGGAAAAACGGGATTTCTACTAAACATTTTTCAGCTTTTTGGGAGAAATTTTCCTTACTAAGAATAGTTTTGCCCCACTCTGACAGATGCAGCCTGAAACGAGAGTGTCAGCTGTCCCATGTTCACCAGTCCTGTCTTTGAGGAGGGTGTGTTTCCCAGGAGCACACATACATCACTGACTGCTGTGGTGCAGAGAGAAGCACCAGGGCCAGCCTCCTGCTAGCCATTATGTCCTCAGGAGTAGCACCTACATCCCCTCTTTACCATCAGTGAAAAGGCAGACATGCACCATAAAGTGTAGCCACAACAACCTGCTAGAGGCTTCTTTGCTCACAGTGCCCATTTCCCCTCCTCCTAATTTCAGAGAAAACTGCTGCAGAAGAAAAAGAAAAAAATCAGATGAGCTTTTTTCATGATGCTACAAACTGCAATTAAAGATTCATGAACTGGAAATTGTCCCTGCACTCCTGTGCAGCAAACACAGTGGTCCAGGTGCATGTTCTCATGTCAGCTGTACATACAGGTAGTTGACGTGTGACATGGATGGATCACTGTCTTTTCACTAAAATAAGACGACACAACATCTTCTGATGATGTATTTGCAATACACTCGGTGTTTTCTCTTTTGTAAAAACATTTCCTCTGGGTCTGCATTTGCAACAGTCCATCAGTTCCTATCAGCTCCCTTTAAGGGTGTGGGACTACTGAATAGGCTGCATCACCACTAAGAAATGACAGCAATTGGAGTCTTTAATTGTAAAACAGACATATTTTCTAGATGAAGACTTTGAACCTGTAGAAATGAAGTCTGAAAATGATAGTGGCACTAACAAGGATCAAAAAAAATTATTTTCTAGGATAAATAGACATTGTTCCAGTTATTGTATTTTAATCAGCCTACTCTAACATGGAATTTGGCTTATAATTTTTATAAAACTCCAATATCTTCTGATATTTATGATTTATTTTGGTACAGAATCATCAAAGGAATGCAGAACAAAAATTGAATAACTTCCTTAAAACCATTAGCAGAACTAAATTTTATCATGAAAATGAGAAAAAGCTCAGCACACAGGCAGCAGAAAATGAAAGGCAGATGGATACAGTAAGAAGAGAGATCAAGGTGCAAAAATATCAGTTCAAATATTTTAAACATGACTTTAATATTCATCAACTTGTTCTTCTGTATTTTGCAGTTCATTCATCTGTGACTTAGGGGTCACATGATAACAGGCATGGATTGAATTAGGAAACCCATCTTTTCCAGCTTTAGATTCAGCCTTGAATGAGAATAGGTTAGCAGAATTTCCTCTTTCTCTGGGTTTCCCAAGCTATGCAACAGAAGTAATGATATTTATCTCTGGTTTTAAGATGCTTTGAGATCTGTGATGAAAAAGCGCTCTGTCAGAGCTTAGATAATGCAATGTTGCAGGCAACTTTCTCCTTATTTGGCTCCATTTTTCTTTTCAAACTCTGTTAGGCACCCTTTTAACCTTGTTGTTCTTTAAAAATATTTCAGATTGTTTTCAAGTCTGTGTCCTTTCCTTTAGTCCCTCTATGACCACCCCTTGCACAGGTGACTCTGGGCATGTTCCTGTGCAGTCACACTGTCCCTCTGCCACTGAACTCTCCAGACTCTACCATGATGCACACTATTTTAGGGCAAGTCTTACATTGTGTGCCATCAGACAGGGAAATGTATTAGGTTTGTGATTCACATTTAGATTCAGAGTAGCTGAATGACAGGCACTGCCAGGGCTGGAACCAGTCAGTTTCTAGAGCAACCCAATTCTGACAATATCCTCTTGAAGCCAGGTAAATATCCTTCAGATTTGCTGGAGTCTGTGCACATCCTGCCCCCATCTGCATGGGCCTGAAACATAGTAAAAGTCATTCCCACTGGCACACTCCAGTCTAGACCACCTTCTGTTCTTGGCACACATAGTAACCATTTTCACTGCATCCTTATCAGTTTGTTCTTTCAGGAAATGTATTCTATTTTCCATTAAGTCCTTTTTGCATAAAGCAATTCTTACATCAAGCAGTCTGCCACGCTTCCTTTATCCTTGACTGACCTTTGCTAGGGTTTGGCTAATGCCTTGCCTACCAGTTCCATTATTCCAGCCTGACTGTTCATATTGAGGGCAGTGCTTTCCAAGAATTACGGACACAGCACTGCAAGCAGCCACTTCCCCCAGTCAATATTGTGATGAGATCTACACAGGGATAAAATCTTCAGGTTTCAACTTAATAAGAAGCCACTTGCATATTTCTGTCCAGGTGCAACACTTCAGTTTTTAAGTCATATTCTCAGCCCGGGCACAGATGTGCCTCACTATGCCAAGAATTAACTCACCCAGGGCTGTGAAGGGTCTGTGGCACTATTCAGTATGGGAAAAGTCATCTGATCCAGCCCTAAGGAAGGGTATGCAAAGTTCAAAAGCTCTGCTCGCTGATGAATTAACTGGAACCTCACATGCTCCAAACAAAGATCAGAAAGGCTCCTTCTTTCTGCTAAGAAGAAGCACCAATTTCATGGCACTGTAGGATCTAAAAGATCCTGTCACAAAGCCTTGAGAATTTTATCCAGCTATTCATGTCCTGAGCCCATTACTGTAATTATGATGAAGGGTTAATATCTCAGGCTGGCATTAGGCACTTCCAGTTTTACTGTTTTGCAATAAAAACAATGCAAAGACATCTAAAAGAATGTAAATTGTATCGCTGCTGAGAATCCTATAAGCAAAGTGATGATTTCTTGTCTTTGATCTGCCTTGTTGCGCATTACTATATTTCTGAGCTGACAGAAAAGATGTTCATCTCAAGGCACCAAAATGTCTGAACTATTTAGGAATTGTCGCCTTGAATCAATTCTGGTTTTGTACACTGCATCTTTGCAGGCATTATTTCTTCCAGATCAATTCCATACCCAAACTAATTGTTTAAAAGCCGTGACTTTAAGGGAGTAACTGTGGCACTCCTAATTAAAACAAAAATATTTCCAGTAGGGCACACAATTTACACAAAGGTATTGACAGCAGCAAATGTTTCCAAATGCAGATCTTTCACCTTTGCACATACAAAGGCACTTTTTAAAGGCTGAAGGGCCTATATTAGAAAAACATACAGTACCAACTTCAACATGAGAATCAGACACCATTTATAATTCATGTAAGTATATTGAAGTTTTCCACTGCCATCCAAGAGAGATGGTTTCAAATCTATGGAGTGCACTAAGCCAATATTCTGTGTTGCAACTCCTATATATCTCACACAGATTTTACTCGGGAGATCATTTCTATACTAAGGTCTTCACATCTACAATGTGCTACATTCAAAACCCTCACTGCCTCTGCATATCTATCAGCATTAATATGTCAGCTTGTACCCCATGCTATTTTCATAAATGCTTTAGGGACACAGTTTTGTTGAACAGATAGAAGATAGAGTAAAATGTAATCTGAGAATAATGAGAAGCAAGAGGAATAGTTAGCTCAATACACAACTATTTTTTTTCCATATCCAACATAAAAACCGAAAAGAAATGAATGATATCTCTGGTCAGTTCCTTCTGCATTGATGAGCTGATGCAAAACTGCAGCACATAATTCAGCTGCTTCCTACAACCACACAATTTAAATGCCCAAAAAGTGAGCAACTGAGCTAAGGGAAGTTTATTACAATTCAACCACAAACAGTTCAGTTCTACTCAAAGACTTAAATTCTATTTGCCAGTGAGAGAAATTTGCACTATGACTGCCTGCAAGGCATCTAACCTATCCAAGACTTCTTCCGATCACAGGGGCAATTCCATTGTCAGCTCTGACTCTTAATTCCCTAAAGCTTGTAGTCTCTTAAATAATCCTCTGAAATTTTAGGACTTACATTAAATGATCATGTATAATGTATAAAATCCAGTTTTACAGTTTGATAAAAAGTCCCAGAGAATTTGATTTCTAATAAAATTTTCTTCCATCTCTGCAGCTCACACTAGTATTTAGCACAGAGCAGAGATAATGCATCACAAATGACTTTATCGGCTGTCATAGACTTAAAACAGCTCTGCTCTGCACTTGATTAATTTGTGAGGCAGTTTATTCAGATACTGAAGCTGCTTGTTCTGCATGATTATTAAAACTAAACAGATGCAAGTATCCATTATTACCTAAAAATAACGAGTGAGGAAGAGGCAGGCACTTGGGACCCAGGGAGGTGACATTAATGTTCAGCATCTTGAAAACAGCAGCATTTCAAATTATTGATGCAAAGCATTTGACGACTGTCTTTAAAAGGCAGGGACAGAGGCTGTCTAGACATGATCAGATATCAAAGTCTATTGATTTGGCAATCTGATAATTTTTTTTCTCTTTTACAAAGGTAAAGAGGCGCCTGTCAGTATCTGACAGACTGCAGACACAATGATTATAACAACAACAATAAGAACTACTCTCTGTAGTACTATTATCCTCTGAATAACTTTGTTGAAGGAACTCTGTTGCAGTTTTTTTATTTGTTTGGTGGCTTGGTTGGTTTTTATTTCTGATGCAGGGTAAGGTCTGTATATTCTGTGACCCTTTGTTGCAGCTCCCACTAGACAGGGATTTAGATACAGATCCCAAATTGATCTCGAACCACTGTGGAGAGACTAAGTGGCATCATCTCTAGAAGGTGAATTGGAATTTATATTCCAGATAAAGCAAGTTGTTCTTTTTTGAATTGGACTTACGGAGTAAAATCTGATTTAACCCTTCACATGCACTAGAAAGTTTCTCCAAGCTCCTCATCTCACGATTATTTATGAGGCCACAGGCACAATGATAACAATTATTTCTCTCTTTAGCAGCAACCTATAATAACAGATTTTCAAGCGGTATACCATGTATTTAACATAACAGCAATTTTAGGAATTGATGTGTGCTTGTTTAATAATTGTTGCTTTTCTCCTCCAGACCTCATGACTGTGCTTTTGTCAACAGAAAATGATAATGCTTTCCTCTAAAGGAACATTCCAGGTCAAATGAAAGTTGAGATAGAAAGCACATAGTAGCAGAAACTATGACTGGGGCATTTGGTTTTAGTCTTTTCTTTCTACCAGAATGTATAGGCAGTCCCTGCTAAGATATACCTAAGAACAAATTCCCAACTCAGTATTAGTGCTGGATTTGATGTAGACAATGATGCTGATGTCATTTGGGTGGATACCTATGCGAGAAATAAGCTAAAACAGCTACTTAATGGGACATGAAGGGATTCCACGTGAAACATCACAAATGTAGTTCCAAGAGCTATAACATGTTCTGATTCCTGAAACTGAAACTGTTGAAACCATACTCCATAATTTTATTTTCTATTATTTGTAAGCTTTCATACGTCTCTTAAATAGTAACACCATGTGATGCTGCATTATGGCATTTAAGCCTCAGGGTTAAAACACCAAGTCTGCGTTGTGTCATGCTGCCTCATCCCCTGGTGTTAAGTCACATACAGAGATTTTCAAAGGCTTTACATCCAGACTGCTATTTATCATCACTGGGAAATGGATTTTTAAGTCACACCTCTGTGAAGGTGGATCATCACAAGAGTGAATCAATTTCCAAATTGCAAAAATAATACTGTTGCTTATTATCAAGAGGACTTTAGACAACTGGTCAGTAACCATTTTTCATAGCAGTCAGTGCAAACTCCTAGTAGAAAATCAGAAAATTAAGAGGAATAGGCTTGTCACAGCTCACCTATAAGAAGTGTTTCCCATTTCTTGGCTTCAGAAGACTTTGGAAGTTAACAAGACAGTTTGTGCTTTGCTTTAGAAAATCAGCATCCTGTTGTGTTGAGCATTGCATGCACATACAGTAGGAAAATGTTCTTGTCCTTACAAAGCAACGACATAGATAGATCAGAAAACATCTTATTGTCCCATTTCAGAGCAAGGAAATCAAGGCCATTGTCTGAAAACTGCAGCCGAAGCATGAAGCAAATCCATGACTCCTAAATGTGCACAAATCATCTTTTTTTTTGCATGAAGACCGTGAAGAAACAATGGGGGAAAGTTCTGAAGACTGCAATTATTCAGGCAACTGGGGCAGCATTGAGGATAAGAGCAGGAGCCCTGTAAGGAGTCTCAGCATTCAGGCCAAGGGCTGTATCTCCTAATCCCCACGGATGGATCTGTGGATTGGAGCTGAAGCCGGCTGCTCGTACTGTGAGATACAATGTGTTCAGTGCTCCTGTGCTGCTGGGGAGCTGAATTCCTAAACCTCCACAGCTGTCACTTGTCTGTACAGAGGGTCCAGACAAATGTTGTGGTGCTTAAAGGCACAGAAGCTCTGTCTCATCAAGGACAGCGATGAAGCCCCGCATCGCCCACAGTTCCTGCACCATGGCCAGGTGCACACAGAAGCACAGGGGTCAAAGGGGCTCCAGCCCTGCTGGGACTTGAGAGGTTGAAGCAGCAAAGCGCATGAGCAATGGGAAGGTCCAGGGAACCAGTGTGAATCCAGTCCCGAGAGACGCCTCAGCCACACAGAGTGCAGGTGGAGCGGCTACAGCACCACCTGCTCTGATCCATTGCTCCACTCCCACTGTGTTTTGTACAGTTTATTCAGCTTTTGGTTGCACATCCAAACTCTCAAATGCTCTCAATTTCTGCCCCTAAAGTGCAGGGCTGTTTGCCCAGCCTTCAGGTAGCTGGGGCTGCTATTTAACACCCGGTCATCCATGTCAGTGCCTGATCTACTTCTCCCCTTCTTACTCCACAGCCTGAATTTACTATGGATTTCAGGTATCTCCTGAACTCTTGATCTGCATTATGAACAATGACAGATAAGCAGGCAGCATCACCAGCCTTCCCTACATCCACCTCCAGAATCTGGTGAACTTTTACTTATGCCAGTAGAAATAGTTAACAGAAAAAGAGCCTTTGTCCCTGCGGAAGTCTTCACCTATTAACCCATTTTTACTAAAAAATGCATGTCTAACCCCAAATGGGAGGGTTTGTCATACAAAGTTTACAAGAAAAATGAGTCATTACTTAAAAAGTTATTTAATAACGTTGCACACAAATGACCAGAAATGTCAATTACCAGGGAGAAGGGGCACAGGATACTTCATGTAATCGCAACTGTTGCTCAGGGGCACTCATGTTTGAGCCTTTCTGACAACATCTACAACACTCTAATTGAACTGCCTGGGCATAGAGGAATTGCTTCTTGCTCCTGCAAAATAGCTAGCAGAATTACAAAAATGGCGGTCCAGAAAAATGTGGTGTATTTTCAAGCTTTTGAAATGTCACACTCCTGGGCACCAATTTATCTGAGTTACATTGCAACATTACAAATAGCCAGCAAGTCTTACAGGGCCATTTTTCACAATAAAAATACTTTCCTAACTGCTATTTTAGTTCAGTAATGATTGTATAGATCTGTTTATTATGCATGTATATTTTTCCCTAAATAACACCTTACTGTTGGCAACGTACTGGAACAGAGGAAAGTGTGCAATATTAATGGGGCCAAACACTTGCTTCAGCGTAAAAATATTTTTGACTCCAGGGGAAGAACAAAGAGAGAGAAAAAAGAAAAACTCATGAGAAATCCATAAAGAAAACAAAGAAATCCTTCAGCTATTTTTCTAATTTAATATTGCTTCCACTTCTATGTGTTGTCTCCAGGATAATGGCCATTATGATCATAGTGAAAAGATTACATTGATTGCAGAGTGCCAGGGAAGCTGTATTAAAGGTCAATAAGGAAAAGTGGGATATATCTCTGCTGGAGCTATGATTCAGCCTCTTGAGCCCACTTCTGAAGACATTTTCATTGTTTTTTGTTGTATGTAGAAGCACAGATAAGCTGCCACTTTTAGAAAAGCACAGCCAAAACCAAGGGATTCCAGCTCCCAAATGCTTTAATGCACCTGCGTTGTACATCAAGGAAACTATCAGGCATGCAAGTCCCAGTTCTTGGAGACTTCCTTCATTAGCCCAAAGATAGCTGTTCTCACTGATGGATGCTCTGCACCTGCCCAGGTTAGCTGGCTGTCAGGGCTTAACTTGGGACTCTGAGCCCACAAGCATATGTTGCAGTGCTAGAATAGAAATATGTTGTGTATTTGGCTAACCCTCAGCTCTCTGTGGCTTGTGCATCTCTTGGAGGCAGGCAATGCATGTCTCATGAAAGGTACGCATCTGAATTTGGTCACTGGATATGTGCTCCCTGTGGCACCAGAGACTGCAGTAGGGCCTTAATTCCACACAAGAATTATACTGAACCTTTTACACTTCTTGATTTGTCCTGGAGTTATTCAATAACAATTATTAATAGCAAATCAACATGCAGTCGGCAACAGCTAACTTATCAATTGTCTTAACAAACTGCATAATGCCCTTAGCACTGAGAAAATTGACTCTGGAAGGTCAGGATTTGATTTCAATGGAACATTAAAATTAAAGGGTATGAATACCCACCCACTATGTCTACAGGCCGATTTTCTCTTACAAAAGGAGGTTTGGAAAACCTCCCTCTTATGGTTTTAAGTGTGAGTAACTTTCTAACAGAAGGAGTTGCTAAAGGAACAGCTCTGCACTTGAAGAAAATGGTTGCTTTTCAAAGAATTCATTGCTACCAAGTTGCTTGGCAGTGAGAGCAATGGAAAATAGTTGTGCATTTCACATAACAGCAAATGCAAATGTTTTAGGACTCCTTAGTCCCCCCTCCTCCCCCGGCGTCATGCAGAGGAGAGCAGAGATAAGTATTTTTAACACTCTAATAAAAAAAGTTTAAGTACTAATAACTATTGTTCATTCTGTTGGCAGGATTTTAGTACAGAACCCTTTGTCTTCAGTTTTTAGAATCATGACACTACAACCTGGAGAAAAAAAAAAACATTTATACTTTATATGAACATAAAACAAGTCCATGCATATATTCTAAACATATTCCTTAGCACAGGCTGCATCACTGGGTGCGTGTGTCTATAAACTGGACTCCTTAAAATAAACTCTGCAAGCTTCCAGATTAATTAACAAATAAAACACATGGAAAGTTGTTCAGGCCACAGTTTCATACGTGAATAACATTCTCATAATAGTTTCATTTTATTTGTGCTTTTAAACTGTAGTTTAGGAATGGCTTGAGGAATTACAGTTGTTACAGGGAAACAGTGAACTCAAGAGGAATCTTGGGATGAGCAAAAGCAGGCTAGAAACCACAAAAACTGAAGGATGGCTATTTTGAAAGGTAATATGCTTGTGACTTCTACCACTTTCAGAAGGGCTACCAAAAGCATTTTCTGTCTTCCTAAACTATTTTCTCTGTATTGCGACTTCTCCCAGCTGTGTTGCAGACGGGGAATACCTCTGGGTCAGAATTAGGCCAAGAGCATGCAGAGAAGCACTGACCTGTGGGATCATCTCATGGCTTTGGGCTTCAGAGCAGCAAGCCCAGATTATTCAGAGGGACACCGAGATTGGGATTCAGCAGCCACCAGCTATTCACATTTGGGACAGTAAACAGGTCTTGATTTCAGTGTCTGCTCATCTCTAGGGACAAAATCTCTTCTCTGAGAGGCAGTACCATGACTTTGCTTAAGTGATCATCTGACCAGAGGAAAAGCTGTTTAAACAACCCTGCTTGGATTAAAAAGCCCAAAAGGAATTGCTTACACTTTCCTGCCCTTTTACCCACTACCATTGAGGGTTAGCATATGTCTGTGAACAGTAGCATGCTAATCCTAACAGGAGAATTGATGCTTAACACCCAGTGTATTTTATCTCTTTGATCACAGAAAAAAGATAAAAACTTCCTGCCTTGAACCAATACCTCATCCCACGAAAATGAATTCCTAAAGAAAGATATGCAGCATAAGGGCACCTTGAAAAAATCTCTTTGTGACATATGGACCAAGTTTAAACAGTCCAACTGCCTGTGCCAGTTAAATCAGTGCCAATCAAACAACTAACCCATCTTCAACAAAGCATTCTTCCAAGTAAGAAAATCATAGAATATTAGAGGCTTCCTTCTTACTTTTCAGTGCAAATTTGGAATTCTGATTTTTCATTCAACTCACAAAATCTAGAGGATGAGCTAAGAAAGTCACTCATGATAGAGACTGCATACTTCACCTATCATTTGATAGGAAAGACATTGTTATTTGTTTGATTAAACAGTGCATAATTAAAAGTCAATATGCAAAACCATAATAGAATCTGTGTAACTAGTGAAGTTTTTGTCAATTACATTGTCTAATTTATTGGAAATCAGTAATAAAATGTTTGTTTCCAACATTATCTACAAAATGATTTGTACATGATTTGGAAATAAATCCATATGGCTTTGGGTCTGCAGATAAACATCCATGGGCAAAGTTCATGGGAAGGTGATCCAGCTTAGGCACTGAACTAAGAAGTGCTATTCAGGGAAGACAAATTATGGTTTACTTCTTCAGGTCTCTAGCACAGTGTGCAGAAATGAGTTTAGTTCCTTTGAGAATATCTGTCATATCCAAACAGGGAAGAATACCTTAACAGGCTGTACCCACTTCATAATGCATACAAGATAGATGTCTCCAGAGGAGGGACAGGAGTCGTCTTATGTTTAAAAGTTTCAGAGTACAAGCTTGTTAAGAAAGTTGGAAATCAATTATATAAACTAATCCAGTCAATTAATTAATACTGTTAGCAAAGCACCACTGCTGTGAAATAATTTCATTAACTGTAACAATATACATGCTACACTGTGCCCTAGTCCAGGCAGTTTTCTGAAGTCCGACGTGAGTCAATGAGTGGCAACTACCCAAATCAAAAGAAACAAACCCAGTAATCCTAAGGATTTTACTTCCAAAAGGATTTAAAAGGAAACAGTACCTATTAGTGCTTGACAGGAGCACGCAGGAGAATAACGAAGGGAACCTACAGATTGAAATGGGATACATCCAAACAGTTCTTCCAAATGCCTGAAAACATTTCCAAAAAGATTTGTTCATGCCAAGAAAAGCAGTCTTTTCTCCATTGTTGCTCAAGGTGCCAGGCATGGTAGGAGCTCACAGAGACAGGGCAGGAAGCCAGACCCAGCCAGCTCCTGTTGTGGATTGGAGACCGGCCAAAGAGCCAGGCCCGATTTACAGAGCTCAGGCTGAGATCTTGATTTCAACCTTCCCACTGCCTGGGTCAGTCTGAAATCAGGCTCCTTGCTCTGGACCCTCTCCCGAGCTTGGCTTGTCTGGATATTTTTTTTTTTTTGGTCCTTTGAGCAGGAATATAGGGGTAATTTGATGTGCAAACAGCACAGTTCTGCAACAACAAGCACATTAAAGATAAGAGACGTAGCGCCGTAAAGTAAGCCCCAGAACTGCTTTGGATTTTGAGCAAGGACACAGCTACTGAGTATGCAGTGTTACAGCACTAGACCAGATGCCCTGGGAGGGAGAGGCCAGAGGACTGAGTAGGTAGATGGACCCCTTTGATTCCATGATTCCTTCCATATTCCTATTTACTAGGCAGAGGAAGTGATGCACTGATACTAAGCAGTGCTAATAATACTTAGAGCCTGAAGCACTTTCCAGTTCTGCCCGTTTTGCCTATGTGACACAACGAACTGTATGTGTGGCAGTGCACTCAGGACAAACAGTGCTTAAATTTTAAATAATAAACATCCTAAACCGACTGCAAACGGTCTCCTTCTGTGACCATAGGTGGGAAGAATCCATTTTGGAGACAAGTTGAATCCACACTTAAGCTTTGAAAACTTCCTGCCTGAGGCTGAGGCATAAGGGGGGACAGGCAGAGAGAGTCAAGAGATGCAAAGCATTGGTCTCAACATCTCACCTCCCTTGTTAGCCTCCTACATACCCTACAGAAGTTTACATTGAGATTTCGTGCATTGCTCAGACCCTCCCTCTTCCCACGTCCCTCTGCCTCCTGCACTGGCTGCAGTCATACCATCCCTTGCAAAGACTTAGAATCTTCCAGACACAATAAGAGAGGAACGAATTCTTTCCTTCCCCAGCAGAGGGGAAGCACTGCTGGTTGGCTCTGTGGGCCATGCATGTCTGTGCTCTCATTAGTTACAGCAGAAATTCTACCCTGCTGAAGTCACCAGGAGTTTTGACAAATGACTGTGCTACACTCTTTGAAAGCACTGGCTAATACCTCAGCATCTCCAAACAACTAGAAACAGCAATTTCTAGTTTAGAGGAGATTATCTCACAGACGGATTAAGAGATGTGAGTAAAACCCCCTGGATACTCCAGGTAGGAGAGGCTGGCAAAGTGTGCTCCACATTACATGAACAAGAGCCCCACAGTGACTACTCGTAGCCCACTGCCCATGAAGTGCCTTCGCAAGACTTGCAGAAGCTCCTGAGAGAAGGTGTGTCCTAACACCACGGTCTGTAGAGACTATTAGTACTTCCCCACTGTATACAGTTGTCCTTCCAGCAACATTTGGAAAAAAATCTTTGAAAAGATTTGTTAATGTCTGTGCTTCTTTCAAAGCCAAATTTCTGTGTTAAAGGTCCTCAGTCCTGTATGTTCACCATTTTCTTTTCCCATGTATATTGGAGACACCAGACACTTTAAAACACTGGGAAACATGGTGAATTTTTATGGAACATTCTTCTTATCTTCAAGCACTCAGCTACTTAAAAGAAAATGTATTTTTCAAATGTGTGCAGCACTGATTTGGCATCTTTATGTTAAAATTAACTAATTTTATGGTGTTACCTTCTGGCTGCTGCCCATGACAATACAGAGTTTGCAGTTACAGCCCATTATAAAGGGAAGGGCAGCAAGAGGGTGTTAACAGCCTATTTAGGATATAAAGCATTGTGCAGCACGCAGTTTTAAATTCAGGTGCAGTATAAGGTCAGCCTTGAATTGTATGTATAATATGTTTGTCAGGCACCCCATGTGTAAAACTGACAGCTCTAACCTAGTTGCCACAGGCTGTTTTATACAGTTGGGAATATTATGTCTCTTTGACTTCAGTGATGTACACTTGAAAAGAAAATTGTTTCATTTTGAGGAAAGTTGGAAAGTGAGAACCTATTGCATTAATAAAATACAACATAAACTTTCTAGCTAAAAAGGCTATTTGGAAGTAGTTAGCATCAGGTCATGCCACAATTAAATGCAACACATACACATTAATAATAATAATAATAATAATAATAATAATAATAAAAGAATAATGAGGCTCACATAGTCTGGTTTTATTCTTGTAAAATTTGACACATGAAGTCTGGCTTTGCTCTGCTACATTAGAAACGTGAGTTGAATGCTTGGAACACTCTGGATTCTGGGGAGTGCTTGGTGCATGGCTCTGAGGGGAGTGCACAGAGCCAGAAGTGCTCACAGCTCTGTGCCTCCTGCAGTACTTGAACCTCATGGTTCCTGCATGATCTTGAAAGTCCTGCTGCCCCAGGACAAGGGGCTACTTTCCCACTGCTAGCTGTGGGATACAAGCTGTTTCCTACCACCACCACCATCTTGCGGAGCTGCAAAGCTGGGGCCCTACCTATTCCCAGATGATTTGGCAACAATTAAGCTTTGTTGTCCCCGTTTTGATTAGCCGGCTCAAACCAGGACAGAATAACCCTGCCATGGAGTGAAACATGAGCAGTCGAAGGCAGAGGCAATGCTCCAGTGCAAATCAATTGAGTTTAAACACCAGACAACTTCTCACTGAGAGCAATCCTGCCTTTCAGAAAGAAAAGGATAGTGGAACAAGATAGGGTAGCTTGGAAGGAGCACATTGATGAAGAAATTCAGGTACACAGCAGCACTGCAGTTTGCCAAAGTCATGCAATGGCTCTGGAATAGAGCTGTTTCTCAATCTCCTGTCTCAGCAGAAAGCCATTCTTACACTACCTGTAACCAACCACCAGAACAAAACAGAGGAGGGGATACTGTGCAGCAACTGCAGCAATGGCAAAGGTGGAGGCTCTGACAAGACGACTGACTAGTATTTGGTTATCATGTCTTTGTTATGTCATACAGCTTTCTTCCAGAGAACAACAGCACTGTTTCCAACCACTTCTCCCTCACTTCCTCAGAAAAAATGGGTGATGATTTATCAGGCCATTGCACACTGATCTAAAAAGTCCAGCTCTTCACAGAAAGGTTTGAAGGTACAAAAGTTTTTCATGAGCTCTCCTGGGAGGTAGTTCCTCAACCGGTGTAAAACAACACTCAATAATGTCAAATGGAAATAGGCCACTTTATATTGCTCGAGGATGTTGTAGCTTTATTTCTTATATAAGTGTTCCCAATATCTTTCAGTCATCTCCCTAAAAGGTACAATTCAGATAGAATATTTATCGTCCTTCTACTTCTTTTATCTTCACTTTAAATTGGAAAAGAAATAACAAGCTGTCTGCAGAGTAATCAGTTGCTATAGTAAACATTACTTTAGCATACAATGCAGTACTTATCTCTGTTCTCTTTAATTAAATCTGTGGTATATGCTGTCATTTACCTATGCAGAGCAAGTGTTCTTCTCTTCAACCCGAAACTTAATTTCACTAAATAACTCTTTGGTTTTAGAACAAATTAGGAAAGAGGTTATATTAGCCTGATTTTCCTCATTTCCCACGTCACTCATATGTGCAGAATGTGAGTTACTGCTCCGAACTAGCAAACTTCAGCACCCAGTTGTAATGATGGAAAAAATACTTACAGTGTGGAAAAAAAGGGCACTTTTACAGGCCTTATTTATCTTCTAATGATAATGCATGTTCCAAGCCTACTGTATAACTGACTATATGAATTTTTAAGTTGGGAGGATTGCATGCAGGCACTATCACTAGTGAAGGGCCAAAGTATGAAGATACAAAATAGACATGAGACTCATGATTTCAAGCATTTATGAAGGATTCTTTGGGTCTGAATTGCTAATGTGTGCATATATGTATAAAACAAGTATTGGTGGTAAAGTTATACGTCATTTGTTCAGCTGGTCCAAATCCCTAAAATGTCCATCTACATCAGAGAAAATGGTCAGGGCTCTGTCAGCAAAGTGTCTGGTCCTACAGTCTGAAGAGAAAGGCATTAAGCTATCTTGGGAAGGTCTCTAAGAAAAATGTAACCAAAGGCAAGTTTTCCTACCACTGAGAAAGAACCTAGAAAGACTTTTTAACTGGAGACTCCAGCTATTAAACCAAGGCATCGCTTAAAAGGCAGCAGTACCTAACAACTGTCTTCAGTGAAGTCTTTGTGCCCCAGTTCAGAGAACCAGCTCCAGCTGGGCAGTTCTGGGCTCAGCTGCACAGCTCAGGAGCTGCTCTGCAGTGGCTCTAAGTGACTGATGCCTGTAGCCATCATACACAAAGGTTTAGGACCCCACTCTACACCCAGGTATGTGCAGATCTTGGCTCAATACTCTAGAGTTAGAGAATCATAGAACACCCTGAGCTGGAAGGAACCCACCAGGATCATCAAAGTCTGCACAGAACAGCCCCAGGAATCACAGCCTGTGTCTGAAGTACAGACACTTGAAGAACAGTTTGCTTCTGAGGCTCCAAACACTGTGTTAGACACTGAATAATCCAAAGTTGAACTATTAAAAGCAGTAAGAACATAGCACCAGCTGTAGAACATTGCCTGAATTTTTGTCAGGGCACTTTGCAGAGATGATGTTTTTCTTCTGGTTTAACACTTGTACCAGTTCAGTCACTCTGCAGAGTGAGTGCATATCCTTGGTACAGACACATGGAACACTGTGCTGTTTCACAGCTGAGTGGTGGGGCCCAAGGGCACCGATCCAATTCCCCTGCATCAAAACAAGGCATCTGTAATATTACAACACAACCTACAACCAGGCTGGAGCCAGCGCAGCCTCCACACTCCTGGTACAACTGTGTCAGTTCAATTCTTTATGCTTTCTTCACCAGCAAAGGCTCATCTCCTCAGTCTAATTGTATCAGCTAATAACCAGTAACAGTCTCAGCAATGGAAAATCTACAGAAAGTCAAAGGAACAAACTGGAATTATGAAACAGCAGCTCCCATTCCTGATCTTTTGTTACTTACTCTGAAAGTTGCAAAAAAGATTTTTCATCTCAGCTACAGTACCTCTTTTTCAGTGCCAGAACCCCAGCTTTGCACACTGGAAATGGTGATCAGTAACTGTCTGTTCAGACTGTCACTTGATTATTGTCCAAATTATCCTTACATAGGTTTTCTTCAGTAGTTAGGATATTACAACAATCTGGAAAAATCTTAAGAAAACTAGGCTCCTCTATGAAGATGTAGACTATCCTCACACTATTCGGTCTTTGCTACAGGTGGTGAAAAACTATATGATCTCTTTCATAAAAAAACATATTTAATTGTAAACTGTATTGCACACATAAAAATATGTTCTCCAGCTTCCAAAATTAGTCTGAAATCATGTTTAATAATATTCCCTATCATATTTACTTAGACTTTATATTAAACTAATAAATTTGTTGTTGAAATATTGCATAATGAAAAAGGAAATATGTTTATTTTTCTAATAAGTTCCATGTTTTTTAATCAGTTCAATGTGAATTCAATATGGCCAATCTTCTCTTGGTACTGCTTCCCTTATTGAAATCAATTCTTCAAAAGGGAAGGCAATGAAACAAAAAGGGAATGTAAATGTCTGAGTTACAGTCAATGGAAGTAATCATAGAATAATAGAATGATTTGGATTGGAAAGGACATTAGAGATCATTTTGTTCCAAGTCCCCCTGCCATGGGCAGGGACACCTTCCACTAGACCAGGTTGCTCAGAGCCCCATCCAACCTGGCCTTGGACACTTACAGGGATGAGGATCCCAGAGTTCCCTTCCATTTTTAAGAAACTGACTGGGAGTTCTGCCTTTACACTTGTGCAGGGGTAAAAATTGTCTCCCAAACAAAGCACTCAGAAGCGATGCATCCTTGGTCCTCCTGTGGGTAATTCTGAGTCCGGCCAGTTATCAAATCTGGCTTCTGCTTTTAGCGGAACAAACTACACAACTTCCCTCTGTGTTTGAAATCTGGTGCTCAGTGGCTGCTGAAACACTTTGGATGATTTCTTTGTCCCCATGGTAGCCTCCTAAGTAGATGAAAACTTCTTACCTAAGTTCATAACCAAAACACTATGAATTCTAGGACTTCCCTTTGTGATTAAATAAAATAAACACAGAAAGAAGTGCCAAACAATATATGGAAGAAGTAACCCGCTTTCACAGTTCCTTATTTTTGGGAAAAAACAGTCAGTTTGGCATGATGTTGATGCGCTACAAATTTCAAAGACCAAATAACGAGAGAGCCTGTCAGCTGAGTGCAGGACTTGGTGCAATGCCTGCTGGATCCTGAGTGATGGCAGAAGTTGTGCTGCTGGACTTCACTGCCTGTCACTTACATCCCCTTTATTTTCACAGAACAATTTACACATAGACACAACTATTGTTCTAAAGATAATCCCACACCACAGCAAAGAAATTAAAATGGAAATTCTCAGTGAGGTGGCATCAAACACTGTGATTGATGCTTTAGACATGCAAGGCAACAAATTTTCTGGGAACACATGACTATTTAGATTGCCATAGGACTCATTCTGGGGGCTTTTGACTTTGTCCATGTGCATGGCCAGTTTCATACTCTACCACTTAACTCTATGGCAGAAGGAAATTTTATTCAATCTATTGGCCAAATATTGTATAAAATTGCAGGTTCAGGATCTTGTAATTTTGTTATTTTGGAAATATTCTGTTCGATAGTTTATTTTTAAATGTCCCCAAAAGGAAAATAATTGCATGCGTAGGAATTTAAAAAACAAGAGTTATCTAAAGAATGTGGCTTACCTTGTGATAAACTATTCTGTCAACACTTGAGCTGAACTTCCTAATTCCTGTGAAGGACAAAATATTCTGGATCACTTTCAGACAGGATTTTTTTTTTTTTCATTTNGATAAACTATTCTGTCAACACTTGAGCTGAACTTCCTAATTCCTGTGAAGGACAAAATATTCTGGATCACTTTCAGACAGGATTTTTTTTTTTTTTCATTTTTTATTTTAAGAGCAGAGTTAGGATTTTCTTCTCTACACAAGAAATCTGCCTTCTCATCCTCTTCTCAGTGCCTGAATCTCAAACACCTTTTGGTAATTTACAACATCAGCTTGTCGTATGCCATTTCCACCACGGAAAGGACATTCGCCCTGGTCTGTTCTTCACAATAATTAAGAAAAACTGGAGTATCAAATGGACTGGATGTATCTCAACCTTCATGGTTCAGGTATGACCATCAGAGGAGTAATGCGTAGGACCTGCATGTCTCTAGAGCTGTAGGATATGGAGTGTAAGCCTTGTGCTCCTGTCTGCCAATTTTGCTCATCGAGTATGGGACGTAGCAGAATAGTATTGATTCTCCTTCTACCCTTCCTTCATTTCATATGGTCTCAGCCTGTTCCAAATCACCCAGAAAATGTAGCTCCAGCAGCAGAAACTACACAGGTGTCAAATCCAAAGCAAGAGATAACAGAATTAGCTGCATCAACTTTGCACACATGAAGATTCCCTTCAGCACAAGGTGTATTCTCCAGGTGTCAATCTGGCCAGTTAAGTTCATTTTGTTCTGACTGAACTTAATGGGCTGTAAAATCTCTTTCACTATAAGCAATTCTTATTCAAACCTAGAAGCTAAAATAATTTGTTCTCTCTTTTTGAAGCCAAAACTCAAAGTCCCATGAGTTTCCTTGCAAATTGACCACACTTTTCTTTCCCTATGCAATGCTGCCTTGTTAACTGGAGAGAATGATAATTTCTGCAAACAGTGTAAAACTATTATAATCAACACTACTCCTGTTTCCTCTCCAGTATAACACTGCAATCAGGAAAGAACATTTATGGACTTCTTCCATGGAGCCCTGAGTTTGTTCTCTTCTTGTTCTCCTCAAATCCATTAGCAGGCCAGGAATTAGCTATGCCAGTATGTTCATCTATGAGTTGCTTCTTGAAAGCATTTTAAAGCCCAGAATAAAAGCCCTGGATCAAAGATGCTTGGCTGAAGCAATCTGTCTGGGGAACTGTGGGAAAGAATTCCTATCACAGTGGGAAAGATAAGGTGACTAAAACTCAATCCTAGAAGTAGTTACTATCAGGAAAGAGCAAAAACCACCATGAAGACAGGACCCTCCATGCACTGTGGCAGTGGGCCAGAAACGTTGAGATGCCACAATGTTTGGCTGCTCTTTCCAATCCCCTCAGCAGGAAGGTTGCAGGTGATAGCGTGGAGATACAAAAAAACACCACACAGCAACACAAATGCCTGTGCTTTATTGGGTTCATGTGAGTAACACAGATGTTTGCCTGAAATGCGGAAATATCACCTTTAATAAAGATAATATCCATGAAAGAGCTTGCCTTCAGAATCCCTGCTTACCGATTAGCATTTCTTTTTTTTGTTTTTAAAGTGTTGCAGGCATTCTTGACATTTGTGCCATCTGAAAATTACAGCTGCACTCCCAGTCTTCACTTGAAGGCATCCTCACCACTGAGAGCTTTTCTGAGAATGGCAACCTGTCCCCTCATCCAGAAGTGTGATTTTTGAATGGAGTGCAGGCAGATGATTTCAGCTGAATGGGTGTCTTCTAGAGGAAGACTCTTACATCTTCTTATTTTCTTTGTGTGATAGCAAAAGCCTGAGTCTATTTATTCAATTACCATGTGTTTGAGCCTACAGGCTTTGCATGCTTCTGCCTAGCTAAAATAACTCGCTCCACTGCTGCAATCTAATTGAAAGAGTTCTGTGCAGCCTCATTATGAATTATTCTGTGTTATGCTAGGAAGGCTAGAGGTTGTGAAACTAGTTATATCAGCAAAGCTGGCATCTGATTTCATTAGCTTGCACTGTAATTGCCTTACATTTGATGGACCTCATACTACCAGTCCGGCTCAGAGAAAATTTCCGTTGCCTTTGTTTCAGAGCTGTCAGTTCCCCTTTGGGAGCTTATGGCTCTGTGATCTGGCATTTCATACCACAACGAGCATCTGCCTGCCAAAACAGCCCAAGCAGTCAGGGTGCAACAAGGAGCATGGAGATGCCATGTCTTTAGGAAAATGCTTGTACTAGTCTAGCCAGCTCCAGAATTAGACTACTCCATTTTAGAGCACTCTGAATTATTACAGTCCTTTCATACCTGGCCAGTTTGCCCAGTAGAAGCACCATCATGTCCAACAGCATTCCAGGTAAAACAAGACCAGGAGGTCTCCAGGACAATACCAAGTGCCAGATAAGCACAGTTAGAGAGAGAACACATGGGTCAGCGCTGGCACATGAGTAGTGACAAGGTACAAGGGTTTACAAGTGTTTCCAATGCCATCCTCTTCTAGAAACATTGACCAATGTGGAGTTTTAAAGTAGGATTTTGGTAAGTGGCCACACCAGTATTAGTGTCTCTTTCCCCTAGATTATTTTTTTTCTCTTAGCATTTATCTTAATCACTGCAGTGCTCAAATAGTTGATTAACAGGTTTTGTCTCTCCAACAGTGTGAAAGTAGAGTGGAAATGGGATCCTCTGTCTCTGCCATTCATAGGAAGAAAGATGTCATATACCAATTATTAAGCTTCACCTAGATTTATGGCATGTGTTTGCCATGCAAAATGAAGACATTATCTGCAAAGATTCTATGATTTATTACCTGGAGAGGTGATGTATCACTGAAGAAAAGGAAATGGTGGAGGAATAATAAAAGAGAGAGCGGAACACAGGCAGCATCAAGGTGGCAAAGGTTTTCTTCCTTTGCCAACTGAAATTATGCTTCCTAATCCATGTACCTCTTTTAGCTCAAGGAAAGGAATTGGAAATCACAAGGATTTCTGCAAGCAACCTCAAATTGCAGCTGAAGGTCACATTCTTCTATCAGTTTCTTATCACTGTTCTCCAGTTCACTGTAATATTTGCAACTGTCTTTTCCTCCTTTGAAATTCTCTGAGTCTCTGCAGAAAGTATATAAAGTGAACTAATATACATTTCTGGAAGAGTTGTGAACATTAGTCCGTCATTTTCTTCCACAGCCAAGGAGCATTCCTTCACATTCCATTCACAGCATTCCTTCTTCTGGAGCTTCAGAAGACATGAGCTTGGGCTCTTCCTGCGCCAGAAGGACCATGCAGAGCTCCTGGGGCCGTAGACCATTACACCATAACACCATCACCAAGAATCACATCAAGAGTCACTGTCAAACACCTCCCAACAAATCAAATTCAATCCTCTCAAACTGCTGGGATAAGAATAGTACAATTGTCCAAAATACATCACATTCTGCAGGAGCTCTCTAGCTCCTTTTAAATCTTTTCTTTGGAAGTGTGCATGAAAAGATAAAGTTACTGGCACATTTAGCAGAATGTCACTCAGTTTCTTCTGTCTGCTCTTAAATGCTTTATCAACTAGTTTGATGTAGTGAAAATACCATGGTTTCAGTAAAAAATTAATTGTACAATGTGAATGGCTTTTAGAGAAAAGCTATAAACCAGTGTGTCATAACAAGCTGCCTTGCTGCAGGACACAGGGTGCTTCCAATACACACCCTACAGAAAGGTGAAATGGCTGAAGCACTTGAAGAGTTTAATACAATATCTGCCATTGTTCCTACTGTAGGGGTGGAAGACACCAATATAGCTTGGGTACATTTTACATAATGCTATATACTGTTGGCATACTACTTGAATTTGTATAAAGTTTCCAGCTATCCTTGGACTAATCAGCTTTTTATTTATGTTTTACTGTGGAGTTTTATGGCAGCAAATTCTTCTGTAACATATAGTGAAACTGAACTGGTCAAGCAACCATGATTTCCCAGAGAAACACATGCTAGTGGGGTATAAATTTTTGAGTGATCTTGAGGAAGAAGGTGTAATTACATAGACAATGCAGTATTTCCAATGAAATTTCAGAGCAAGCTTGAAAAAATGAATTTTCCAGGCATCATTAAGTTCCCAATGTAGAAGAATGAAGGTGAAAAAGAAATCAAGACAGAGTTGCACAGAAAAATAAAATAAATAAAATCTAACATTCACACCTGTACATCACTAAATAAATAAGTGTATCTGCTCAGGTCAGGTGAAAAGCAGTTGAAAATACACAGGCTGGGGTACACCTGAGAAGAGCCACCCAGTTCAGTCACAACAGGAAGGCTGACAGAAGTACTTCTTTATGACAAAAAAGTCTTTGCTCCAGAGTCGCTTGCAAGCAAAATGGAACAGAAATATTCCCCCCCACACTGTGTGGATAAGGGAGTGAGAAATGAAGCTGAGCAATCTATTAAACAGTTCTGTGATGGAGCTGTAAGTCACATCATAAGGTGAAAGGAAAGTGAAGCAGAGTCTGTGACAAATCTAAGGAACTGGCAGCATTTGTTAGATAAATGGAAACAAGTGACAATAGACAACAAGCCAGGCTGTCTGGGCAAAGACTTTGTAGTTCTGAATTTTCAGGTGACAGAAAAGCACACCAAGATTTTTAAAGGCTTTTGTTCCCAGAACCACTGACATGTCACTAGGGAATGTCAGCAAATAAAGAAATAACACATTTTTTATTTCAAAAAGATACACAGTGCAAAAGAAGGAAAAGAAGGTTGCTATGAATATTCAGTCAATGTTAGGCTTACCTAACATTTCTGAGGTGTTGGCAGTTGACCATTTCTATCCTCTTTCAGTGTCCAAAATGCATTTTGGGCACAGAACTGTGGGAAGCAGGTTTTATAAAGAATAATATTACGAGTGCCAGAAAGACTGTTGGTGTGAGACAACCTCATATGATTTCACTTGAAGAGCAGCACTGGGGTAACATGTCTAAGATGTAGCTTTCCACCCAAATTCATTGATTCCAGAAGTGCCAGAAAACTGGTCTTGAATAACAACTATGAGGAATGAAATTATGGCAGTTCAGCAACCCTGTCCTGAGTAGAAAATACCAATTAAACACTGCATTAATTTAGTGTTCACCAAGAGTTATCTACTTAGCTCCAATCAAATCAGATACATGCTCTATATTAGTTGCAAGCTACGTTTAACTAAAAGGGTGCAACAAAAGTGAATGGGGTGCAGTTTTCTTTATATTTTTGTGGATTACACAAGTATCATCTATGGCTATTTACTCTAGCCAGGGTAGATCTGGCCTGTTGCTTCTAATGTGAAACTCCATACTATTCTCTTCCCCAGGGAATAAAAAAAACCTCTGTGAAATTAAAATCTTGATACTGTATCATAAAATCAGACATAATGAGACAAGGACCAGCAATGCCTTATCAGCTGATGCCAGGGGCTGAAAAAGAAGTTGAATATTCTCTGAATGAGGCCCACCTGCTTCATTCCAGAGAGACTTCTTGCTATATTGCAAGTCATTGATAGCAGTACCATCAACTCAACTAAAATCAGAACCTAGCAGAATATTGATCAGCAGGATCTGAAAGCACTCTTAAGAACCTTGGCCACCTTAATATCAAGCAGGAGCAAACTACAAAATATGTCCATTGCTCCTTAGTACATCTTGCTATCGAATTTTTCCACATCTCAGAAACTTTTTACTGAGCTTATATAGCTTATTGTGGGAGTAATAGAATGAGTGAATAAAATAAAAGTATTCTATCTTCTGTGTCATTGAAATGCAATCAGATTTGCTCAAAGAAAAAGTGCCATACCATCTCCATCCTCAGTGTTAACATTCAGGCATTTCTTCCAGGTTTGCTTATCTGATAAAAAGCCTCTCCACCTGGAACCTGATATTAATGCATAAACCCCAGAAATATATCTAGAAAAGTTCACACTATTCAACTAAAAAAACATTAAACAGAACATGAAGGGAGGATAAAATCCTTTCAGGTTAAAATATGATTTCTATATTTCCTTTGGAAAGAATAACAACAGACCACAATCTCAAGGGAAATTGTAAATTCCCCAAGGAACAAACAAAATAGCTGAAACTTTAGAGATATAAGATATTTGAATAAAATGGTTTTGTAAATTAAATATTCAGAACTCTGCTGTTTATTTAGGCCTCAATGTTGTAACGATGTCACACTGCAGCATGGCGATAAACAAGCAATGAACTGGAGACCTCTGGTCCTAAATATATCAGCTCCTTCTGCTTGAGTTTAATGACCAACCCTGGAGCTAAAAGCGGTAACAGCATATCATCTGTGGATTGGGACCTAAGAGGATAGGAAAAGGCACTGGCTGCTGGCCAATAAACACTTAATCATGTCTATCCATCTCTCCCAGGGTTTTACTCTGCCGTCCATCACTGTACCTTCTGAGTGCCCTCATGTAAAATCAATAGCAGTGGTGCAATCCCTGGAGGACACCACAGAAACTCCAGCACGTCTCCTCTTCTGGGTGTTTGCATAGTCACAGAGTCAGAGTCTTTGATTTTAATGAGACTGTTAGTGAGTACTGTGTTACGGAAACTTCCTGTAATCATACAAACATAAAACTACTTCTCCAAATACTGGTGCTAACAAAAAGGACCAGACTCAGATACTACATCTTTTAGCTCAGTTTGAACATTTGATAAACAAATGATTTTGTTGTTTATCCATCAGCTGCACCCCTTTCATCATTTAGAAACAGGGAATAGACAAACTCACAAACACTCTCAGGAAGGGCTGCCTCATTTCATAGAGGAAGTAGTTTACTGTCTCCCCCATTTACAGTCTTTGTCAGTGCCAATCCTGTATTACTATACCTCAGTGATGTTACCAGCATCTTCTGTCTTGCTGATGCCTGCACTCCATTTTTCAGCACACTCAACACATCACATCAGTTAGGAATAGATGTATTTACATATTCATATTCATTCGGTTCCATTTACTAGCCCATGCAAGACTGAGGTTCAGTTGTGGTAACTCCAAAACAGATAATATTTAAACACCATTCTGATTTTCTCCACCATAAAACAAGTATAATGTTATTTTGTTTCTCTGATTCTCCAAGTTTTAGTGGATTCCTTAGGAAATCAATAGAAATGCACCTCAGAAAGAAAGCAGGCAAATAAATAGGCCCAAAAGTTTGTACATAAAGCTCCCTCTCTTCTCAGTTCACTGAGAGGTGGCAGCAAAGTGCTCCTTTCCTCAGTTTCAGAGCTGCCACAGTTACAAACAAGTATTTTGTGAACACCTACACTTTCAAATATACTTTCAGATGGGTGACTGAAAGCTTCATTAATAAGAGCAGATTTTCTTCAAGGGATAGGATTTGTCTCTTTCTATTGCCACATTCAAGGAGCAGACAAACAGAACCACTGATGTATCAAAAACCCCCATGAGCTGCCCAGGACTGGCATGCTGAGGGCAGGCTAAGGTCAGTGGTAAGGTACCCAAAGGAGAACTGTGCAGCATCACAGCAGCTGCCTTTCACATTCTGACCTGTAAAACAAGGTATAATGTAAGGATGGGTTAGCCAGTGAATCACTCCAGACTTAGGAAGAATCATCACAAACACATCAATGCTCTGAATATTTGCTATACATGTTACCATACACTGATATTTATATAGGAGAACTGCAATGGGAGAAAGTATATGGAATCCAAGCTTCCTACTGCCCACTTTGAAAACATTCCAACCCAGAAAGTTGAACAAAAGTAATTTCTCCAATTCCACCTGATTATACAGTTACGAATTGAAGTAACAGTCCTTTGAATACAGAAGTATTTTCTTATTATGTTCTTTCTTTCTTTTTTTTTTAAATATAGACTATTTGATTGTTGCTTTCTTGCCATTCAATGTCCTGACTAAAAATATACTGGACTTAACTGCTAAAGACATCAAGAAGAAAAAAAAGTAATGGAATGTCAGTATATTGCCAAGAATCTTAGATTTTCATTAACAATAAGGTGTAATGTGTGCCACTAAGGCAATGGAAAGCTCATAGCTGAAATGACCAGGAAAGTATACTGGGAACAGCTACAGTTATACACATTATTTCGTGAACAATCTAATAAAGCCTAATTGGTTGAATAATATTAGGAGATGGAACAGCAACTACTTTAAACTCACTGTCTCCAAGGAAAAAGTCCATGGTTGCAATAAACCTTAGAGCAAAAGCTCTCAAACATGGCTCTGGAGCTTTCAGGCTACTTCATCAAATCATTCCAACAGCCAAGATCTCCATCTCTCATAGATCCTCCTCAGCTCTCAGCTATCCTCTCTGTTAGCCTGCTGAAGTCAAAGGATACTGGGGAAAAGAAAGGCTTGAGGTTGCTCCCACTGCAGCATCAGCAAAGGCAGATGGGATTTGCACGCAGGCTGAGTTTGGACAGCCCGCAAAGGCTGCAGGTGTGGACACAAAGTGCTTTCTGAGCAGCTGTTGTTCCTGGGTCTGGACACTTCAGTTACCCAGGAGAGATGAACAATGTTCTTTACTGCTGTGCTGAAGCAGAGAGAAGCTTTTTCTTAGCATTCATTTCATTCATTAAAGTGAATCCTCCTAATGAATTATTGAAGTCTTACACCTCAGATTTAGTTTTGCTTGTTTTATGGTATGTACAATTGTCTGGGTATCATTTCCCTAACAAAGTATTTTATAGGTTTCTATTACAGCTATTTTCTGAATACTTGCAAGGGCAACTGACAGGTTACATTTTTATTTCCTGGGCACACAGGAATGCTGGATATGGGAGGGAGAATCTTTACTGGGTTTGTCTCTTAAAACTGCCACTAACCTATAACAGTATTTTCTCACCCTCCTCTTCCCTCCCTTTAGGCAAAATGGTACCTCAAAGGCTCCTAGTTTTATGCAACACTCTCTAAGCCTCCTCTTTCCCAACTCCACACTCCCAAAATAGAGAGCTACATCTGCCCCTATTTTTGTCTCTTCCTAAAAAGTTTTTTAAAATTTTTGGTTTACAGTATGTTTCAAAACTGCAGAAGGAATGACAGAAAACAGTAAAAACTTTACAGCACATCCCCTTCTCCCCCACTTCACACCCTATAATCTCTGTAATTAGAAAGAAATTGTATTGCTTTTTGTTTTTCTCAGGCTTTCCAGAATAATTCAACTTTCAGCAAAGAACATATCTGGAAACACCTTCATGTCCTAAACATAGAAATAAAAATTTTCTAATGAAAGTTAAGTTTCACTCTTACCTACAGCATTCCCTACTGTGAAGGTTACTGTTTAAAAAGTCTGATTATAATGCACCATCTGCTTGCCTTCTTTACACTCACTTTATTCTTTATTGTGTGCTGTAATTAATGAGGCTTTCTGTATTATTACCATAATAGCTGATGTTTTTCTTTATAAATGAGAAGCAATAGCTCCCTGATGAAAATTTCATCTTACTTCAACAAATGAGAGGAACAGCCTTAAGACTGCATGGTTGTTCAGGTGTCATTGCAGTAGCAAAAGCCTCAGCGATACTGCAGCCACAGTGCTTTGAAACACTGTGACCATGAAGTGATAGATGAGCTGGATGAAGTTAGGATGGCAACCTTGTCTGTAAAGGACAGCAGCCCTATGTGACTACTGTACACTTCAGCAGATAAGGAAAGAAATGAGACAAAATAATTTAATATCAAATCTCTCTGTGAATTTTTGCTTCACCTTTGTTCCATGGCTATGAAGTACATCACAAAGATAAGGCTGATGTCTGTTGGCTAGGAGGACAATTTCTGCATGCTTCTGCTGCCTCCTTTGTGGTTTTCTTCCTTTAAGTTGCAGAGCATCTTATCTTCATGGAGAATGATGGAGTTTTTAGATATACAAACCCAGCATCCTCCACAAAACAAGAAATTGCATGACAAACAGGCCCTCTGGTTTGGTTCCACATAGACAAGGGAGCAAAATGCCACACAACATGAACCAATCCCTGGCTTTCAGTTCCCAGATAAGCAAGATGTCCTAAAAGTTCCTTTTTGTGGATTTTGACTTTGTCTCTTTTCTTCAATTTTCAATAAACACCTCTCGCTCTGCAGACCGCAGCTGTACATATAAGACTTGTGAACTTGACATTTAGTATTATCTAAAGCCTAAGAGATCATCAGCTGAGGTTGAAATGACCTCTGATAGTTACCTTTCAAACACTTAACAGCCTACCTTCAAAAACACATTTCTCCATCTGCACATCAAGAAAAATGATTTCTGATGGTCTGTACTCACCATTTCTTGAGGACTGATTTTCTCATTTGGGTGGAATTATTATGAAGCTGATTCTCACTCTCTGAACCTCTCTCAGGTTATTAAGACAGACCTGTTCAGTCTGACTGCGCAAATGCAACAGGGCATGACTGGGCTACATTAACAATTCTATGCAATTTGATCTCTGCTATATGCAATTAATCTGTACATGCCCATTAGAAATTCCTGGAATATGAGGTATACTGAAACTACCTCACCATTTTGAAGAAACTGGAGGAAACCTGAGGAATTAGGAAAGAAAGTATTGCAAAATTCCTAATGTCACAAAAACCAGCAGAAGAAAGATCTTAAGTAATATTTAACATATATTTTAATATAAATCTATCAGTAAATGCCTCCACTAAATACACACACACACACACACACACACACACACATATATATATATGGATGTACCTACACACACATATATGTACATGTATCTTCTGTGCTTTAAATGGTGCAAGAAATATTTGACTTATCACTTCCACTGGCCTGAAAAGAATGAGACACTTCTGCAGGACATAGTGGTGACAAGTTTGCATTAGGCACAGTGCCACTGCTGAAGTCCATGCTTCTGATGTAAGACAGCATGCACTGAACTGCTGCTTTCAATGATAAGTTAAAATAAAAAGTCATTGCTATTCTCCAGAAACTCAAGAGATGAATCCCTTCTCAAGACTATTCATTGTCTGTGTATTGACTGGAGCTCATATTTTTATGCCGTATCACAAGATCATACTTAGCATTAAAGCTAAGCGATTAATTCATAACAATTACTGCCTAATAAAGTCTTTTCTTCACAGAAGACTGATGTATTTTGCAAATTCCTCAGTTATTTGTTGTTCTGCAGTAACGAATTAATTGCAATAATTTTACTTTTATAGGGTGGCAATAGTCGTGTTTTCAGTTGAAACATGGCATGTGTCATACCAGGCATACATTACTGTTTTTCTTTCCTAGCTGGCAATATTAGGTGCAATTGTTGAATGAAACATGCACAAACTCTTACACAGACATAAATTTCATTGGAATTTGGAGGAGTATTCATTGGCAATATTAAAACTCTTTTAAATTCTTTCAGTTGTAAATAAGACTTCATGACTTGAGCATTCCTACATTATGCGCTTGCATTAATGTCTGCAGGATGATTAGTAGTGAAGTTTGCTCCTTTGTAGAGAACTGAACCATGGGCCATAGACATTGTAATAACTGTGTTCCCAGAAACCAGCAGACATAAGAAAATTTACTCTCAGCATTTATCCCTTCAAACTCTGCTGTCATGAATCGTACTCTGAATTCCATCAAGTAAGCCACATGTAGCCTTGAGTAACAAAGGGATTCATTTCAGTATATAGCTCAACACTCATCACATATGTTAGAAGTCTAAGGAAGCTAAATCCAAAGTGAATAAATAGTGATTTGCTCAGAATACTACACTTAAGATGCATGTTACCTCAAACATAAAATCATTATGGCTGTTAAATGAGCTGTCCGTGTAGATTTTCTGTTGTTTCCCTGAATTTTTATTACAGTACACAGGATTTTGATCCTAAATGATTCTCAAAACAAATCACATACCTCCTTTGGCCGTTGTTGTTAATGAATTGGTCTTCACTGGTTTTCTAAAGAAAAAATTCAGCATTTTCGGAGGCGCAGACTGTAGAATAAAAATACCTTTTGGGGTAAAATTTTGGTTGTAGACTTGCTTGTATGCATTAAAACATTCCCAGTGTTCCGAGAGAAACAAAATCATCAAAACACATTTATTAAGGACAAACAATATAGATAGCAGAAGCTATACCTGACAGTGCTAAATTTAACAGCTAAGCTTGCAAATGCTACTTTACTAAATCAGACAGGTACTAGAACTTGTTGTTTGGAAAAATTTTATTCCAATTTCTTTTGTGAGGCAGAATGCAGAAGAAGAATTTTTTAGGCTCTGCTACAGCCAAGCTGATGGCTCAAGCATTCCCATGTTGATCTTTATAACAAATGCATATTAATTAAAAATACAGTAATTCCTCCATATTTCTGTGGAGGCTATTAAAGGAACTGGCCATGGAGAAGTTCTTTTTGATTCCTCCTAGCTCTACTAATAGAAAAAAGTTTTATATTATTATTTTCCAAAGCATAAAAAACTGTAGTGTATATGTGTACACACACACAAGACTTGAAGGTGAGACAATCTGTCTATGGCCATATCCAAGAGTTTATAAAGATAGTTAACTGTATGTATATTTTTTATTACACATTGTAACAATCTTCATAAGCAAAACATTTTGGAGTTATTCTGCTTACAGGCTAAAGAAAGTTTTACAGAAATGAAGTCAACAAATTATATGGCTTCTTTTGCTGAATAAAATGCATCTATATAGAAAGCAACCATGAGGCTTTACCTTCCCTACTCATCTGTTCATATAGATATTGTTCCCTGAGGATACAGACTTTGCCCATTTTCTCTTTGAATTTCCATAAAATTTGCAAACACCATTCAAAGAGCAAATACTAATGCAGCTGATTTACAAACCTCTATGTAGGGGAGGTGATGCTTGCAAATGTAGTAGGAATTCTGTTAAAGTATTTAGGCTGTATGGTCAGGAAATTATTTACAGTCCACCATGGGTATGATCAGTTCTTAGTCAATTATATTCTGCGTTTTCATCAGGTTCCTAAATGCTCCCTGTATGTAATTTGAAGGGATCTCAGAAAGAGTCACTGTCTCTTTTTTTCTCCTCCAGTACCTTACATTTTGACTACACTTTCATGTTTGAAGAATTGATACATTAGCTGGTAATTGATACATTAACTAGCAAAAGAGACACCTGGACGCACCCCTTGCCAGTACCATGTGCAGGAAGATTGCTATTTACTAGTAGTTTTATTCTAAAGGGAACAGATTACAAAACAAATCAGCACAGTCTCGTCTGTGTGATTGCATTTATAGATATTCTCCTGCTTCTCACAGCTGGTCTGAAAGCTAACACCATACAACACAAGAAAACCAGAAAAAAATTTACAAACTTTGGCCTTTCTATATAGAGCCACTGAGATCTTTTCAAAGCACTGGTGATGAAGTCTGCCTGCTGTTGTGACTGAGAACAGCCCAGCTCCATCAGCTGTAACTGCTCTTGCCACCAGCTAAGGTAAAAAATCCTCCTTTATTTTACACGCTTGTAAATGTCCAAATATGCTGTCTAGACAACAAAGCAGTGAGCATATGCACCAAATTCCATAGTAACTGTTGTCACCCTGCTTTATGTTTAGGCAGTTCTGTTTCCTCTGGTGGTGCATTCAGGTTTTGTTACAAGCTTTTTCACACAGTGCTGCACTTCTTTGTTAGGCTCCTCAGAAAGGTTATGGTTTTTATAAACTTCCATGATCACTGAACCACTTGCTGGTGTCCAACCAATTGCGATGAAAGTGAAACCTGCCTCCATGACAAAAGATTTTATTGAAATAGGAAAACACAGCAAGCAATCTACAAAATCCACAGAAATAGTACCCCATTACCCCAAACTAGGTAGCATAGTAAGCTACGTTTAGATCAATACTTCATTTGGCAGAAAAATCAATTTCCCTGCCTCTGCAATCCATAAAATTCATCAGCAAAAAATTACCCCTCACATATCAGCAGCCCTTTCACCTTAATGGTTTGGAAATTAATTACAATAGACAACTTCAAACCCTGTAACAGGACGGGGCAACATGCTATAACGTATTTTGCAACTTGTGGATTAAAACATGGATTAGATGTAATGGGAACACCTATAGCTTTCCTGATTTGCCCAGCCTGCCTTTGGTAGGGGCA
Source organism: Ifrita kowaldi (assembly GCA_013398055.1). Classification (NCBI taxonomy): domain Eukaryota; kingdom Metazoa; phylum Chordata; class Aves; order Passeriformes; family Cinclosomatidae; genus Ifrita; species Ifrita kowaldi. The sequence continues at coordinate 502,403 of VZRS01001629.1, forward strand.
AACACTGTGTTTTTAGCTACAGCCTTCAACAGTCTCAAGCAGTAACCAGGTTTCATTCCTGGAAAATGCTCACCTGTTTGCAGATACTGTGCAGAACACACACAGCCCCATAAAACAAAGCTTTTTCTATCCGCATCCAAGTAATTTCTCTTACAGTAGTGACATTTTGCCTTTATTCTTCCACATGGGAATTGCTGGGAAAGAGTTAAAGAGCTATACTGCATGGCACAGGTGGAATTCACAGATTCCTATCAGTCAGCATGGTGGATATGGAGGTTCCACATTTGACTGCCTCGGCAAACTTCATCTGGAAACTTTCCCGTTCACTCTAGAGAGCTTGCTGATAGGAATGTTTCTAAATATAATGGCTTGCTGCTAAATATGTTTTTAAATACAAATGTACAGAAGATTATTGATCTAGTCAAGATTTTGCTTCATATTTAATAAATCTAATTTATTTTTAGAATGTTTGTCTACATAATAAACTGAATTGCTCAGCAGACACAACAGAGCCTGTCTTTTCATTATGTTACTCTTTTGCTGCTACTTTAACCTCCATTCCTTCCCCCAAGTAAATTTAGCTTTATTTTTTAAGACTGTTAGACATTTCTTTCCTGAATTTAGATTCACCGTATTTTTTCGAGACTTCAAAGTCTTTGTGATGATATAGTGACACCTTATCAAAGAGGTCCAGCTTTTGAGAGGTTGTTTTCTTCCACTGTATCCCACAGCTCACATCTTTACACTTTTTGTATTCACACTCCTGTATTGTCTCTGACAGAAGTTCAATAAAATTGTTTTTCTACCCTCAATATCAGGGTTCTCAGCGTTGCTAGAACTGAGTGTTATAGACCTACAGTCTATCTCTGCTGAGAAACCTGAACTCCCCTGTCTGCCTCATTATACAGCAGGCCACTGGAAAGAGGTAGCAGTAGCTCTCCTGTAAACTGATGCATCACTTCTATTGTTCTCAGCCTATTAGTTTATGTTGTCATTCCTGAAAGTTTTGTTTTTACAAAGTCAGGTGGTTAGATATCAAAAAAGGTGGAGCATTAGTGTTGCTATTGCTACCCTTGGGTGTTGCCTCTCTTGCTATTCATCTTTTTAAAATTCGCTATTCCACTACTTTTTCTCTTTATTCCTACATGTTATTATGGAAAGTCTTCCCTGTTTTAGACACTTCTTTTCACTTTTCAAGTCAAAGTTATCACACAGTGTTAAAATGCAGCACCCTAGCTTCCCACAGCATTGAGCAGAAGATGCAAAGACTGTTTTGAGGCTTCACTTGGTTCCTTCATTCTGAGCCACATAGAAGTTCCACTATGTACAGCAGAGGTGCAGACAACTTGAAAATGAAAAGGGCAAACTGATATTTACATACACAGCCTGGAGATGCAGCAGTACACAGAGCTCCTGTGTTACTGCAGACAGTGCAACCAGGATGTTTGATCCTACCTAGTCAAAACCACCCTATCCTGCTTCCTTCCAGGATACCTTCCAGTGTATTTCAAAAATGTTTTAATGAATGGAAATTTTGTGGCCATATGCAATGACTGAACTTGGTGACCTAGGAGGCAAATTTACAATTCCAATACATTGTTTTTCGTTCCTTATTTTCACCCTTCTTTTTAGACCCAAACATTGTTATTTTAATCCATTGTTACCCTTCCTCCACCCATTGGTGTATTTACCACTTACCATACATTTTTCTTTTTGGTTTAACATTTGAACGGAGAAAGGGAATGAGAAATAGTGAAGGACTGAGAGAGCACCATAGTCTGAGAGGTGCTTGTGCACTAGGACCCACCCTATGATCTTGTTTCCTGTTCCTCAGCCACCTACAGTGGGACTGTTTTAGTGAGTTTGCTGCAGCTTTATTACCCTCACTTGCTATTCTTGGGAACACTGTGTGTGGGGTATCTTTCAAATAAACTTATTTATTATAAACTTATTCCCTATGAAATCTGTGTGAATATGAAGCTCAAGTTCTGTAGTTAACCTGAGAATAATTACAAGGCAATATGCAGATGAGGAAATGCCTTTCAGCCCACTGGTTCCAGTACTCTGAAATGAAACTACTACCCATCAACACCCAGCTAGAGCAACACATTATAGAATTAAAAAAAAAAAAGGTTTGGGAGGTAATCTGCACAGATAAGAAAATGAATATACAATGTCACTGCAAAAACACTTAAAATTGTGCTTTACCTGTGACAAGGTGATTTTTTTTGTCTTTAAATGTTTTCACTTGAACACTATCAACCATTTAGCCTTAAGGGTAACTTCTAAAGAGGTATAAACTTTACACAATGTTCTTTTTTAAACTTAATTGCAAAACCATTACCAGTTGTTTTGCATTAAGTAGACCACAGCTAAAAACTTAGCTACAATCTAGCCTTTTGTGCATCCTGGGGAAGGCAGAACAGAAGCACATTCAAACACTGCATAACCATGAGAGATACAGGGAGGAATGTCTGGAAGTCTAGAAGGAATGACCTTTGAAACCAGCCTCTCCCTCTATCCTTTTTCATTTTGCACTTCGCTTCCCTCCTTATTTGAGGATGGTGTGTTAAGAATACCCCTTAGCTGTTCCCAAATTCCTGCATTTCAAGCGTGTTCCCCAACAATAATTCATAATTTGTCCCTCCTCTCACACACCAACATATCCTGTACCTCATGATCCAAAAATTCTGGCTCTTGCTTGCTCTAATTGCATCAGAGACCTGTTTCATCTAAATTTTCTTTGGTGTACACATACATAGAAGGAAACTGGATGTGAAGACTATGAATCTCTCTATCTTTTCTCCTCATACTTTAAAGGTCAGCTATGTTCTGCAATAGAGATACAAAAAAAAAAAAATAATGTCTTGGTGACTACTACACACTGTGCATTTGCACAGTGGTTTTCCACTAAATCTAAACAATAAAAATATAGTAAAGCGGGTTCTGCATCATTTATATTAAGTAGTGAAAATGCTCCTCATAGCATTAAATGATAGCCTTGCATGCAATTCACAGACATTATCTGAAAGCTTATATACCTGCTATATATATAAACCTAATGCAGACAGCCATAATAGTCTGTATGAATAGGGAACGCTGTGCTTACTGAACCACAGTCATGAAACTAAAAATGAAATTATGGTTCCTCCATCATAATACCCAAGTCAGTATATAATATTCTGAAAGAATAAGCACACAGTAATACCTGGGTTAATACTGGGTACCATATATTATTGCTCAATGCTATCAAAAAATAGCAACTCCACATTCTTTATTGAAACATATTACATTACTTAAATTGTCATGACAAAGACAAAAATGTTCAATTTCAGACTTTTCTAGCACCTCAGTTTTTATGAAATTGCAGATTTTTTTTCTAATAGATGTATAACTTATTTGCTGATCAAATACCATTAACAGAGTTGCTCAGTCCTGATTTTTTAAAAAACACATTTGGGAGTGTAAGATCTAAGCCCTGACATGAGCATTCTCCTTTGTTCCCACTCACATCCTGGACTAGAAGATGGGGATTTAAGTGTTTATCCAACTATTTCATCATAAACCACTGAATAAATAATGTTCAGCATAAATAATGCCTCCATATAATGCTAACTCTGCATGCTTCAATATAGATGAATTTAACATGAAGTGTTGTAAAATTGCAAGCATATCTCATCCACCGCTCAATTTTAGCAATTTTTTTTTCAAACCATGATTGTAAATGGACAATTTGTGTGAGCTACTTGGTTAACTCTCTATTACTCATAGGTGGGTTACCCAAAAGTGTGCACTAACCAGAAACACATAAGGAAATGCTCAATTGGGGCACATAGAGAAGGTATGGGCAAAGACCAGGCCATCTGACTGTTGAGTTTGCTTCAGACTGTAGACATGGTACACCTGTATCCACACCAGCCCCTAAGTTATTCCTGATGGACGGAACAACATTCACAAATCTGACTTCTGGGGCTCTCTTTCATGAAACCTTTGCTCAGACTCGGAACTCATGTTAGATTTGAAGACCATGTGATGGACATAAAGCTACCAGGGCTCTGCTCTTCTGCTCCATCCCCCAAGTGGGCCTGAATTCAGTGTCTCAGGTCTGGCATTAACGAACAAGTTTCACAGAATCATTTCGGTTGGAACAGACCACTGAGATATTCAAGTCCAACCTGTGACCAATCACCACCTTATCAAATAGACCACTGCACCAAACGCCACACACAGCCCTTTGTTAAAAACCTCCAGGATAGTGACTCCATCACTTCTCTGGGAAGCTGATTGTAATGCCTGGCAACCCTTTCTGTGAAAAAAATCCTCCTAATGTTCAACCTGGCATTGACACATTTTACCTGTGGGTGAAGAACAGAGGCGTTTTGTGAAATTCAGATCAAAGTGCCTATGAAGAATCAGCTGGATCCCAGCAGGCCTTACTAGGGTTTATTAGCTTGGGTTAATTTGGTATTTCCTAACAAAAACCAAAAGACATTTTAGTAATGAAAAAAGAAGTCAGAAGGCAATACAGCCTCCAGCAGCTCCAGGCTGTCACCTCACACTTCCCAGCCCCTCCACTCACTGCTGCCTGCATCGTTCCCAGGCGCTGTCTTCTCCACAGAGCCTTTCCCTGCTCTGGTCACGGCACCGGGCCCCAGTCCCAAACCCGGCCGTGCTGGGCACAGTCATCTCAAACACGGAATGGGTCAGGCGGGGAGGGATCACAGTGGCTCCTCTGGTGCAACCTCCCTGCTCAAGCAGAGTCATCCCAGAGCACATGGCACAGGACGGTGCTCAGACAGCTTTGGAGTATCTCCAGTGAGGGAGACTCGCCCTTTCTGGGCAATCTGTTCCCGTGGTCCGTCACTGCACAGCTAAGGAGTTCTTCATGTTCAGGCAGAATTTCTAGGCAACAGTTTCTGTCCATTGCCTCTTTCCCTGTCGGTAGGCACCACCGAGCAGAGCCCGGTCCATCTTCTTGAAATCAAGNGTGCTGCGGGACCTGGCCCTGCGATCCGCCCGGCTGCGGGGCGAATTCCCGGTGAGTGAGCGAGCCCGGCCCCGCATCCCGCCAGCTCTGCCGCCGGCAGCCTCCGCCCCGCTCGCCGTGCCCGCCTGAGCCCCGCGGCCGGCGCGGCTCCACACGCAGCCTCCCCGCGCCCGTGTCTGGCAGCGGGAGGGACCTTTCTCCTCCCGCCTGGCTGCGGGTGCTCGGGCTGGAGGACGCGTCCAACCTGGAGCCCCGGGGTCGGGGCGAAGCTCTGGCTGCGGCGGTGGCTCAGGGCTAGGCAGACCAAAGCTGACCGGGAGCGCCCGCTCCAAACGCCTTCCTCCCCCCACACCTAACAGAACTGATTATTTCAGTGGCAGAGCTGGGGGACGCTGTGCACGAAATGATATCACTTGTCTGAACACGTCTCGGGTGGCCCCACCGGGTTGGTTTGGCTCAGTGCGGGTGGCTGAGGTCAGGCTGGGGTGAAGATGCCTGTTTGTGCTCTCCTGGGAAAATCCTAGCTCAGGCTTCCCGGTGGTCTTGAACCTTAGCAGAGCGATGGGAAAGAGTAGATGAGCCTCCTGGAATGGTTCAGGGGCTCTCTTAAGGTGTTGCAGGAGTTCATTATTCACATCGACAGCAGCCGTGCCGAGGTAAAATGAGATACGCACATTCTAGACAGCTCTTATGCTGTTGGCAACCAACTGTTATTTTACCTTTTCATCATGAGCAGCTGCATGAGAATCTACTTTGGTCCACACTTCTGAGCATAAGCGTTTTTCCAGAACCAAAAGCTCCTGGAGCAAACAAAGCGTGTTTGTGTCCGGTTCTCTCTGCACGTGCCGCTGCTGGGAATGCTCCTGGCGGCAGGTGCAGGGCTGTGTGGGAGGGCTGGGAAAAAAAGAGTGGTGTTGGTGCTGAGCTTGTGTTGCACAACTGCTGCCGTGTGATTTATCTTTCAACCTGAAGGAAGTTACCCACCTCGGTTGCAAATCTGAAATCTTTTGTGCCCAGCTTTCGTATTTGAATGCTGGGAACAGTATATGAGAACTCAGTGCAATTGATTTGTTGATTTAGCATTTGTCCATTTCATATATACACACATAAACAGGGAGAGTGTTCATGTGTGTATATATACACACACAATGATGTCTATATACATATATTTGTCTGTATATATACAGATTTAATTTCATTAGTGTAGATGGGCAATGCTGTCAGTCACAGCAGTGTTTGGGGAATATGCATTGTATGGTTGAAGATGTGTTCCTGCTATCATGGCTTAGGTGAGTCTGATCCTACAATAAGGAATTCGGAGGTAATATCCCTGTTGTTGTAGGGCTGTGATATGGAGGGCTTGGAAAGGCTGGAGTATGGAGCATTGTCTGGACAGAGTCATTTAGGTGTGAACTATAGTAGAAGGTGTTTTGGTTGAGGTGCCCTGGTTGGTTTCAAGCCCTGTCTTTATCTGGTGCTGAAGTGGGAATTTGAGATACAGGTCAAAGTTAGGAACTCATGCTCTGTTCTGTCATCTCTCAAAGCATGGAGGCACTCTGTAAATTACCCCACTGAAATAACTGGGTGGCAGCTCAGATCCTCAGGAGTATCTGTATATATCATATGCAGATAAATGTATGTATATAGACATCATTATGNCTTTGGTCCACACTTCTGAGCATAAGCGTTTTTCCAGAACCAAAAGCTCCTGGAGCAAACAAAGCGTGTTTGTGTCCGGTTCTCTCTGCACGTGCCGCTGCTGGGAATGCTCCTGGCGGCAGGTGCAGGGCTGTGTGGGAGGGCTGGGAAAAAAACAGTGGTGTTGGTGCTGAGCTTGTGTTGCACAACTGCTGCCGTGTGATTTATCTTTCAACCTGAAGGAAGTTACCCACCTCGGTTGCAAATCTGAAATCTTTTGTGCCCAGCTTTCGTATTTGAATGCTGGGAACAGTATATGAGAACTCAGTGCAATTGATTTGTTGATTTAGCATTTGTCCATTTCATATATACACACATAAACAGGGAGAGTGTTCATGTGTGTATATATACACACACAATGATGTCTATATACATATATTTGTCTGTATATATACAGATTTAATTTCATTAGTGTAGATGGGCAATGCTGTCAGTCACAGCAGTGTTTGGGGAATATGCATTGTATGGTTGAAGATGTGTTCCTGCTATCATGGCTTAGGTGAGTCTGATCCTACAATAAGGAATTCGGAGGTAATATCCCTGTTGTTGTAGGGCTGTGATATGGAGGGCTTGGAAAGGCTGGAGTATGGAGCATTGTCTGGACAGAGTCATTTAGGTGTGAACTATAGTAGAAGGTGTTTTGGTTGAGGTGCCCTGGTTGGTTTCAAGCCCTGTCTTTATCTGGTGCTGAAGTGGGAATTTGAGATACAGGTCAAAGTTAGGAACTCATGCTCTGTTCTGTCATCTCTCAAAGCATGGAGGCACTCTGTAAATTACCCCACTGAAATAACTGGGTGGCAGCTCAGATCCTCAGGAGTATCTGTATATATCATATGCAGATAAATGTATGTATATAGACATCATTATGTGCGTATATATACACACATGAACACTCTCCCTGTTTATGTGTGTATATATGAAATGGACAAATGCTAAATCAACAAATCAATTGCACGGAGTTCTCACATACTGTACCCAGCATATCAAGGTGGCCAACCTCAGAAAAAACCATCCTTTTTTGTGCTTTATTTTTGATCTAGAGATGCTGAATTTGTATTATAAATCACATTTTGTTATTCTGTTTCTGAATTCTGCCAGATACTGAGAGCATCTCCCAAGATCTGTGCTTTCCAAGTAAGCTATTTTCAAGAACCTCATCAATACTGTATAACAACAAGTTCTTAATTTCAAAGCAAACCGCTTTGCTTTATAAAGGTCTTCAGTTTTGCAATGTTGCATAATAGAATTCCCATCTAAACAGTCTTTTAATCTTCCACTGGCTCAGAGTTTAAGCTACAAGTAAGTTGATCAGCCAGAGTCTGGATTTCTGTGCTACAAAATAGGATAAAGGATCTGAGAGTAAGAGCCCTTCCATTGAAGGTTTTTCTCATTTGTATCATTCATTCCCTTGTTCAAATGGGAAGTTGCACGGTTACTTTATATAACATAAACCATCAAAACCTGTCCTCAAAGCCCATCCCAGTGTTTCTTTCACAGATGACGGTCTTCCATGTGGTTCGGATGTGATCAAGAAATATCAGTCTTAAACTTTGTTGTTTTAATAACCCTGTGTGAGATTTAGAACCTTGCCTCATAACCCTTATGAGTTACTGTTGGAGTGGTGTTTCTATGCTGTTGCAAAATTTCGTATTATTTCAAAACTGTTGCTGTTCATAGCTGTGAAATTTGGTTGTATGCTGTTGTTGTAATCTACACACATATTCCTGTGTAACTTCATTTTGGGTGTGGAGTAAATGGTAATTGATCCTATCACATGAAAATATTTTATCATCCTTCTGCTTTCCCTTTACTTTTTTTATAACTGTTAAACAATTTTTACTCCTTTTGCTGTTTATATTCTTGGTAGATTCAATTCTTTGTGCTTCTAGAGTTTTAAACCTGACCAAGTGTTTCAAGAAGATAAAAGATAGGTTTGAGTTGTCTGCAGTGTGTGTGGACAGGAGCATTCAGGCCTGCTCTTGCGGGAGCAATATTTGTAAAGTGCGGTGACAAACGCTCCGGGGACCACTCGGCAGCAGAATTCAATCTTGTTGGCTGGCAGCAAATAGGCTCCACTGAAGGCTGTTTATTTGAATGGGAGTTGGATTGGGCCCTTTGGGAGAATGCTGTGTTTTCAAAATAGCTTCAGATGCAGTGAAATTCAGCGATGAATATAAATGAGGAACAATTAAATCAGAATCATAAAAAAAAAATGCTTAAGGTAACTCCAGTATTCTGTTAGAGTGAGCAGGTTGGTTTCTGCATTTTGAGCCCTATCCCAGCCTTCAAAATGGGCCTCAGTCCTGCCAGAACACATCCAGATTCCACATGTGTTGAAAATATTAAAAAAAAAAAAAAGGAAGAGGGGGGAAGATGAAATTAAACAATATTTCTGTTATAAAATCTGCTGAAATCTATAGATGTTACAAATAGGGAACTGTACAAGGTTGCTCACTGCAGATGCCTTCAATTCCTAGACTTGGATATCTGTAAAACCTCATTAATGTTGAACAGAGAAAGTTCTGCCTTTTTTAAGAAACTATCAGCTGTGGTAGCTGATATTCCATGCAACACAAAACATTACTGAAAAGAACTTTTCAATTAATGGCTTCAGAAGCTACTTTAATTTGAATTCTTATTTTTTTCTTGGTTTTCTTCTTTTCTTGAAAATTTCTTGAAGGTTTGGACTGCTTCCCTATTTGGCTTTTCCTGGTTGGCAGTTTTGCTATATTTTCAAGGTTTTACATTTAGAGGCAGGAAATACATGAGCCTACAGACTTTCACAAACAGCTTTTTCTAGAGGCTCCTCATCCAAATGACAGGAAAGCCCTCTTCAAACTTTAGACAAAACTGAAATGCCAAAGTGGAGCAGATGTTTGGCCCACTCCTCCCCGGCAGTTCCATTAAACACATGGTTATTGAATCCTATTTTGAGATGAAAGAAGGAAATGGAAACATAAATATAACCCCAGACTGCGATTTTTTTTTTTTAATTTTTTTTTCCCCCAGTTAGTTTTATACTAGCGGAACTTCCACCTTGGGAGCAATCTGGCTCTGACACAGATAGTCACAGCTTTGTCTTGAAAAGTAGGAAAGCTGCACTTTGCTGCATTGATTTACCTTCCTTTGTCCCTTATGGAGGTGTAATCAGGGGATAGGCCTGATTAGGTAAGAAGAGACAGCCTTCAGAATACATTAGATTGAGAATTAGCCACAACTGTGGTCTTGAACCTGGCTCTGAATGAATAAATCCTTCTTCTTGACCCTCCAGCTGAACTGCCAACCAGTTTATCTAGAGACTCCTTGCATCCTTGGGTATGTTTAGAATTGGTTAAAGTTTTTTATATAAAAGCAAGTGGGTTTTTTTCATTGATCTGCCTCCTGAGGAACTAGATAAAGTACAAACTGTGTTTTCTTTGCAGTTATCTGAGTGACTGTTTCCTCCTGTTTTTCTCTGGAAATGTCACTGTATGTTGTAATTTTCTTTTTTTTTTATTTTCTCTTAAGTCACCTTTCATTTGGTCTATCTGGCTGATGACTGCCAGCGGGGATTTTATGAGGAATGTGTGAAGATACTGAGATTCTTTTGGGAATACAGAGAAGTGAGATGAAGGCTTAGACACACTTGGGGTATAGTTGTTTGTTAGAAGTAGTTCATTTCTCTGCTGTTTTATCCTTTCTCTTTTTTGGAAGGTTCATTTTCAGCAAAAATAGGCAGTGTCCTCATTTAGTTTAGAGATGAGATTTTCTCCCTCCCTGTTTTGGGGACTCACTTGTTCCAAGACGATTTAACCTCAAATGATAACTTCTATTGTTGGCCACACCTGTAGTGAGTACCTCAGCTCATTATTGCCTTGGCCAGTCCAATTTTTCTGTGCATATTTGTGACTATCATCTACAGCTTTGAGCATATACTCTGAGGATTTTCTCCAGAAAATTTTGTCCTTTGATACTCACTGCTGAGAAAAGCAGTTTCTAACCATCTGTGACTCAGCTTACACCCATCTCTTCCATAGCATTTTAATAAACCATGGGACAGAGAAGTCATATTACCTGTCCAACTGCTTATGACAGTAACTTTAAACTAGTAATTAAACATTGATCCATGATTAGCTGTCTATTGGTTTTATTTTAACTAGATAACAGCAGGAGTGGGTATGAAACAAATAGAAGTTAAGATTAACTATTGTGAAAAATTCCTTAATAGTGGAGCTATGTTGTGCTGCTGAATTCTTTGTTGCATGAGTGGGACTTAAAACAGATTCTGAACTGCAAGCTGAAGCCATCCTTTAATGTGGTAATGAAAATGAAAACTCTAGGTTGGTGTTTTAGTTTGTTTGTGACACTATGCTGATGGTGATGTTTTTGTATAATTAGTGGCTAAATGTTAACTGTGAAGGAATTTAAAGACTTGCTATTTTTCCACTTACTTGTTGGAACATCTTTTTTAAATCTTCAGTCAACAATTTATACTGATAGCACAAAATGTATTCAAGAAATGCGAGTTTTGTTTTGTTTAAAAGGTGCTGCTTTGAGCAGATGTACCCATGAGCTTTTTTCTTCCTGTCTTCTCTCTGCTCTCTTTCTAATTGCTCATAGGTTTCCCTAAACTGTAAGCGTCTGTATCCCAAAATTGAGTTCAATTTTATTTTATTTCTATGGTGATCTGAGAGCTTATAAGCTTCGAATCCAAAATCATAAAGTTCTGTGCACTCACAACTCCATTGGGCATGAATGTGGGTTTGGGTATTTAACTCAAAGACTGTTTCATTTAAGAAAAGACTTTTTAACATATTTTATGATACATTATTATTCATTTGTGTTTACTTACCTTGCACATGGGTAGTACTTGGTGACAGATCAATTTCTGTCTACCTTGTTTGTCTTTAATTTGTGGATCACAGAATCACAGTCTGGGTTGGGTTGGAGTCTGAGCAACATAAGCAGTGAGAAACAGCCTCAGTTTGTGTCAGGAGGAGAGAGAATCACTTGTACTGTAGCTTACCTTTGATGTCTTAACCCCTGTCCACCTAAATTGTTCATGAGATGCAAAAGTTTTGTAAGAATTGTCAGGAGAAATGAAAAATTAAGTGAGACTTTCTATCATGTTTGGTAGGTTTGCCTGCTTGTCCAAGACTTTTGACAAAAAAATATGAAGCTGCAAATTAAAAACCAGACACAGATTACTAACGGAGCACTTCATCATCTTTAGCTATCTTTCTCTGAAGGATCTGTGGACAAAAGGACAGTTTAATTTGATATCTGCTAATTTCATGGCAGCCAAGAAAGCAGTTACTGCCTTGTGAAAAAAAAAGGAAAAAAAAAGTTTTTCGTACAGAGTACTGGTATAAAAGTGTCAGGGAAATTCCAGTTATTGGAGGAGTTCTGTGTGCAAATTGTACATAACACTGATGGGTATAGGTAAAAGATAGAGCTATTTGTGATAATTAAAGATGAAAGGGCTATTAAAAGCAACCATATCCTTTTTATTGTCGAGATAGTACTAACTAAGGTCTGAAGATGGCATAAAAAAAGTATTTTCCCTTAAATATTCTATCATCTTCAATTCTGTCCCTCCAAACACATTGGAAACAGTGAATCTATTTAATTGAATTCTTTCATGCAGCGTTTCAGTCTAGATTTGTTTTTCAGTTAAATGGCTCAGCTTAAAATAGTCTAAAGTAATGCCATAAATTTTGGAAGTAGAGGAACAGATATTTGGGGCTTGCTTTAAATGTGATAAGAGATGATTAAACATGATTCCAGAGCAGCTGGAGTGCTGGAGCTCCATCTAGGGAGGGTTGATGACCCAGCTGGGAACCCACGGGTCAGGGTTTGTGGGCAGACCAACATCACTGACAGGGTTATTGTACATTTCTGCTGCAGGCACCTCGATCAGCGAGAGCCAGATGAAGCTGCAGACAGCTGAGGAAGCCTCAGTCAGCAGGCCCTGGTCCTCATGGAGGACTTCATTCCCTCCAGGTTCTGCTGGAGTGACAGCGCAGCAGGGAGCGCATAATCAGGAGTTCCAGAAGGTTTCTGGAGAGCTCTGATAGCAACTTCCAAGTACAGGTGTCTGAGGAGCTGACAACAGGAGACACTACTGAACCTCATGTGTGGAAACAAGAACTGGTCAGGGCCCTGGCAGCTCCCTCTGGGGAGGTGTCTGGTTTTAAAGCTGAGAGAAGAACGGTGGCTGTTGTTTATTTCTATGGATACAGCATGGGCTGCAATAAGACAGAAGAAACAAGGCTGGGCATAGTCCCAATTTCCTTAACCAGTGGAGTAATGCCATCATCCTTTGGGCTTGGAGTGCTGTTCCATTGGATTGAGTTTTACCTCCATACAGATGCTCTCCCTTCATACAGAAATCTGCTTTAAGGTCAGAGTCCTTGAGGATGATGAGATGATGCTTCTTGTAGTGTCCTAAGCTTGCTTTGAGACTTGAGAATGGCAGCAGGGTGAATTTATATTAATAGGTATAAATAATGGAGAAATATTAATAAAGAAATGACTTGCAAAGGAAGGAAAAATATTCTTAATGTTTGGCTTCCTATTAAAGGCTGATTTTCATTGATTATTCTGGGCAGCTTCTGGTTTCTCCCCAGCTCTGCCCAAGCGGCTGAAGATTCTCTACCTCTTGTGTCTTTGTCTCAGAGTTTGCTTCATGTTAGTCTAAGTCAAATGGTCTAATTAAAAACAAGACTTATTAACAATAAAAGGCGTGAAGCATTCAGATTGAAACAAAAAATGGGTACCAGTGTTTTCTTTTCTTGTTGCTTCCAGGAAAGGAGTTGGTACAGACCATTTTACACTGGTTTAATAAGCCAGTTATGACTTAGACATGCAGTGAAACTGTTTCTGTGGGTACTTTTTCTGTATTTCTTTATTTTGCTACCATGGGCATTTGCATTTTTGTTGCTTGGAAGTGTTATGTTGCTTAGTGCTCTAAGTCATACTCTTCTGTGATGACATAGTCGGGTAGCGTGGAAATTATCATGATTTGACTTCAGTATTAAAGAACTGGAACAAAAAAGCTGTGATTATGTTTAATATTTTCTTCTCTGTGATGAAAAATGTAGCTCAAATGGTCTAAACTGGCATTTTATCGGTGTTCTTCTTAAAATACCAACGACTTCTAACACTTGAAAAAGCATTCTTCCAGGGTATGGTAGGCGTGAAACACTTCTTTGATAGATATGATTACTTGAGATATGAATGCAGAAACATTTCTGTTCATTTATTGAATATGCTTTGCGTTTCATAACAATTTAGGAAGCTTAATTTGCATGCAGGAAAGAAAAAAATTGTTAGTGGCTGCTTTGTCTCATGTTTGGTGGTACAGTAGTTTTAGAACTATTTTTTCCTGGCTATGTTTGCTATTTAGAGCATTTCTTCATAGTTGCATAAAAGTATCATTTTGATCTTGTAAAAAATTAGGAAATTAAACACTTTTATATGATCAGAACAAAAATACAAAATTTCCCCTCAAGATACTTAAAATGAAAGAATATTTCTGATTTATGTGGAGGAGATGGCTTATTTCACTTTTTGAATGTGTTGTGCATATCACCAACAATCTTCTTTCATTTGCCAGGGCAGGGAATGCGTTACACTATTTTCTGCAACTGATTATGCAGTTGTGTATGGTAGTGAGTTTATTTTCATCAGATACTTCAAAGCCTTACTTTTTAGGTCAGGAAAGTATGCTTCTCTTAAAGCGTTGAAGTTTGAAATAAGCAAAATGAACATAATTTGGCTAAAATTAATTACTAATGCAAAGCAGAACTTCTGATGGCGGGCACATTGACGAAAGTAGAAATTGAATCTGGGAATTCATGTTCTTCCTTTACCCAAGCAAAGGCTCTGAAAATCGATTCCAGAGGTGTAAAGCTTCTGTAGACATGCTTGCTCTTTGGGCACATGTGGATGTACTGAATTACCAAGAAATGGGCATAGATCTAGTATCGATACCCAACTGAAACGGACAAAGACTCTCTAACTTGTTAGGGTTAGAAAGTGTATGTTTATTCAGCGCTGGGAAGCCGCGAGGATCATTCCTTAAAGCACAGCTTCAAATCACAAAGCAGTACAAGGTCTATTTATCTATAGTGATTCTAAATATTCAAAATACAAATACATAATTATAACATGGTCACCTCCCATTCCCCGCTTCGTATGGAAATTAGCAAAAAGTCATTAAGCATGCGTGGTTTGTTCCATGAAATGGGTCGGTGGTCCTCTTATTATGGGAGGGGTCCCTTTTTGGATGAAGTAACATCTTCATCCTTATTTTGACCTTTCTACCTCTCTAGTTTTTAACAATACACATGACCTTGGAGGGTTCCCAACTCCTCTCTTCATTACTTTTGAATAGGTTTCGGATAGAATAATCAATAACTGTCTAACTTTTCTTTTAGGAGTAGCATTTTCCCATTAGGTCTACAGCTGAGCAAACATCAGATAAACAATAAAACAAGTACAAACTGCTCTGAGATCTTAAAGGTCTATTCCAGCTTCAGTTTCTTAGCTTAATTATTAATTTTCTTAATTAAATCCAGCTGCTTCTGCTTCTTACCTATTCTAACTAGTCCTTAACTAAAATCCTAATGTTCAAATGCTTAAAGGAAAAAGCTCAATTAAATGTTTTAAAAGAAAAAGAATCTCTGTTTAAATGCTTGAGAAGAACTCTGTGTTTCAGTACAATAAGTAATTTTAATACTGTTTTATTCAGCTGGATTTTGGTTTAAAAATGCAAGGAAAAAATACTTCGCAATCAGTTTGTGCAGTAAGGACAGAGGGCATCGTTTGGTCCCTCAAGTGGACTGGCAGCTTGGTGTTTGGGCAGCCAGCTTTGTTTTGTGACATCCTGGTTGTGGTGTGATCTTCTGCATGTTGTTTTAACCAGACAGATTTTGTGTAATCCCACAGAATAAGGAACCTGCCCTGTTTCAGGCTTTTTGGAAGCTGCTAATTGTTCACTGCTCAGGTGAAGGTTTGTGGGGTTGGGGTATGCTCAGCCCTGCTCAGGCAGCATGTCCACACTGGCCGAAATGCATCCCAGAACTTCTCAGGGTCACAGGGGTGCTGTCACTTAATTTGCAGAAATTTAATTTTGCTGATTGCATGTAAATAGAGGCCTGAATACTCTCCTGGGTGGGGAGCAGGACACAGTTGTCAGGAATTTGGTGATGTCCTGCTTTATTTGGAGGTCAGTCTGTATCAGCCTCACTGAAACAGCTGCTGAGCAATAGGCTGGCAAGGTGTGGGAAATGGAGAAGAGCAGTCAGGGTCTTACTGTTCAAAGGGATGCTCTTCCCAGCATCTTCTCTTTTACTTTTGAGGACTGTAGTCCTCAAAACCCATACATGCAGATACCCAGAAGGATCACCCAGGTGGTGGCTGCTAGGATCTGCCTTGTAGAGCCCGAGGATGTGGGCTTAGATTCTGGTTTTGTGAGATAAGGAGAATAAGAATGACAGAAGGAGCTCAAGTCTGACCCTGTGCATGTTTCTGGTAGTTTACAATGGAGCTTAGTGGGTAGGAGAGTGTATTTACAGAATAGCTGTCAAAATCCCTGAGTGTAAGCAAGCTGTAAATAAGTCTATAAAGTGTAATCGTTACTGGAGACTTTAAATCTGCAATGAGTGAAGGACTTGCTTCAAGTTCATTCTTGTGTCTGCTTCCTTGCATGAGAAGTAAACAGAAGGATAAATCAGAAAGCTGAGTTTATACATATGTAGGCACATTGGAAGATATAAAGGCACATTAGAAGGGAATTATGTAGTTTCCTTTGTGTTTTCTGGAGCTAATGACCCGAATGAGCCCTGCAGTGGAAGAGCATCACACCACCCTACATCATGTCCAGGAGAAGGCAGAGGTTAAGCCTGGCATCAATCAGTTTGCAATCAGACTGATTATAGAAGGACAAGGAGGAGTACAAGATCAAGTCAAAACAACATAGTAGGGCAGGCATTCAGGAACCTTTGAAGTGAAAGGGTTTCTAGCAGTAGACAGCAGAGCAGGAAGATTCAGGAGAACTGATAAGGGAATCATTATGTTTTGTTAAGAATGCAGTCAGGATTTTCAGTCCTACTTCCACCCTGAGTACATTTACTATCCTTACCATTTCATCTGCAATACTGTGAAATATCCACATAACTGAGGTGTTTCTAAAACGCTGTGGTTTTTAGGTGCATATTGCTGTGGTTTTGTTTAAAGGGAAAGGTTCATGAATGTTCTGGTTTTTTTAATCCAGTCTATACGGCTTTGTAATTTAAATTCCAGAATTATGTAAGAGATGGGTGCTGTCTTCTGAAATCCTCTTCTGTTTCTGTGACATTTGTTAAAGCACAGCGAAATTGTACTGTTTCCTGTTAGAGCCACTGTGGAAAGATTTAGAAGGTGGACTTTAATGAAAGAGAGAAATAAAGCAAAGAAAGCCTTGCTAGCATCCAGCCACTTCAGAACTGATGGATACTCTCCTGATGTTCGTCTTTCCCAGCTGAGGTATTCCACCATTGAGAGAGGAAAGAAAGCACTGAGTCAAAAATAAAGAGGGATGTTGAAGTATCATTATATGTTTCCTAATAAATATTGATTAATATGTCATTGCAGTTTAATATATCTTTTAGTGGAAGGGAACATTCTTTTAAAGGTGGAAGAGGTAAATCCTCATGAATATTTCATATATTTATTAATGAATTAATTTTAAGGTAGTGGATAGTGAATGAAATGTTTAAACCCCTCAGTAATGATGGTATTTTACTTTTAATGTGAAAAAACTTCAGTAGAGCCACATATTTTTAGATTCAATTACCTTGGAAAGCCGGCAGTTCATCTAGTGAGCGAGTTTTGGGAAGGTTCTCCCACTTCAGTGAGCAAATCGGGGGAGAGTGAGGGAGTTTGATTCATGACTTGACTTTGGGGTCAAATCCAGTAGGCTTATTTCTTTAGTTAAATCATTCACTTTCCCAGGTTAATTTTAACATTCTGGGTAGGCTGTTCAGGTTGAGGCTGAAACTGTTCTTTTTATGATTGGTTTCTGCAGGATCTTGCTACTTTGAACTGTCCTGTATTACCCAAAAATGTCAGACCTTCCTACTCTGCCTAAAAGTGCTCCCTGCTGCAATCCCTTGTGTCTCTGACTTTGTATTTTCTTCTTGAAAAGCAGAAATGTGGCTTATATGGCCGTATCATGCAGAGGGTATTTCATAGGTGTTTATTTGATAGAAATTTCTCTTCGTTTCTGTGGTATTATTGAAATAAAACTTCTTTGTTAAGACTGAAATTTGAAGGGCAACCTAATACTGTTTCTCATTTAAATTGTGTATGAATAAGTGATTACAAATTGACAGATATTGCTTGTAGTGGTTCCTTTCTTGAGTGAAAAAACAATTTATATTTCCTTCTTAATTTAGGGACTTAAAATTATTAAGAGAGAAAGAGGGAAACTAGATGCAGCCCCAACACAAGCAAAACAAACTACAAGTTGAAAATTTGATCACTGCTTTTGTTTTCACGGCCGTGTTGCATTGCACTAAATCTGCAGATGAACCAGCTTTTACTCAGGATTTATTAGTAACAATAACAGAGGTACAGCAGGTGGTTGTGTGGAAAATGCAGTGTACAATGTTCTCCAGTGTCCCTGCTGGAATCCCTCAGCCTCTGCCGTGGTGGGCTCAGTGCCTCCCCTGGACACTTTCCCTCCCAGTTCAGCACATGCCTCTGCAGGGGCGTGCAGAGCTCTGGCATTGCACACCAGGTGGGCCCAGTATCTCACCTGTGTCCAGGAGCATCCTGGACATCATCCCTGGGGGTGAATTCCTAGGAGACATTGGCTGCTGTAGCAGTAGGTGTTTGGGTCCATGCACTTCTGAGAACTTGTGTCTTTTTCAGAGAGCTCGCCCAGAGGATTCGCTCACTACCAGGCTTTTATTATTCCATTAAATAGTGTACAATATTTTCTGGTTTAATTTGTTTTGAAATAATTCAGCCATACTTTATAATGCCTTATGGAACTCATCAATATTGCCTGTGTATCTGTCTAATGAGAGTTCAGTAAATTAGCATATTCATTAAACAAACAAATTATTGTTCTGTTAGTAATTGGTGACTGCCTATTTCTCAACAGAGGAGTGATGCCAACTGGCATCAATGAGTTAGTTTAGTGTGCTTTGTTACCTAGAGGTAGGTAATCTGTGTCTGATATCCTGGCTTAGGTTGTATTGGAAAAATCACTGCTGTCTGGTGATGGGAGAAAAGTAGTTTCTCTTAACTAAAAGGATGAGATCCCTAAATATACTTTCTTTAGCTTTTCAGCTAAAATAGCTTCCTTCTCTAAAATTGATGTGTTACTAGTTTAACAAAGCTCTTCTCTTCATTTCTTTGATATTTGTCACCATCTTTGTGTCCTGCTGTGATGCACTGTGATTCCTGCCTTCCTCTCCCTGGTTTGCAGTGGCTCCTCATAAAAAGAATCTTGCGACGTGTGACAAGAGAAATTGGCTTTTCCTTGAACTATGGGAAAGTATTCAGGGGAAGATTTAACTAAGCACTTTTGATTGCATGGACTAGAACTAAGTGGTGACACAAACACCTAATCTAGTAATAAAAAAAATCCTGTGATTGTTTCAAACTAGATTTCTGAAATAAAGTTCTTCTGGAGTGTTACTGTTCTGGACAGTAAATTGCAGTGAATTTCAGTAATTGCTTTGGAAGGAGAAATGCACTTGAGCAGATAGTTTCATACTGTCTTCCCCAGTCTTGGTTTGCAGCAGGCAGTGCAGTCTCATTTTCAGTAACGAGAGCTTCTGAGCAGAGGTGGTGGCCTGTTTCACTCCACTGAAGTTTTTAAACTTGGCATACTTAAACAAAACATATGCTTTCCAAGCTCTTGGCTCCCCTCACAGCTGTTGGAGTCCAATGCCTGTAAGCAGTTTAACAATAGCAATCCTAATAATTATAGTCACTGTGATCTCCTTCTATAACCAAGCCCCCATTTATTTTTCTGCATTTTTTGAGTATATGAAGAGAACCATTTAGTTATTTAACACAGGCATCTTGTTTCAATGAGTCATAGATGTTAGGAATAGTAATAATTATCCACCAGAGCAGGCAGTCCAGATTTACTAAACAAAAATACGAGGGCATACTTCATGTGTGTTTTTTATTTTATTTGAAGTTAGATTTCATAAACCTTTGTTGTACTGACAGACCTCACTCGTTCTGAAAAGTGAGTATATGATTCAGTGGTATAAAACAGTAAATTGCCCCTGCAGTTTATTGATCAAAATGCCTTAGCCTTTAGAAAACTGGGAAATGTGATAGGTTGGAGGTTTTTTTTTTTCTGTCAGACATACTGTATTTTACTGCTCAAGATATTTTGTGTGGTATATTTTCAGGAATACAGAACTAAAAGGCCTATAGCTGTTAACTAGAGTTTGTGTGTTGGTTTTAATTCAGTTAAAACAAATTCCCGTTTGTAGGAATAGGTAATGGAATGTAACTGTTTAAAGGTCTTCAGCTGTGCCTGTGGATTTTAAAATCACATGCTCTTGTTTAAGGCCCAGTCTGCTTATGGTGCTTTGATACAGACTAAAAAATAAGCAATTCCTGACTGCTGCGAACAAAAGTATGGAAACTGTTTTTGTCAGGGAAATATTCAAGACTTCATCTTAAACTAGCTCACAGAATCAATTTTATCCCTCATAAATATATCACAGAAGTCTAGATTGAGACTTTGATCATAATGCTCAGTGTTGGATGAGGCTGCTGGACTCTGCTGATACCAAAGGGACCTTGCTGCCATATGGCATCCCAGATAAAGTGGGCAATTTGGGATGTTGATGGAAGACAGTTTCCTCTGTGGCTTTTAAATAGGATGACCTGGATGCTTGCTCCTGCTTTGGAAGATTAAAATTGCTGGTTTGTGGCAGCCAACAGGACGTTAGTTTGGAAGGACATTTGCTGTCCTGTTTTCCATAATGTGCCCCCAGGTTTGCAGCGTTGGCCGTCTCTGGAGAGAAAGGGATGTGTGGTTTGGCTCGATGGGACAGCTCTTGCAGCCCGTCAGCCTTACCATGACTCTTTCCATTCTTCTGTGCTTGAAAGACTTGCATTCCTACCGAGCATATTTTTGCTTTTTATGGCTTACATTTGTGATAAACTTCTGTTTAGCGTGGTGACTTCTTGCTAAATCTTTGTTTCTCGTCGGGTTAACTTACTCGTTTTGTGGGCACTGCCAGCAAACTGAAATAAGTGGTTTAGTTTGTTTTCAGTGGCCTATGTGGTATATTTGAAGTATATGACCTAATAAAATGTGTCTATACCTGCAGTGGTTTGTATGAGGGTATTCGGTTTATTTAGTTTATTTCTGATGGTTTGTTTTTGAAAGAAACTTCTACATCTTTGTCAATTACAGAAGCTGTATGTCAATAAATATAGTAAAGGTTTATGCCTCATGTTGATGAATGGTCTGCTCTTTAATTACTGTCATCTTTGTGTATCTGTTTTCCTTCATATGTGCTTGGAATTGTATTACAGGTCAGAGTGCACAAATTGAATAAACTGGAATGCTGTAGAATGTGTTGGCTAAGCAAATAAAATTTTTCTAGTGACAGACATTTATTTTTGATCACGTACACTAAATACACCTCCTTTTAATTTCAGATATAGAATATATCTGAAAGACCTCAAGAACACCACAGTTTTTCTTTCCAATTGACTTATTTCCAATATAACCATTACAATAAAATCCAAGTTTATAAAACTTGATACTTTATATATTTGACATGTAATTTTCATTCATGTAGAGTTAATTTGTGTTGCTAGAGCTGTTTCACAAGATCTATGAGCACAGTTAAAGCTACTTGGCTTCAGTGGAGCAACAGAAGAGGAAGAAAGAAGTGGGCATTTATTTGACCAGCTTTACTGCCAGGTGCTTTTAAGAGGTCCATCTTTGTTTTGTGATATTAGTACTGGCTTCCATTCATACTGTGAATGAAAAGGAAATTTTGGATGTAAAAGTGTGTCTTCCTTTTAACAGTCATGCAATAAAATGCATTAAGCTATGTTAATGAAAACAGTAGAGCTGCTCAAATTATATAGGTGTGTCAAGGGATGTTCAGTTATCCTAGAAGTTTCCTTAGTGGTGGTTTTGTTTTCTTTAATACTGTTGATTAACACTGGATTCTGTTCCCCAAGCTAGAATTATTTGGCATTTTACAAAAGTAGAGATTTGACCTGGAGAGTCTTGCCAAGGGAAAATAAGTATTTATTTAGGAATTTTTTTAGGGAAAGTATCTGCACCTGAGCACTGGACTTGATAAGGTGAAATACGTAGTTGTGGATGGTTAGCCAAGGTAGTTCCATGTGGAATTAGGCATGAAATGGCACTAAATTTTTTTAGATTTGGTTTTTTTAAGACCAAGAGGCCTCAGTCGTAATAGAGGATATAATTTGAATCTTCAGTTTTTGTCAGACTTGACCCATCAGTTATTCTTTTTGACAGCATTTTCATATGCTTGTTACAGAACAGACTTAAGTGATTCTATTTTATTTATTCTATTTTTAAAAGTCAGCCTTGGATGTTTTACCAGGGAGGCCAAAGAATGAGAAAGCCTTATACTGAGCATATAGGTTCAGGTAAGAAATAATCAGTGACATCATCTGCTGAAGTTTGGGTTTACTGATGCTGCTCCTGTTTTGTGCATTTATGGAGCATTTATTTTCGAGCCGAGTTTTGCTGAAGTAGTTAACATGCAACTTGCAAACTTCTTGATGAATGTGTTAAGACAGTTTCTTCTGGTTTTATGTGTGTGTGATTTCTTTTTCCAAAAGTAAGCACTCAAAAGATACCTCCTGGGTCATCTGAAAGATGTTGTGCATCAGAGTAGTTAATGCTGCATATGTAACCACGATGTCTCTGTTGCAGTTGTTTTCTAAATCTGTTTGGGTTTTGGGGGAGTTTTTTTTTAGTGTTTTTTGGTTTCGAGGTGGGTTTTTTTTGTTTATATTGGAAGCAAATTTCTGCTAGAAAATGTATTTATAATTCTACTCCTGTTTAACTAAGTTGGGTTTTTTTTAGCCGTTATTATTTAAATAATACAGTTTTTTTCTTGCCATGTGACAGCTAAAGATTTGGCAAATGGAACAGTGGAAGAATAATGCAGCTGCTGTCCAAATACATTATTTCTGCAGAGTCTTTAGCATTTTATAAAAAAAAAAAAAAACAAACCACCAAACAAAAAGGAGGTAAATTAGAGATTATGCAGGTTATATGAAGAATCAATTTTTTCTCTAGCAGTAGTCAATAAACCACTGATATAGTTCTGCAACACCTGACCTTGTTAAGATGATCAAAAATAAATGTTTGATTTCTTAATGTGTGTGCCACTCATTTAATCATGCTGTGGGACCAAACATGGTCTCTGCTTATATAAAGAAGGAACTTTGAACAGAAGGCTTGTCCAGAACAAAATACGCAATTCCTAGTAATAGTGGTTTTGTAAATCCTCCTTACTCTATGTACTTTTGTTCTACATTAGTGTGATTCTGACTGGTAACAAAAATCTTGGAGGTTGGAGGAAGGGAAGGAAGATTAGAAGTGAAACCCAACCAATACTTCGTGCTTTTAGAAAATGCCAAATAATTCTAGCCAGCGGGAGAAAATGTGGTTTGAAATTTGTACTTGATTAAATAATTGACTTCATCTCACTTCATGTTACTGCTCATTTGAGGCCTTTTGTTCCACTTACTTGAGTTTTGGGATTTTTGATGTTGTTGTCAGGCTCTCAGGAAATGTTATCAGTTGTAAAAGAACTCTATTTAAGTATATTAATCTCTTTGATAAGCACTTATGTTAGAAATTTAATCTTAAGGAATATCTTATTAGGATGAATTTAATTCCTCTTTAAAGCTTTATTATTTTAAATAACATTTTATTTTCTGTGTGCTGCTAGTAATGTTTTCTTAGTTTTACAGACTGAATTATTCTTAAACCTTACTTGTGGTTTAAAAATAAAAAAAAAAAACCACCTTCTGAGTTACCAGGCAGATCTAAATCTCAAATAAGAGCCGCTCTGCATCTACAATGTGTACATCAATACACAACACAAAGTTCCCATATGAAGGATAACAGAAAAATGCCATCAATGGAAAATTTTCTTGGTTTTTTGTCTGTGATCTTATGAAGATGAAAGACGAGATGTCACACAGGGAGTCAGGGTTTACTGAAGTCCACACACAATTTTCAGTCTCTTCTTCACAGGCTGGTGGGGCAGGATCTGCTCCTTGTACTCCAGCCCAACCTTGCCATACAGAAACAGATGAAACACCGACACATCTTGAACTGCTGGAACATCCTGGCTTTCAGCTGGGACAGAGCTTCATGGAAAGATCTGAGAGACCTCTGGTGTTTTCTGACTAATATGTGGGGAGAGGAGATAAAAGTATTCAAGCAGGGATAAACTGGAAATAGAAGGTGGTGAGAATCAACCATGAACAGGAATTACTAAAAACTGGGCTCTGCATTCCTGTGCTTTAGGTTCTCTTTTAGTTGCTTCCCTGTTCCCTCTTTCAGATTGAGATTATTTTTCTCATGGTGATTTACCATCTAATTCTTTAGTCTGTCTTTGTTGAGAGCTGGAACTGAATTGGCAAATCTAGCAGTGCTGTTTGATGCTGCTGTGAGCAATGAAACAGAGCTGTAAAACAGGAAAATAAGCAATACAAAGACAGGTGATGGCAGAGTTGTGTTCTGTGCTAGATTAAAGTCTCCTTCTGATAACTTTCAGGGGGAAGGGTTGGATTATGGCTGCCTGTGGAAGACTGTCTATGGGAAGTCTCTCTCAGATCTTTGTAGAGTCTTCCCTAAGCTTTTTGGAAGCTGTACCTTTGTGCATTAGCACTCTTACTGTCAGTCTCAGGTGTGGATTTATCTGTAGAATGCATAGAAGTTTATGATGTCCCAGAAATGCCTAAGATGGGCTATTTGAAACCCATCTGAAATTTTTGAGAATGCTTGGTATAAATGTATTTGGAGGGTAGGGATTCAAGATTCTTGTATAAATTCAGATACAGATTTATTGCAATGAAAACATCTTTGGGTTGGGAATTGTTTCAAAGAATCAACTGTTTACTCATGTTTCTAAGATTTCATGGTCACTTTTTTTTTGTCTTCACCCTAAAATGTATGTCCGCAGCTGTTTTGATTTTTCAAGATGGTCTTGAAAGAGCAGTCACCTTTGCAGATTCAAAGCTTGTGCTTTATTTCATCTCTTGTAACTGCTTTAGTTTTCCTGCTGTTCTCATGACATATGCTGTGTATCCTGCAAGGGCTTTAAAGCAAGTTTTTTCTGTTTCTTGTTCTTCAGAGCTGCTGGTACAGACTTCAGATACTTATTAATTTTATCAAGCAGTTCATTCACAACCAGGAGTTTGTCTTTTGTGCAATGACTTGATTGAAAGTCCTCAAAAAGTTGGCACTCAGTAAGACAGTCTCTCTTAGAATTATGTAATATAGCAGGGGGTAAAAAAAATGTGCTCATTAACCTGCAGTTTGTAGGCTTTGCTTTTCTGTGCCAGCAGTTCTTGAGCAGACCTTTGTGTCATCACCCTTAGGACTGCTTTTCAAAGGAATTATTCTCTTATTTCCTTTCTGTGGTCCTCAGACTGGTCTGGTTCATAATTTAGGAAAGAAATATTGTCATAATATCTTAATACTAATTGTCCAATTTTTATAAGAAAACATTTGTCCTTATGCTTATGTGTGTCTGCACTTTATGCATATGTAATAAGATTTTTAGCGTCTCATCAATGGAGTAATTCTGTGGGACATTTTGAGTTATATTTTTGAGTCGTAAAGCTGTTGTATCCCAAAAGCACCTGTAAGGTGCTGAGAGGTGTTTGGGAGCAGAGGGTCACTGCAGTTCCCATCAAGCAACAGCCACAAAAGTTTTCCCCAGAATGAAATTTTTTGAATGTTTTCCTTCTTATTTATTTGATTTAGATCAGCTTCGTAATACATACATGTGAAATTGATTTATTTTTCTAAGTTATGAATAAAAGCTGTTTTGAAGACTTGGTCTTAAATTATGAAACCAGTGACCAAAATTTTATCAGCTGTATTACTGATCTGTAGAAATTTTTAGATAAACTGAAAGGGACCCTCCTGGCCCCTAGTGTTACTCCCTTTGTAGAAATGATCCTGAAGTAATAGTTGTTAGAGGCTAGCAGAGAATTTGTAATAGGAAAACAAATTAAATGTCAACAATTATGATAAGGACTTTAAATTTTGACCCTACATTTGAAGCATTGCATAACTGTAATAACACATTGTCTGTGAATAGCATGGAGGAATATAAATCATACGAGGTGTCTGTATGATGTGTAGAATTAGAGATAGCCATAGAGCAAACTGACAATGTCATTTTGTTCCTCTAAAATATGTTAATCAGGTTATGGATAAAAGGATTTAAAATGTCATCCTGAGCTATTTTTAACTGTCGAGGTGCAGTGGGAGTCACTTTTACAGAAAATATGCAGTTATATACTGTAAAAGATGCGTTTCTTTATGCATCAATCTTTTGTGCTGTGTTTCAAAGAGAATAGAACAGATGGGAGTTTGCTTTTGGGGCAACTCAGCCTATAAACCTTGAGTATTGTGAGAGCATGTGTGTTACTGGAAGACTAGCATGAAGGAGTTTTGTTTTCAGTATAAAGTTGCATAAGGTTAATAATTTTTTTATCATGCTGTTGGAAATCAAAGCATTAGTACAGTAAATAATCCTCTTTGTCTAACATTTTTAAACACATAGCACTGGCTTGCGTGCTGTGTTCCTTACTTCAGGAGAAACCAAGAATTGATTGTGGCTGGCTGCCAGGAGGACAGCAATTTGTCTCTCCATGTGGGAAAAGCATCTTTTGCTGGCACATAATGGGATTATACCATTGCCAGGAGCCAGCTCCACCTTTGCCATTATACCGTTGCCAGGAGTCAGCTCCAGCTCCTTATTCATTGCTTTTGTGTGTAACAATTTATCCTGTTTGGAGAATGTGTCCTTTCTTAAAACCATTCAGTAAAGATCCTGTGACTTCTATAGTGTCTCAAGGTTTCCTGCCAGGACAAGCTAATGTGATGTCTTTGTGTGTGTAAGGCTGCTGTGTCTTTGTACCCATGGGGTGTAGGTATCTTTGTATTCCCACGGGGACATCTAAACTGGCATGTTGGGAGTGAGGAGGGAACTCTTCTCCAGCTGCTGTTGGCCTTGCATGGCTGATGTGGCTGTGCTGGTGTGCTCAACAAAACCTACTTAGGAGCACAACGAACAAAGCAGAGATAGCAGCCCACTGAAAATGTGTGTATTAGCGTATAGTTTCTTACAGAATAATGCTAATTCCATGTCAGTTGTTTTTCTTCTCAGATATGCTTCAACAAACACATAGAATCAGTGGAAATAATTTTATAGGGAGGAATTAGATGAAATGTCATATAATAAGGATATTTAATATGGAACTGGATTTGTTTTAATGTAACAGTCTGTTACTATTTTTATAGCAGAGGATAATGTGAAAACATAAATAGACTTTAGAGTTCAAGCCAAATTTGCCTTGATATTAAATGCAAGACATTTTGTCTGGCCAAGTGAGCCTTGTGTAGCTTTTAAAAAAATATCTGTAGCTTTCAGAGTGCTTGGGATGCACAAATGTTAAGAAAAGGCACTTAGGTAAATCAATATGGATTTTACCTTTTCTCTGGGTGTTGTTTAACTGCTGGTTTGAGATAACCATAAGGTGGAAGAGCTCAGTGGGCTGTCTCATGAACTGTTCTTAATGAGCATTATGTTATTTTCCCCTCTTGTTTTTTCTAGACTGTTCAATTAACCCCCAGACGATGGCTCAACCTGCAGGAGTACCAAAGCAAAAAAATAATGGCAGACCATGGGGTCACAGTTCAGAGATTCTTTGTAGCTGATTCTGCAAATGATGCCCTGGAGGCTGCTCAGAGACTGAGTAAGTTGCCTGATAATGGGAGAACTCTGCTTCACTGGATAGCAGTCTGGAAAATAAATTGTTTTCTAATAAGTTTAAACAGTCTTTAAATTCATGCTTACTGAAAAGCTTTGATATTTTATCCAGACCATAAATATATGCTTAATTTTATATGCAAACAAGTTTATAACAGCAATACTTAGAACTTTATTTCTCAAATGTTTTGCATGCAGCATGTAACATGAATTCTTTAATTAACAATATAATAATTCAGAATGTCATGAATAGTTGCTGCGGAAATTTTTTTTTTTGCATGTTTGATATAACTTAAGGAACTGAAATAAATGAACTCGTGTGAAAAGCTGTTTTCAAACAAAAATTTGCTCTATTAAAAAGCAAAGAAAGGGAAAGGTTGTGGCCTCTCCATTTTAAAAGATCCTTAGGTATTTGTTAATGTTTGTGTGTGTCCATATGAAGAAGTAGAAAAGGTGAGTTGAGTTACCTTCACAAAAGGACGTGACAGTGGCTTGGAGAGAAGACCCTGCTTCTGGAACTTAATTTTGGTTTTCTGGCAACATCCTCATTCTAGTGTGGTGAACATAAGATGATAATGTGGGTCAGAAATGAATTTGTGTAATAGCTTTTTTCTCAAAAAGAAAGTGTTGAAGTACTTTGTCAATCCATTCTAACTGAAATAATTTTTCTACTTTTAAAAGTTGAGTAGTTTGCACAGTTTTCCTCTTTTCATTTAACTTTTGTTAATATATCAACCATCAAAATGCCAGAGGCCAGGTATTATTGTAGTCTAATTGTGTAGTAACAGGAAGGTTTTTTGGTTTATGCTTTACCTAATGCACAGGCCACTTAGTTAAATGCATTTCAATTTTGCACACTGGAAGGTAAATTATCACAACTTACTCATATCGAAGATCTCATCAGAGCTCAAGTAGCTGAGTAGCATTAGCGTAATGGCTTGTTCAATCTCTAGAACTTCATTAAGTTGATACATTTTTCAGTGATCAAAACCTTCTTATGACAATCAGTATGTATGAAAATATATCTGAAACAAAAAATTAAATGCAAGTGTTATGGTCATTTAGCAGTACAAAATGGAAAAGTCGGACACAAAGCAAAGCTCATAAAACTGGAATGTTTCCTCGTGTCTGGATGTCTGAGAAAATCAAGGAATGCTAACTGAAACTGGCAGGTTTATCACCAGTCTTACAGCACTTAAACTCTCCTCTTCATGACTGAAATCATAAATGGATTGGTCTGTCCAATACCTGTTGCTATTCTTGATCTCTATGACTGTTTGGAGAAAAAATTACTCCATTAAAGGAAGTGAACCTCCTCTGTTTTATGATGCTAAGTTTATTTTAAATAACCTCTCTAGCTTGCTTGCTTTGCAAATCACAGAAATATCTGTCTACTAAAAACAAACAAACTGTTTAAATAATTGAAAGTAAAATCCAGAATCAAAAAATATTTGCTCATGCAACTTTATCAGGTAAATTTTATTTTAATTGTGTGGGCTCGTTAGCACTTCAGAAAGTGTAAGTTAGTGGTGCCCTTCTTCATTTGATGTAGTTGCATTCAGCCATGGTGCACTACTGAGCATGAAAGAATTGTGGTTTATGGTGTGGAATCTATTTCATGTTGGAATGACTGACACTCCATTGATCCACTTAATAATTAACAACATCGTCGTAATCATTCTGATGGTGTGCTGTCCTTGTACTTCTAACACTATGCACTTGGAAAACTAAGAATCAAGAACATCAGTTTTGCTACTGTGGTCATTGTTGTTCCAAGATTTTGCTGGGTTTATGTTCTTTGTGATCCCTCAGATTAATGTTGTCTCTGTCACTCAGGTTTATCTGCACAATTTGAAACTTATCTGCACAACAGGAAACTTCAGCCCACAGGAGGCACAAAATATTATGGAATAAAATAACCAGCGAAGGCAGTTTGGGGATGCTGTTGATAGACAGGCATTCTGCAGTAAAATATGGGGAGAGGCCAACCTCCCCTGTGAAATTCTGGTCAAAAATCTGATGGTTTTAGGTGTTGTGTGCCACATTGCAGCTGTCCTTAACTTTGGCTTCTTCAAACAAGAAAAAATGCTTGTCAACGTATTTTAAAGATAAAAATAGGATAAAGTTCTCAAAACTTGAAAGTCAAAGGTACAGTATTTTTCTTATGAAGGGAAATTCTTTCTATAACCCTCATGAATACAAGAGAAACAAGAATTTTTCTTTATAATTTTACGGCATTACCTCACTCATATGGGACTGTATGTGTGATAAAGGGGTACAGATAAGGGGATAGGAATTTCTGTCATGGAAGTCTGCATAAAGTCAGGAATGCACAATTTAATTTCACAGTTTTACCAACTATTTTGTGCTTGATAGAGCTGTCTTTACTGCTGCAGGGCATGTGCTCACCAGTTTTGCTATTGTTGGATTTCCTGTTGATGCAATGGAAAAAGTTGAGATTAGATGATTTTTGCTGCTGTCTTCACTTGTCGGGAAGGTGTTAATGCATGTCTTCTTGAAAGGGTTTGCCTTTATCCAGTATCAGCAGTTTTGTTACACTTTGCTCATTTCCTGTTTCTCTCTATTTTTATTAATATGCACACTGAATGTTAATTTTCTCAAAGACTTTCAAAACTTACCAACTGCATAAAAGGCAGTCTACAAGGAATTTTTAATGGAATTAAAGGATTGATTTTTTTTTCCCCTTCTAAGATAAGAGTGGCAGATGTGAAGAAAATGAACATGACATCACTAATATTGACTTCAAAAGAAGTCATACACAATAAAGAATACAGAACTAAGCCCCAAGGAATTCATTGCCTTCTATGTGCTAAGCAATTTTCAGGTGTAACTCTTGTAGGGAAGGCAATATTTAGAGACTGCCAAGAAATTCAGTCTCAATAGTTTTCTGGTTTATGTTAAAGTTCCTTGGTTTTAAGGAGAGGAAAGAAAAAGATGTTGTGCTGTTCTGCTGCTCAGTGCGGTGTTGCTTGGTCTGCTCTCTGAAGAAACTCGATTTGTAGACAAGTTCTTACAATTCCAGTGCAACTATTTAATAGAAAAAAAAAGTGAAATATTTGGGAGCCAAGTTTTTGTCTGAAATACAAGCTCATCTGGCTGTTTTTGTATGAACTCACAAGTCTTCTGATCTAATTCTCACTTAATTTAGGGCTTGTTTAGCCAGAGAAGGCATTTCCTTCCTTGCTGTTTCTTTTCTGTTGTCCTGTAATACCAATACCTAAGGAAATAATGCTTATATATGATATGTGTACCCCTGAGGGTGTGTGCATTGCCCCTGCCTGCGCTGTGCATCATTGCAGGGCCATCATTTGCTCTGGGCTCCTCCAGCAGAAGCCCTTAAGTCTCGTGCTCTGCTCTTTGTGCTCTGCCTGATGGAG
This sequence comes from Ifrita kowaldi, assembly GCA_013398055.1. Classification (NCBI taxonomy): domain Eukaryota; kingdom Metazoa; phylum Chordata; class Aves; order Passeriformes; family Cinclosomatidae; genus Ifrita; species Ifrita kowaldi. The sequence goes on from VZRS01001629.1 coordinate 533,512, forward strand.
AAGTTATTAAGGGACCCATCATTTCAAACTAGGAGGTGGGCAAAGCTGAGAGGGGTTGTAATTATGCTGGAGGGGGTTGCTGTGTGCTGTCATTTGGCTCTTTAAATCAGTAGAGAATTTAGAGGTGGCTGTCACTGCTGACAGTCCTAAATGGATGCTGGGAACTTGGCACGTGCCTCTTTTTCTGAATTTTGACAAAAGCAGTAGAATGCTACCTGTTGCCACTTAGAGTGTTTCATTACATTTAGGAGTCAGTCAGGTGCAGTGTTCACACTCTATCACAGAGAAATGCAGTTCAATTGAGTGCACAGTTTTTATTCACTCTTCTTTAAAAAAAAATAAAACATAGCCTCTGCATGTCCTATTTCTATTGCTTATGCATGAGGGAACTCATAAAATTCAGCTTTGGACTGAAGGCATGCTTTTTATATCAGGCTGGAGAGGTGAACATGTATTTTATAAAGAACAGAAAAGGTTTATTGAAGCATCTTTTCATGAGCTCATTTACCTGTCACCTATTATTCACCATTTTTCAGAATATTGAAAGAGTTCTTGGTCATGTGAGCACCAGTCTCCTTCCTATCTCAGCTCCTGAGGTTTTTTTCTTCCCATGGCTTTTTAATTTAAAGGGAAGGATGCATTTTTAGATGCTGTTTTAGATCCCTTATCTGAAAATTCACCTCTCTAGTACAAATTGAGAAAACCACTTGAAAGCAATTTATGTTTAGAAGGGATCAAAAATTGACCTTTAGGTTGGTCCTTTTTGTATAGATTATGAAGAATTTGTTGGTGATAATGCTGTCTGCATTTAATCTAAGCTTTTATGCTGGGAAAATGAAAAACATCCTTAAACCTGATGTTTTTGAGGATATTTGAAATGTGAATTCAAGTTCTTTTTTGTTACACCAGGAGGAGCTTTTCTATGAGAGTCCTGTATAGAGTGGCCCTCTATATAAAGTTTTATTTGAGAAACTTGGCTACTTAGCTGATCTTTTTTTACTGTCATCATGGGCTTGCTTATGTGATTTAATTTCCTCTCTGTTTCTGTCCATCAGGATAGGTAGAAGAATTGCTTCTTTCAGCATTTCTATGATTTCCATATTTCTTTCCATTGTATTACTTCACTGTGAAGTAATAATTTTTCACCTGTGCATAATGAGTTATTTCTCAAAAATCCTCATGTACTGAGTGGTTATAACTAGTTATTTTTTAGAGCCACTCAGGTTATCCTTTTCTGCATACGTTAAAAAATCATGTGTTGCTGCAATAGCATTCCAGGGAACTGTACACAGAGAACTTGCTTGCTGGTGAGGAACAGCTCTCCCACAAGTCCTCTTATTTTCTCTGACAGCTTTTATTAAAGTTCCTTAGACTTAAATTATAGCTTTCTGAAACTGTTCTTTCAGGCAAAATAATGCTGTAAGTTATTGTCTAATATGATTCTATTCTCAGATGGGTAAGTATTTAGAAAACAATCTTTTAAATTTAATAGAAAACTGGTGGTGGATGAGCTGCCTTTGGACCACGTTCACTGTTACTGAGTATGAGTATTTCGCTATTCCACTTAATGGGTTTTGCCTTTCCAGAGTGATGATATCTAAGATTAGAGTGAATTTGCATTTTCCAGCCACTTCTCAGTGATAGAAAATACCTGTTAATATTCCGTTATTTGCAGTCTTCATAGGCATTCCTTGAATGCGTCAATTCAAAGCTCCACAAAATTTGTCAATGTCTGTGGTTTTACTTTTTGTCCCATGTTCAGTTCGCTGTTGTTTCTTAGAGCCCTTTCCTCTCTGTGTCCCTTTGCTTGTTTCTTCTCAACCCTTCTCCCACTTTATGAGTTCTGATTGAGCAAATCCTCTTCCTTTTTTTTTTTTTTGTGCTGAACAGTCAGTTGTTACCCTATTTAGCATAGTTAGAGCACATATTTAGCAGTTGAGTACTGCTAAAATCCACTTATGTGCATACTGGTTTTTTGCTTGGTCAGATCCAAATTTGTTTGACTTGGCAATCATAGAAAGTAATGTTTCTGTCTATGATCAGAAGACAAACACTGATTGGTAACCAAGGTTTAAATTATATTTAATTGTTATCAAATAATATTGTTCAAATAATAGTTTTTTCTACATTTGTCCGTGTTGCAATGATCTGATTTTTGGAAAAAGTTCTGAAATATTACGGTTGTGCAGGCAACTTTAAAATTCTCACTTGTGTCTGAAAATGATGAAAATAATAAATAGAGTAAAAAATATGAAGGCAACATGTTGTTTGCTGCAGTTAAAGTAATTCTTTGTAGGAGGCTTGGTAATCAATATGTCAGTGTTCCAATTTATTTACCTCATCTACTGGATGAAAAAGATCAGTCATGGAAAATCAGAGGAGCTAGGAAAGGTGTTAAAGGGTTCTGTTCACCAAACGTGAGCAGGGAGTTGCTAGGGAGTTTGTTAGAAAGTCCTGGGCAATTTGCTGTGATACAGCTACAGAACAAACCAGGAGTAAAGCACCTATGCATAGTAGTTCTTTTTATGGACATTCATTTCCTCACACGTTGCTTTTTGGTGCTTTAACTTAATCTGTCTTGGAAGCTGAACTGCACAAAGCACAGTCAAGGTGGAACTAGGATTTCATTTGAGGATTTCAGACTCAGTGCCTGTTGGTGCTACAGGATCATTCCCCTGGATAGGAGCCCTAAAGTGCTGCTGCTTTCTCCTCCTTTTGTGCATGGGTTGGTTGGGTTTGAATCTTGTAATTCCTGCTTGTGCTCCCTCTCCTTTTCTTACCTTCTCCCTCTGTGTCTCATGCTAAGAAACTGCTTCACAGAGGTGGCAGAGAAGTGGCCAACTTTCATGTGCAGCAGTATTGAAGCAGTGCAGCATCCTTGGTACACCCAAGGGCAAGGGCTTTCTGCCTTTGCTTTCCTCCTTGTTCATTCCACCTCTGCAGCTCAGCAGTGTTTTTCCACATAAAGCCGTGGCGCCTCTGCGGAAACCAGGCAGCTGTGGAACCACATATGCATTTGTTGGTAACAGCCACATGTGTTGCATCCTGCGTGCCAGGAAAAACAGGCAGAGAAACTTGCAGCTTCCCTAACTGGGAGTTTGAGTTTTATTCTTTTCCTAAGAAAGTTAATAACAGATTTTGTCAAAGCTCACCGCTCAGTATTGTTTTGTTTCCAGTTGGACCTTTCTGTTTCAAGTTAACTTACAAATTGTGGCTTTTTTAATATTTTGGATATGGAAATTCTTTGCAGGACCCTCTGTCTCCAGAGGAATTACAGAAATAGTTAATTTGAAATAGATTGTTACGAAAAACAAATTGTTTTGTTTTTCTTATCTGTTCCCTTCGTTAGAGAATTACATGCTGAGTGTGAGTCAGTAAATGCAAGCTTGAGACTGCTTACATTAGTTAGATATTTTATAACCATTCTTTGTCACCAAATGTCTTCATATTCAATAGATTTATAGTAATATGAGTAATGGCTTGGGGGCTAACAAATCAAAATCTCATTTCAGATGTTTGACACTAATGTTGAGCTGACTTATTGTTCTCTGTGTTGGATTTCTGATCAAATTACCAAAATAGCTGCTTGAAAGTAAAACACAAAGTCAAAAATACTCTAGAAATGGGGTACTGAATTCAAAACATAATGTGTGCCACAGAGTGTGGGCATTTGCAAATTTCAGTTGTGTTAAGTACACCACTGGATTTTTGTTCATAATAGAAGGAGGCAACAGAAATTATAGTTTGTGGTTTCAAAACCAATCAAATTCTTGATTCAGGAATTTTATCAGGTGGTAAAAAATGCAGTTTTACAAGAAAGCTACAAGATGACTGCTGGTATTTATTCCACTCTTGTCACACCATATTTTATGGTTCTTCAAGGTAGTTTTGCAGCTGCAAAACAGTAACCAGATGCGTAATTGAGAAGCAGCTGCATGAAATTTTCATTTTTTTATGCATAAAATCGGAACCATTAGACACACTTTATGTATAAGGTATGAAATACTAAACAACAATGTTTTCTCTGTAGTACTAGCAGCTGTGTAAAGGAGAGAAATCACTCCTTCTATACTCTCTAGATGCCCATCAGTTCTAAATATTTGGGGGCCAATTACTGAAAGCAAGTTTCATTCTTCTCTGGTTTTCTTTCTTCTTTTCCTTGTTTGTTACTCTGTGTGTGTAGTGCTGCATCTTCGATGTGAGCAGTCCCAGTGGATAATCCCATGTATAGGGGTCTCAAATACAAAATTGATGCTTATGCCTGCTTTCCATTTAAACTTTTCAGTGGAAGGACTGCTAGCAAAATCATGTTGAATAAAATCTAGGAGGGAATGATGGCAGTCCTAAGATAGAATAGTTTATAATTGATATTGTCACAATTTCCCTAATCTCCTGTAGTGTCCCCCAAGTGACACAGGGTGCAGCAGGAAGATACTGTTGTTAGTTATCTGCTTTCTATATATAATTTATTTGGGAAAGTTGCTTTTTTTCAATTTGTCAATTGTTTCTGTTAAATTTATTATACCCTTTGTCTTTATGGACTGGGTGGTGGTTTAGGATAGGCTGGATTGATGAGTAAGGATATTAACTTGTACATTTGCTATAGAAGCACATGGTTTTGAACCAAGCCAGGAATCACAACTGACCTTTCACCTCGTGTGAAACTCAGAGAACACCCAGCATCCAGCCTCCATACCACGATTCCCATCCCCTATTTCCTCCTCAGCTTCCTCTAGTCAATGAGGTAATAATAACTAGTATTTTGCAAAGGTTAGGATGACTTGCAAGAGCTTGTTTTATCTTTAAAGATGGGAGTAAATTACAAGTTGAATATATCAGCAGTTGAGAAGTGTGATCATAAGAGGCTGTGATTATTTATTTTTTTTTCTGGTAGATAATCTCTACCTAAAATGGTAGAGCAGTTTTTGAAGCTAAGGATGTTCTGACATTTTGTTAATCTGCTACTTCATATTTGAGAAAGTGCTGTGAATTTTAAATATGTTTATCTACATTTCTTCAAATATTTGCAGTTCAAGAAAAGTAAAATATTTCAACACATTTATGAATACAAAATGTGTCTTTGTAACCCTGCTGGATTCAACTGGGAGACATTATCTGACTCTCTGCGTGACAGTATATTTTAAATGATGCTCTAACCCTTGAGAATGTCATCACAAAAAACATTTAGTGAGAATCATGTTCAGGGTAGTTCCAGAAGTTAGCTGTGCTCTTATTTTAAGTTATTTTTGTTTTATTAAGAAAAATCTGAAGTTGACAGTTTTACCTATGTGTGGTATACTCTCCCTGGTCCTACAGTTAAAGTCAGCTTTTGTTCTGTGCATCATTATGAAGGGGAACATTTTTCTTGCACCTCCCCTGGGCTTAGTTGCACTGCTCAGCTGAGTAAGATGAATATGGCTAAAATTCAGGCTATAAATCTTAAATATATTTGTTGTTCTAAATACTTAAGAACAGTCCGGGGGGTTTGGAGAAAGAGAAGAGAAAGGCAGCCACAAAGAGTTTGCTGTATAAACAGTTGACAATTTAAAGTCACTGGGAAGATTCCCACTGCTGCACTGCACTTCCCTCTACTCCCTGCCAAGCCTTACCCCTCTATTCCTCCAGTTATTCATCTCTTTAGTTTAGTAATAGCTTTCCTAATCTTGGTGTGTTGTGCTTTGTCCCCACAGAAGATTATCGTCACAACAGTCCTGATGCCACATCTGCTCCTTTTGTTCTTGTTACCACAGATAAATCCTGTATATAGTTTTTTGGTTTAGCTCATTAGATGTTCAGTGGGGTTGATTTTCTTACTGGCCTTTCCACATCGTGCATTCAGTGTAATACAGCTTTTGCTTGGATATGTTGGAATAAAAGTGGAACAAGAGAGACTTGAGGCTGATCACTGCAAATTTGACTGTCTTAGGAAAAACTAGTCTTATGCAATCTCTCCCCCTCCCCAACTAAATACAAGCTTATGTCTCATGCAATAAAGTAATCTTACATTTAAATATGATGATTAATGTATACTATAAATAACTTGCTTATTTTATCTTTTGAGTCACATTCCTAGTTGAAGTGCATATGCAGATTGTATTTATTTAGTTGTTTCTTTGATCCTTAAGAAACCAAGTTAGGTGCTTAAAGATGTTTGTATGGAAAAGTTATTTTACAATTTTAAGATGAAAAAATTTCATGTATTTTTATATTTTATGTTGTTTTACAAGATGAGACTCCTGTGTTGTTGAGCTTATGCAGCTTTGTGACTATTTTCACAATTTTGATGTTACGGGTTCCGATTTATGGCTGAGTTTTATAGTGAGTTTCTGATGTTTAGTGTCCTGTAAATAGTGAGATGTCTGGACTTGCACAGACTGGAGTAAGTATTCCTTCAGAAATCTCTTTGCTGATGAAGAAACAAATTAAACCAGTCAACTTAAAGACTAGAGAGAGACTTTTAAGGGCCAAGGTTCAGGGGTAATTTAACACGAGTTGCATATCAGTGAAGATGTCTCGATGATGTCGGAATTTTCAGTTGTGCAGAAAGGATGCAATTAGTGCAGTTAACAGCAGGTAAGGCAACACTAATTATATGTTCTTTTGTCTCTATGAACTTTTTTAGCTATTTAGAGCCTTCTTCTTTTGCATACTATTAAGTAAATTATACTGCAAAAGACTTTCCGAGAGTAAACTGTGACCACAATTTATGACCACAGATGTAATTTATACTGCATGAGACACCAGTTCTAAACTTGACCTTGAAGTGGGAAGGTTAGAATGGAGGAAATGGCAGAAGCACAAATAAAACATCATGCAGAAGTGTTGCCTCTAAAGAAAAATTGCCCTGTTGTATATCTGACACTTCAATAAAATCTGGAACTCTTTTCAGCAGCATAGAAAGAAGGAATAATCTACTGTAGGTTTATTTTCAGCTATTACCTTGTCTAATTTGTAAACCAAGCAGACACAATTACGTGACTCTGCAGAAGCTGAGAAGTGGGTTTTCTGATGTGGTAAAGCAGCTTGCTGACCTTAAGTTAATGAAATATTAACTGGTGCTTAGCAGTTGTCAGGAGTCATCTGTTTTTGAGGATTCATAGGAGGGGCTATTGGGATGCTGCTTAGGTCACGTATTTGTCATTTAAATTGCAGACTGGCTGAACCTACACACTCAGCTGCCCAGAGTTATAAAGCTGGTTTACAGATGTGATCATCTGCTGCTGACAAGTTTGACAGAGATTTGATACACCTTCTTGTCTGAAGCCGAGAAGGTGCTGAACAGCACCGTGCATGAAGAATGTGACCATTTGAGATGTACTTACTCACCTGTTGTGTCAGTCCTGTTATAGGTTCAGCATAGGTTCAAGGCACTTAAATCAGCTGCACATTCTCTTTCTTTGCGAACAAAGTTGGTGTTTATTCCAATTTTACATTTTTACCCAGAAAAGTTCAGTTTATATGTGAGTAATTGAGAAAGTTCCAGATTCCACTGTTTGATATGACTGCTCCCTCATTGTGGTGTTTAGACTGTGCAATTTCATTAAAATATGTAGAGTTCAATTTCCAAGTATAATATCTGCCTTGAAAATTCCCACAGAGCTCAGCTTGCAGGAAGCCTAAATGAAACAGCTTTGCTGGTTTCCACATCACATTGAGATACATCCTTTCCTGCAAATGCTGATTGCCAAACCAAAAGCTAATGCCTCTCTCTTGCTTTTATATTCATTTTTCTAGGCTAATTTAATGTTATGAAACCTGTAAAACATGAAGTTTAATGTATATAGTTATATCTTCTCTGCTGAGGTGGTGATTGGAGCTGGAGATACAAATGCTAAGCTGTCAGAACTGAGGGGGTAGCATGTTTGTATTCCCTCAAAGGACTGGGAAAGGGCTGTTGTGTGAGAAAGGCATGTAGGCTTCTAATTAAGCAGGATAGCCCTATTAATAATTGAGATTTGTGCCATGTGCCTTGTGAAGGTATGTACTGCTCTCTGTCTTTTCACTAACTGCGAAGTGCCCTACTGAGTACTAGAAGCTGCTTGTCTTGTGTACCCTCCCCGCTCTTTCCAAGTTGTAAGTGCTGACCATGTATCTTAAGGAGAATCACAGATTGCATTCCTTGGGTTTCAACTTAGCTGTGGTTGGCCTCACTACAGCCCACTGGATCATAATTACACTGAATTTGCAATGCTATCCAGCAAACTGGTCTGAACAGAGTCCTCTGTGACAAATCGGGCGCTGAATTGATTCAAATGAACTGCTTGGGCAAAGCTATGTAAACCCTTCCAAGTTCACAGGAAGAGATTAAAAAGACTGGAGTAGTCAAGGGAAGCACTGGGAAACCTGCAATTGGTAGGAGGTTCTTGTGCTTCTCAGTGGGCATTTGTGTGTCCTCAGCTTTCCTGCGAGGTTCAGGAGCAGGTCAGCAGTTTGTAAGTTCACATTCCTTAAAGGACTTAATAAGAATTTGTGCAAATAACACAGGAAGTCTGTAGTCCAGGAGTACCAGTAATACCCATAGGTGTTAGGGAATGTTGGTTTCTGCCTATATCAACACATTGTTCTGAAATGTAAGTTGTGACAACAATCAAAGAAATTAATTAGTAAATTCAATAATTTTGGTCTCACAGTGGGTTAAAATGTGTCTCTGCTGTCTAATGTCCCTACCACTCACCGTATTCAGTAAACTCAGGGAGCATGGACGAATGGGAAGAAAGAGCCCATTTTAAGAGTGAGGAAGAAGGAACCATCAAAACAAATATCATATTCCTCCCAACAAAGAACTCCAACAAAGAACAGCCCTAGACCAGAATGAAACTGTCCACCTTTGGACCCCAAAGTGCAGTGGAAGGATGAGCGTAACACCAAGAAAAGAGGTAGCAATTAGGAAATAGTTGTATAAGATTTTTAACTGCATTATTATAGAGGCTTTTCTCCACATAAAAGCATTTATTCTTGTTCTATAATAAGTAAATCTGGAATAAAAAAAAAAAAGACACTGTTGAGATCATGGGTATATTTATAATATATTCTCGGGTTTATATGTGTCTAAATATTTAAATTGTGCTTTCTCTTTGCCGATAAACAAGGTTTTGAGTGTAACATTGCTCGTGGCGTAGGTTTATGCAAGCGCCTAACAAGTGTGACCTGCTTCCCTGAAGCTCAGCTTCTGTACCTCTAGAAGGTTCCTGAGGTGTGTGTGCTTCTCTGCAGGAGGCCAGTATTTGGATTTTTAAACACCTTTCCCCCTTTTTTGTTATGAATCCAGAGTCAGTACACTGAGAGCGTTCCTCACTTGGAAATACTTTTTTAAAAGAACAAAAAGACAGTTTCTTTTGTATATAAAGAAAGAAATAGGCTTATGTGCAGGAGTGAAGGATCTTAAATAAAACATTGTCCTTTTTCTACCTTCGTTCAACTGGGAAAATCAATTTTTGGTTCCTCAACTGCAAAGAAAGATCAAAAGGAAAAACTGACAATCTAAACAAAGGGCAAGGTGATGTGGGCTGCTTGCACTCCCATTCCCTGGTGTGCTTCATACAGGCACTTTTCCAAGCAGAATATATTTACAGAAGAATCAAGGGTATTTTTTTTGTATCTCTGAATCAACGATGTTGGGACTAAAAGTGACCTGAATATAAAAGTAAAAAAACCCTACTTTAGATTACTATTTGTGAAGTTCTTTGGTGCTAATATAGGCAACAGTTCTCAGATGTGTCGGGTTCCTCATTGCAGAATACTTATGGTTTAAAGAATTGTCATTGATTTTACTTCACTAGAACTGGCCAAAGCCGGTACTTTTTTTTTTAGCATGTTATGTAATGCAAGAGAGAAAATATTTTTATTCTTGCTTAAATGCCAACTGGATTCATATTTAAATCTTCATATGAAAACTAATTTCAGTCACTGTGGAGGGAAACTTTATGGAGATTGGCTTTCCTGCTTTGTATTGATTCCTGTTTATATCTTTAATAAATAAAACATGATTTATTGTTATAAGCTCATATTTACAAGAGGAGGAGATTAAAATGTCGGCAGGAAAAACAGAAAGGAGGAGTGTGAAAACTCTTTAAAACACACAAATGAAAAAGCACCCCGAACTGAAAAACAGCTTGAAGAGGTTTTATGAAGTGTATTAATTATCTTCTGCATAAATGTAAAAAGTTGAAAGTAGTTATAAAAGTATTTGATTTTAATGTATTTTCACTATTTTGAGACAATTATTGTGTAGACATCAATTTTGTAACCATACTAAATGTTAATTCAATGGGTATTATAGCTATAAAATAAACAGGCTGCATCTGACTCAAGGCACATCTTTGCAGGAAAATATTTTTGTCTGTATGTTGTGTATCAGTGTGTTGGGTCTTTACCCATGCAGGCAGAGTGCATTTACATTTGGGCCTCTGTGTTTGGCGTGTCTTGGCATGGTAGGGATGCAAATAACTATGTACAGAATGCTCATTTCAAATACAGATGGTCCCAAGTTTCAAAAGCAGCAACTGTAGCTGGCAGCTCTGGGACTTTTGGGAGAGTTTGCAGGGAAGGGCACTCTGCACTGAGCATTTGAAAAACAGAACCTTCAGAAAGTGCCTCCAGATGATTGGCACAGGTGAGCAGTGATTTATAAAGTTTAGGCCTATGATTTTTTTCCTTAAGCGCTGATTATTTCCAAGACCTCCCCCTTCTCATCAGGTGTGTCCAAGGAAAGTTTTGAAAGCAAATCCGGTGATTTAAGGCTTTAAATTTGTGTGCCTGTGTAATAGCTTTGTAAGGCTGATGTCAGCATTATATAATCAATAAAAATAGGTCTGTATGTTTGATCTGTGTAGATTTTGAGGCACTTCAAACTGCTTGCAGCTTGTTTATTGTGCAGTTAAATCTTAATTTGTGATGACAAAATGCTTTGAATTACGCGAGTGGTAAGAAGCCATGTAGGAAAATTATTACGATAGTAATGAAATGTGCCTGATTTTGTAACTGTGCTCATTTGCAAGATTTTTCTTTCTTTGTCTATTCATTAATTGATTGTGGAACAGGAGAGTTCCTGGGAGATGTCAACAGAAAACTGGCAATTCCACCTGCTCAGTCTGCGGTGCCATGGAAGTGTCATTGTGGCACTTTATCACTTCACTTAGACAGGAGAGCAGAGGTTGGCTGTAGCTCTCTGCTGAAAGTAATACACTCTTCATTTTCACTTTTATTTGCTGTTCTGCTTCTTCTTTTATTAGTCGGGGGCAGCTGAAAGCTTTATGAAGAGCTTATTGCATGGAGCACAATGTGACTGACCGGGGTGGCCAAGGTCAGAGGCTCAGATGTCTTGTTCCCTCTATCAACACCTCTCCTGCACTGCTGGCTGGAGCTTCTCTGCAGAGCTGCCCTGGGCAGAGCTATGAAACAACCCATTCCTAGGGGAAATTACTTGATTTCACACAAATGTTCTTGTTCATCCCTGATACTCCTCTCATGCTGCCAGCCCCCTTGTCGCCTGCAGTTTTCCTGGGTTACAAGCGCAGTGACAGTGCTTTGCCCTGAGGGTGGGACCTTTGTGCCTTGTTTTGTCTTCTGGCTTGGCCCTGTGGGTTCCACGCAGGCTGCCTTGGAGGGTGGAGCATTTAGTTTTGCTCAGGCCATTGTTCTGTAACATGCTGGGGTTTTGTTTAAATCTCTTTGCTTCCTAATGTTTCCTGTGCTGAAAATTCAGGAAATTGTTGATATTTCAACCTTTCTGCAGGCTGCAAGTGAGTAGGACCTACCCTCAATTTAGTTGTTGCTGCTTCAAAATTCTTTTAACAAATGCAGACTTGGTTCTGCAGAAATGAGCCAAGGTAATGTCAGAAAAACACTTCAGTGTTAGTCAATTGAAATAAAAGACATGATTGTAGGTGTTCAGTTTCAGATCAATGGTAATAAAGTAAAAGAAAATTGTTATGTGCATTATCAGATTTCATTTCTCATGTATCCAGAGTACTTGGCTTTAAAACTCTAGTCCAGAGGCTTTGCATACAATTTACTTTGACAAAAAATCTCTTAATATCACAACAGCTACTTTTGTGATGAATTTGAAAAAGTCTTTCCTTGTGAAACAAAGGAATTTGTACATACAAAGAAAAAAATAGATTGTGTTAAAAAAAGCGCACAAGAAGAAAATAAAGAATGGTTTAGATTCATGTAGGTTTGTTTAGGACATGTGCTAATCTTTCTTAGGGGAAAAACAGGAGAACTAATAATGTGGTTGATAATTACTGGAATATCCTTGTCATTCTGGGTTAAATGACTCTACACCAAGATGGACAACTTTACTAGCAGCATTCTGTGAAGGTAAAATGCTGATTTTCAGTATTTGTTGGGAGTTAAAACATCAATAGGGTTTATAATGTCCCTAATGCTCAGAGAGTAACCTTCAACCTCCTATTGATTAACATTTGGGTTTTCTAAGATTGAACCATTTTTGGTTTTACTGTGGAATTGTTAAAATTCAACCTCTGGGATTTTCTTGCTCTTTTTTACTTGGGACTGCGTTAGCAAGCAAAAAGAGTGTTACTGATTCTGGCTTTGCCCTGTAAGCCAATAACAGAGAATTTGAATTCTCTTCACTCTGTCCCCAGCCAGAGAACTCATTACAGCATGACTCTTAGGAGAATGGTGCAAAGATGTATATCCGGGGTGAATTGGTTCATAAATTAAAGTCTTAAAATTACCTTGTAGGATGGAAACTTTCCCATGGTTTTGTTGGATAGCTACAACTCGAAATATGTAATACAGTTGTTTCTTTGTATAGCCTTAATCAGCTAATTAGTTGCAGGCCTCTTAAGAAGAGATCTTCAGGAAATACTTAAATCTATCCCATTAATTGGGGAAAAATGTGCACTTAACCAGGGTTACTTAGGAAATTGTTATCTTCTTTCAGACTGTATCTGTTTTCTCTAGCAAAAAGTGGTATTTTAGTTCAAAACTTTTCAAAGAAATTCTGAAAGGCAGAATGGACAAATGAATGTCATTATCTCTGAGGTGCTGTATCCTGCCAAAGGGCTGTGGCTCTTTTCTGCTGAGGAAGCATCTGTGGAGACCTGCTCTGCATCAGGTTGCTTTCAAATATTTTCTGCTATTGTGTGTCATGTTCTAGCTTGGCCTGAATTGTGCAGGCTGAGATGCAGGTTCTGGAAAATCTAAAGGGAATGCCAGCGTGAAATACCAAGGAAAGTAAATGGAAGCAGTGGACTGCCTGAATTGACCCACCCCTGAAGTGGATTGCACCAACTGATCTCTGTGTGTGTGTGCATGTATAAACAAATATACTGTGTATATATATGTGTGTGTGTGTGTCAGAAACTCTGCCCATTAGCTTGACTTCCAGTAGAGGACAGCAGTAAAAGCAGTTATCCCAGGTGCTTCTAAGGAGTTTCTCCCCTTACAGATGTTTTGTTAAAGTAACCACTCCGATGGTGCAGGTAGTTTTTTATTTCCATTTTACAGTAAGAGACTTCAAGAGTTTATGTAACTTCAGGTACTCAGATGGGACTCTCAGACCAAATTGCTCTCCAATCAGCACATACACAAGATGTAATAAAGGGCAGGGAGGAAGAAGGTGGCTGTTGTGGGGTCATTTAGAGCAGCAGCTTGCAGTGATTTGGAGTAGGATGCTTTTTCAGCTGCTGTGCTGGGTGCTGGGAATTCTTAGTGCCTGTAAAATGACAGGGCCTGTAATGAGCTGACAGGCTCCCAGTCCAGTTTCGACCCATGGATGTCATTTCTCTGACTGGCTGAGTTCTGCCAGATCCTTCTGGCAGGGCAGGAGGCATCCTGTTAGCGAATCCATGGAGTGGGTAAAGGTGAAGAGTATCAGAATCACAGCACAAGTTGTGCTACACAATTCATACAAGCTGTTGTTGTGAAGTTCCACTTCTAGAAGAAAAACCTTAATTGTGATCTTTGAGGCATACACTGCAATTAATTGTAATCTCCAGTGGCTGGCATGGACCAGAAATGTATGAATGGGAAAAAGGCTGAGGAAGTGTTTGGAGCATCTTAGACATATGCAGACATTCCAAAGCATGATTTCCTTTATATCATTCCAACCATATGTATTTTTATGGGCTTTTTTTAGTGCCTAAAAATCAGAAAATAACTTTTAATTGTTGTTTATGAAGCACCATATGGCTATCTGTAATTTTGGCTTCTCATGGAATGAGGAAAATGAAATTAATAGGAAATCACACTCAGAAATCTATTATTAAGTTAATGGAGCTAACAGCTTGTCCAGTGTCCTCATACAGATCATGCTGTAGCTGCATATAATAAAAAGCAACTCCTTATAAAACCACTGAGAAAACAAAGTGGCAGAGAGAGGCCGAGCCAAGAAGCTGCATGTGTTTGTACTGGGCGTGGTCATGAATGGCTCAGCTAAAAAGCTACTGGTGAAAATCAAGGATACAACATGTGTTTTGACAGTTGCTTTACCGTGTGCTTTAAGTAATTAATATTTTCTTCAAGGTGGTTTATGAATTAAAGGCTCATCTCAGGATAAAAATCTCTTGTCCCATTTTTTATTTTCATCTTTCAAGTAGAAACTTGTTTGGTTGACCCAACTAAGTTGTTCAAAGTTCTGTGCTTTTTTTTTTATGGCTTACATTCAAAAAGTAATGGGAACACTTTAAACCTAATTTTTTTTCTCTCTTAACCTGTCCTAATAAGCACTGAGTTTCCAGAGCTGACTGTGTAAAGTTTTCGTTATCTTACTTCCACCAAACATTCAAAATTGAAGATTCTTAATGCAATGGTGTGAAAAAAGAATGCATCACTAGATGAAAGAGTATAAAAATTACCAAGCTATGAAAAGCTCAGCAGGATGGGGTCCCCCCCCACCCACCCCGCCCCCCCTTATCTGGAGCATTCCCTAAATTGCCTTTGTTCAGCCTTTTTGAAAAGTGTCTGCAGATGATGTGATACTAAGAAAAATATCACAGAACAAAAAAGAAATGTAGAAAAAATAACCAAAACACATTTTTTTTCTTAGAATGCTAATTAATATTGGCAGGGATACACTGCTGGGGTGTGTTCTGGATGGGTTTATGTTGAATGTCTTGGCTGTATGTGTGAGAAGGAATTGGATAGGTTGGGTAATTTTATAAAGCTGTAAAAGCAACATTGTTCAGGTAATACAGATTTGAAACTATGTTCTAAACAAAAAGTTTTGAGCATTGAATCTAAATTAATTCTAATTAGTATCATTGATCAGTGAGATGGCCTTTTTATGGAGTAATTAAGTCTGAAATATTAAATTAGATATTAAAGACTCTTATAATAGGTCTCCTCTTAACCTTTTCCCAGTATTAGATTATTTTGGCAATTGCTTCTATTTCATGTATGTGATGAGTAAACAAAAACAGGAGGGGGATGATGGTGCATCCTCTCCCTTATTACTTGGGCTCAGTGATTACTGGAGTTATCTGACATTAAGTTATAAACACAGATACTTACCACAATTGAAACTTCATCTGTCTATAGTAGTTAATATTCACCAATTGCCAGAGGACTAAAATATTTCTTTTAATACTGCTTAATGCAGTAGGAATTTTTATGCAATTAAAAGCTAGATACCATGAAATCTAACAATAGGAATCCTTAGAAGATTTTCATGCAAACTGTGCAGGAAAACATCTCCAAGATTAAATATGGTGGTTATACCAGTTGCAGTGTTTCTATGTTTTAAATAGGTATTTCTCCATTCATTTTTGTGTTCCATTGCCTCCTGCATTCTTTAAACCTTTATGTGGTGAGTTTTCTCTGTCTGTTTCATACTTGGATAACTGTTTTCTAGATCTGAAGCTCTGGAGATGAATGGGCTTTTGCCCAGAGTCTCCACTTAGTTAACTCCACTTGACAAGAAGGAAACATTAGAACCAATTCCGTTCCTGCTTCTTGGATTTTCTTTTCACTCTGGGTAAAATTCATTGCTACTCCAGATGGCCAGAGCTATACCTGTTCATCATTTTAGTCCCACTTTTATCTGCAAAAGAACGTGAATGTCATGCAGCCTTGTGCATTCCCTCACCCCAGCATCTCAGTTACTGGATTTTCCTTCTCCATCTGGCTTTTACACCTGATGTCAGGTGTCTGTTAGAAGCTGTGCTGGAAAAAAGATTCTTTCTTTAAATTGAAATAGTGTTTATTTTCATTGTGGAGTCTGATTTTCTTCTTCAAATTGAAAATCCTTCAGTAAATGAGGCTACATCTCAGTGCCCAGTACTGGGGTCTTAAAAATGTCCTCTTTAAAGTATGTGATTTCTGTCTGTAAGTAGTGAAGAATACTGGGGAGGTGTTGGTAGTGGTCATTGGTTGTGGGGAGGGGAAAGTCAGATATTTTGGGTTAGTTTTGGCAGGGAGTGGCAAATCAGTGTCTTGCTTCAAAATCAGGGCAGAGAATCAAGGGCATATGTGGAATAACAGCTCCAAAGTAATACTTTTCAACTTTCTGTCTTTAGCACTACTGAGGCAGACATAAATTCTTCAATGTGATCATTTTCCCATTCAGATGTTTCCCAGATAATGACCAGTCTAGCATGATTCTCTTCAGAGGCTCAATAAATTATTTCAGCAATACATTGAAAACTTTGTACTTAATTCCGCTGAATAAGCTGGATAATGAATCGGGCTACTGGAGGACATTTCAATCCTACTGGGCTTGGTTCAGATCAAAATACTGCCAGATTTGCTATTCTTTTGCGTGTTTCTAGTTTTGGATGTGGATTGATTTATTTATGGTCTGAACAGCAAAATGTGTGGTATCTGTTGCAGCCCTACACAATGAAACAAAAACTAAGGGACACAAGGCTAAGAGCTAGAGTAGAATCATATAACAGGAACTGTCTCTGGGAGAGAAATGTTAATTTTGCTAAAAATGTAAATTTTCAGCTAAGAGCTGTTCAGTATTTTCATTGCTTTGGGTAAAAAATGCAAACCGTAGAAGAGATTTAGGTTTGGAGCTTCATTAAGAAATTCTTCATGAAATGTGTCGAAGCCCCACTGAGGGAAATATTTATGCCAAGCTGGCATTAGTGTGTGCTTAGAATTAAGCAGATAACTACCTGTTTGATGAAAGCATCTGTTTTATGTCACTGTAAATTATTGTAAAGAGCAGAAATGACCACTGTGGTGGTGAGTAAAGAAGTGAGGTCCCTTCAAGTGGGGCAGTGCATGCTCATGGTTACGTATCAGGTCACTTTGTCTCAGCTTTTACTAGGCAGCAAGAGAGGATGAAACCCTTTGAAGGAATTTGGTCCTGGCCTTGTATTGGCAGCCTTGCGGAAACTGGGTCTAAAGTTGATGCACATTGAGATTTCTCCCTTTGAGCCTGTGGGCTGTTCCACGTGCTTTCGAAGGCTGTTTGTTGCCCAGCCTCCCCTGTGTGATGTCCTCCACATTTCTTCAAGCTTTGGCTTCCATTTTAATGCTTTTTTTAAGGATCCTGCTGGGCATAGCAGACCTGTATGGAAAGACTGTGCTTGGCAAAGGGTTAATTATCAAGTCTCTACTTGAACAGGGTTCACCTGTCGCATATTACAGTGTGGATTTGTTAACACTTCTTAAGGAGTGGTGGTAACATTGCAGTTGTCTTTACTCTCTGCATATTTTCATATATGAAAGACAGTAAGTTTAGGTTTTATATCAGGAAAAAACTCTTTACCATCAGGGAGGTGATGCACTGCAACAAGTTGCCAGGAGAAGCTGTGGCTGCCCCATCCCTGGAAGTGTCCAAGGCCAGGTTGGACGGGCCTTGGAGCAATCTGGGATAGTGGAAGGTTTCCCTGCCCATGGCAGGGGAGTCGGAATGGGATGGATTTTAAGGTCCCTTCCAACCCAAACTATTGGTGATTCTATGATTCCTATGAACTTGCTTTTTTACCCTGTGAACTCCCTGGTTTCTTGCTTAGGTTTTTTATTTCATGCTTCAGTTTTGAGAATATCTCCAACTACAACAACTCCTTTATGATTAAAAGTGAAATGTGAAAAAACCTAATATATGTGCCTCGGTTTTTATGTATTCTACACTACATAGAGTTTTTTCAAAATCATCTCTGCAGTTCAATAATGGATAAAAGAATTAGAATCAGTCAGAGAAGGCTTTGTGTCTTTTATGCCTTACATATAATCAGAAAGAATGAAATTTTGAACACATTCCAGGAAAGCAGGTGTGTGTATTGTTGCAGCAAGGGGCGAGAACAGTGTTTGTTCCTAATGGCTGCTTGACTTCAACACTACAGATTGCATAAAGCCTGTTCCCTGAATTGTATTAAAACAAATCGTGTTATGGTATGCAGTCAAGAATTTAGGACACAGTTGATCTGCCTGAGTCTGCTAACTTTAAAATATATTTTACTGGGGGAAAAAAAGGTTTGCATGTTATTTTGGCAAGGAAAACTTGAAATCCTTGTAAGCTTTAAAAGGTAAAGATGCAAAGAAAACTGTCAGTGTATTCATTTCACCTTTTTTTTTTTTTGTAGTTTAGGGAAATGGGAGGGATAGAGAGAAATGTCTTGATAAGAATCTGTTAAAACTGACAAATTTTTGAACGACAGTTTTAGAAATCAAGTCTGGTGATTTATTCATGTATTTTATACTTATAAGGAAAACAGGTCTACTGAAGCACATGAATTTGCATCCCCAGGTTTCTCAGTGCTTAATAGAAGCTTCCATGGTGGTATTGTCAGGTCATAGGGATTGTGGCTAATACAGAAGGAAAAGTTTTCTTTGCTTGCTTTTGTAGCCTCTTAAAGTGAAATCATCAGAAGAGGAGGAAAAAAAATATTGGCTTGGGCATAATATAAAGAGTATTTTTAAGTCTAAAAGTAGCAAAAATGGACCTGTTGGGCATAATGATGGAAGAACCCTGGATCCCTTTGCATGGATTTTTCCATTTTTGTGCAGTGTTTGCTATTTATGTACTGTAGGACACCAGGGTGACTCTGCAGGTTACAGAAATTGCCTTTCTCTGTTTTGCCCATAGAATGGATGTTGCTTTAGACCTGGCAGAAAGAGCTTTTTCTCTCTTGTCAGTGAACTTCAGTGCTCTTCCACAAAAGGACAAACTTGTTCCTTTCCTGATTGAGTTCCAAACGACATCTGCTCTCAAGTTTGTAAGTAAATGTGAAAATAGTCATTTTTCTAAGCCCTTTGTCTATTACAGAGGAAATTTATGTAAAAAATAATGAGAAGTTAGGTTGAAAAAAGAAGCTGTTAGAAGCTGAAAAATGTCAGAAATAAGATATCCCATGGAGTTTTAAACAAGCACATACAATGAACAGTTTCAATATGAGAACTGTTTCTTTTGGATCCCTGCCTTAATGTGCATATTTTTCCATGCATTATAGTGGTGCTGCTGGATCTAGTGAGGCTCCATTTCTGTATAAGTAATTTATCAGGTTTAACTTATATGTAGGATGTGTGAATACTTGATTACTTTTACTCTGAGAAGGTTTAAGACTGCAATATTGAGAGTGAGCTTTAGCTTAGCTGATTTTATCTAGCCTTAAAATTTTTATCATCGGTGAAGTGTGTAGTAATGGCTGTGAAAGCAATTAATAATACTAGTGACAGAATCAAGAGACTGACTAATTTATCATTATAGATTTTAATGAGGCTTATAATCTAGCAATAAATATACAATATATTCAAAAGTATGGAGTTATAAAAAGGATGATTTATTTAACTTTCATTCTAAACTAGTCTGCAACCCAAAGGTTGTAGAAAGTAGGCTTGTAAGAACATAATTCTTTTTGGTGTTATGGAGCAGAAGGATGAAAATAACAGAGGAAGAGAGTTTAAATTAAAATTAAAGGGGGGGAAATTAATTGTTTATCTTCATTCAAAAGGCCTTTAAGCACAACAATAGTTTTGTAGGTGTGGAAGGTATCTTGTGCACAGCTTCTTTTTCATCTCAATCTCCTCTCTTGGCAGAGCATGGAAACTGCCTCGGATGCTGCATCCCTGCAGATCTCAGAGGATGGGGAGCAGTGGAGGTGGTAGCAATACTTGGGAAAAGCTGTCTCAGATTTTAGACCAAGCTGGTGTAAAGAGACCCAAAATGTGAAAAGTTATTTGGCAACTTTAAGATTCAGTGTTCAGTTTGGAAAATAAGCTTTACTACAGTTTTTGTATTATTGTATAGTGCTTGTTACGGTCTTCCTTGTTGGTTTTATTCTTCTCCCTTCTTTCCTTGCTGGAGTAAGTCTACAGAATGTCTCTGGCCAGGAGTGGTGCTAAAATGTAATAAGCTTCTGACAGGATCTTGCCTGAGCAGTGTAAGAGGGTGGCTGAAATTTGGAAAATTAATTATAGCCAGTCCTGTCCAAAGGGGAGCTGGAAGCCCAGGTGGTAGGGGTAGCATTAAAATGAGAAAAGAAGCAACAGTAATAGAACAGGACAGATGAGACCCCAAAAAGTAGGTTTTCCTACTGTTGGATCAGGGAGATGTAAGTAATAAAACCCAAAACCAATCCAAACTGGACCCTTTTAAGGCTTGTAAGGGCAGCTCTTGGTTTTGGAAGGAAGGCTCTGAGCTGCAGAGATGCAGTTTGGGAGAGATTATTTAGAACCCTTACAGGATACTTGAGCACTGGTGAGGACACAAGTAGGAATGGCATGTAGGTGTTCTGGGGTTTGTTGGTATCCTTACAATTCTTGTGCTATCCAAAATAAGGCATAATTGCTGTCAGAAAATGTCTGTAATGTCTGCCTTGTTTTCCTCAAATGTCATGTTATGAAAGCAAAACTATGTAGCAGGGTGGGGGAAAACCCCTTGCTTATGGAAACGAAGCACTGAATTTACTTCTGGTTTTAGGAAATCAGTGTTAGGCATAAATGCTTGGGAGATGGAATTGGTCTTCCAGTGAGAATCCCAGCCCATCCTTCATGGAGTAATATTCTAGACAACCATGAAAGAGATGTGGACTAAAGCCTGACTGGCCAAAGCAAAGTTTGAAGTTGCACATGTCCAAAGAAAGAAGTGATTTGTGTCCCTCAGAGAAGTTTTACCAGGTAAATACATGTTTAGGTTGCCCTCTGCCTTTTTGTGGAGTGGAGAGTTTGGAGCTGGTTGCCGATTCCTGTACCTCATCTGGCTCTTTTGGGATTCAGGGAGGAGGAAGCGCTCCAAGAGTTCTGCTCATCAAGCACAACTTAATTGTTTTACCTAAAGAAGGGTGACGAGCAAAGTTGTTGGAACCGGTGACCCTCTGCCTGGCCACAGTGGGCTGGGGTCCTCCTGTGCATCCTGGCACCCAGCTGCCATTGTGGACACGGCTCCTGTGTGTTTATGTACTCAGTGTTTGGGTCAGTAAGGAGACAGGGATCCTATAAAACCTTGATTTGGCATGTCCTCAATTTGGCTTCATTGTGCAGCTCCCGTGACAGTGGGTTGCTCTCATCTCCTTTGCAATGTGTGCTAAGCTATTCCAAGAGAGATCAGGGCATGTTCCAGGGACACTTTGCTTCTGCTGCAGTACTTAGAGTGGAGTCAGGGGTTTGCAGTGAACCTTTCTGAGCTCGGTTCACTTGCACTGAGGTAAAAATATGCTCATGTAATAATGAAACAGGTTCTGCATTTTTAAGAAGGTGCAGACAGTAATTAATTTACCCAGAGCCCCTGCAGACAGAGAAGCCAGACCACTGGAAGTCGCATGGTGAGACAGAAGTTTGATTAGGCATTCATGTGAGACCTCCTCCATTTGTCCCAAGCTCTAATTCTGTGGTGTGGGAGGTCTTGTCAAAGTAGTCCTGAGTTCTCTCTGGTAGAAAACCTTTTGTTCATTAACAGGGGAGTGTGTGAGACCTGTTCCTGTGCAGCCCTACATCGTGTGTTCTTTACAGCAGTTTATTTTTGATAAGCTACAGCACATTTTAATGTAATTGTTAACATGCCTAATTTGCAGCCACACAGTCGTATATCAATAATAATGGAAAGTTGTTCACAGGTAATAAATTAGCATAGCATATAACCAGCAGAACTCTGCTTCTCAGTATATTGTTTCACAATCAAGAATTCAGTAGTTAAATATACACAGCAGTGGGCTGAGAACAAGCTGTTCATTTTTGCTGCAAGCAGTACCAGTGGACCAGAGTAATCATAGCTCCCAAAAGCAGGACTGATTTTATTGATTTTAAATAGGCTTTCATTATAGCACTGAGCTTATTCCAATTGCAAGGAGTATCGCTGCTGTTTGTATTCACGGCGCTGACTGAGGGAAGGAGAGGTCTTGTTGGATGCCATGTAGAGGCTCTTTGTCCCTCAGTGTTCTATTCTGCCCTGCTGAAATATCTGAATTTATTATAGAAGAATAGGTACTTAAGGCTTTTTTCCTATGTGGTTAAAGTTTTTTAGAAATGTAGAGTCAGCCACAGTTCTGAAATTTTGAATTCTGACTATTCTTTGGAGGAGTAAAGGTCTTGCTTATTTATTGGCATCTGACTCAGGGACCAGCTGTATTTTGGTTCCATTTTTTTAAAGGATTCTTTAGAAATCATAGAATCACTTTGCTTGGAAAAGATCTCTAAGGTCACCAAGTCCAGCCATTTAACCTAATACTGCCAGGTCCATCACTTAACCATATCCTTAACACCACACCTGCACCTGTCTTTTTCCATAGATTAATGTAAAAAAGGCAAATGTAAGAGCTGCTCAGTGTGAGATATTAATGTATTTGGGTTATAATTAGTTAAGAACACATGCTGTTACCAGCAATGCGTCATTAATCTGCATGGAGCAGTTTGCAGCTATTTGTTGCTAAATTAGTGACACTTAAAAGCTGTCGTGTTTTTGTATTGTTTCTAATGATAAAGAAAATTATAAATCTGTGACTAAAAATCCACATATGCACACTTAAGAAACCAGCTGGTTTGTTATTTGGTTTTCTTTGGGGTTTTTGTGTTTGTTTTGAGTTTTAATTTACACAAGGCTGGTCAGTCAATGGCCATACACAGAAGTTGGTTGAAACCTTAATGCTGTTTAAAATGTGGTACTGTACTTTATGGTGGTGTAAAGACATGTTGCTTGTGATAGCTTCTCTTCAAATCCTTTATGGGTAACTACACGGTCCTGCTTAAACATTTTTCCCGTGTTACTGGAACAGTTTAGAACAGTATTAATAGAAATTAGTTATGCCTTTCTGGTTTTAATGGATTTAATACTGACTTTAGGTACCTTTTTTATCTTTTTTTTTCCTTAAACCTACAAGTGAAGGTGAATTACTTCCGATATTCTAGCTAATCCCACATTTTTGTTTTGGCATAGTCTTCCATAACATAATTTGGGAATTCAGGCAGGAACAAACATATAAACTTTGTGTGAGCATTTCTAGAAATCAACTCTTTAAATAAAATGGTGACATTAAGTAGTGAGTCAACTTGGTAAGTACTGAATGATCGAGCCTAGTTACTGTAAAATGAGATCTGGATGGTTTATTTCATTTTACAGAGTTTGGGCAAATAATTATGGAATTAAATTGCTTCCTGTTGGTTTCCTGCAGGGCATGAAGAACCTGCTGTACTGTGCTCTGCTGAGCTGCTGCATTGATTAGTTCTTCAGGTCTAATCTTTACGTGGCTGTGCTCACTTTTGTATCGGTTTGTTTATGGGTTTGATAGTTGTTTTTCTGAAGTTACTGTATTGCCTTGGTAAGTCCTCTAGTGGATTATAAAAATGTACACATTAATTCCTTTCTCTAACTTCATTTGTTGGAGCGCAGTGGAGATAATTGGTGCTCATGGAATGTGGTGGTTGGGAATGAAGGTGATGATCACTCCCAGAACTGATACCACCCATCACTGATAATCAAAGCTCACATTGTTGGGATGGTTGGAAGCTAAAATTGATTTAATTAAATGCTTACAGCATCTATTAACAATACCATGTTAGATTCTTTACCACAGCAGCTACTTTGGTTTTTAGGGTTTGCTTCTGCAGGTTGAAAAGTGATTTATAGTTTTAATTCATCTTAATTTGTGTGCTTAGGAAACATTTGATATAAAACTTTTTGTTGCATTTAAATTTCCTTGTTATCTGCCCTGCAGTGGCATGAGTAATAGGGAGCCCAGAACATGAATATACTGGAATGCATGAAATATTTTCAAGGAGAATGCTTTTAAGGTTCAGAGTGATATATGTCAAATGTTACTGAATGGATAAACATGTGGAGAGATTTTAGCCTCAAGAAGCTTGGAAATTAAGCATCTCTTAGTACAGTATCTGTTTTAAAAATAATTAACACTAATAATAGTAATAGTAACTACTACTATTACTGCTGTTAAAGTACAATACCTGTCTTAAACAGAATATTTGTTTCATATTATTCATTCTATTCTAAGGTTCAACTTCTTTTTGTAGCTGCTGAAATTTATTATAAAAGCATTTGAAATGAGGCTGTGTCAGAGCTTGTCTGCACCAAAAATCGCTGCACCTCTAAACTTATATTGAATACTCTGTAAAATGTTTTTACAGCCTAGAAAGCCTGTGTATGTTTGAAAGAAAGTATCTGTATCCTCTGTGCCAATTAAACAGTAAAATTGTCAATTTAACAACAAAGTCTCATGTTTTATTGGTACTTAGATAAAATATTATGGTTTGAGGTGTGACGTAATCCAAAGACCGCTGAAATCAGAGATTTGCACAGACTGCAGGAGAGGGTAACAATGAGCCTTTTCTAGGCACTCTTAATGATCTGTTAATATTAGGATGTCAGGCTTTGCAGAGCACCCAGCACTATTATGATAAATGTGCAAAGCTACAGTAGTTGGTGATAATGAATATCTGAAAGGCACCTGACAGGTGTTCATGGCTCAAGAAGTCGCTGTGATCCAGAGCTGCAGAGATCGAGTGGTGGTTTGGTTTGGTTGGTTGTTTCCTCTTTGCCTTTTCCCCCGTGTTTGACTCTGTAAGGATGTCAGGATTGCTTTTGTTTGGAATGTAGGACATGGTGCAATTGCTTTTGTCACAGTCTTGCTGCACTTTCATGTTACTAAGAGACTGTTGTACTCAAATTGCCAAAGATCCAAGTGATGCCTCACAGATGAAATGTTTTCACAGCTCCTGCCCTTGCTCTGCTCTCACCTGCCCTTTGGAAATAGGGATTTCTGCTTTAAGATCCACTCCCATACATTTCCTTCCACGTGTTCAGAGCAAGGAATTGAATTTATTTCCCTTGATGAGCATTATTTCATTGTGCATTCAAGACAAAATGTGATCTGATTTATGTTTAAAAACCATGCCAGTGTGTCAACCATGGAGCTGTGCTGGTTGTGTGGTTTGTTGTGCAGGCCATGTAGCACTAACAGCATGGTTCTTATCTCTGCAATGACGTATTTATCCATCTAATAAGCTGTGTATATTCATCCCTTAACTTCCTTGAGCAATTCTTTTTTGACAAGGTTGCTTTATAGAAGTGATGAATTTACTCGTTTCATTTCTCACTAGTTATGAACAACTTCTTGTTGTTTTAAGAGTCCAATGCTTTTTAATCTCATACTAACAAGCTCAATAACTGACAAACCACAGAATTGCAATGTGCTTTTCTTTCACAGAGGCAAAGGAAATTGTTCTGAAGGCACAGATTCTGGCTGGAGGGAGAGGGAAAGGTATTTTCAATAGTGGATTGAAAGGAGGAGTTCATCTAACTAAAGAGTAAGTACTTTAAATTGAAAAAAACATAAATAAATTGTTCCTTGTATAATATTTAGGCTGTTTACAATAGCTATGGACTGTTTCTTTTAATATCTTTCAATAAACTAACATTTTTCCTTTGTTTGCAGCCCTAAGACTGTTGAACAGCTTGCTAAACAGATGATTGGGTACAATCTGTCAACCAAGCAAACTCCAAAGGATGGTGTGACAGTTAAAAAGGTAAGATTTTGACCTCTTAAAAGTTGAAAACTGTGTTCAGCTGCAATTTTGCATTAATAAGCTGGGATGTATGACATAGAATCTTTTTCAATCCTTCTCCAATTCCTGATTGATTGCATCTAATTGATGAAAAAAAAAAAGAAAATGTTACCTCTTTTTTCTGTTTGTGTGTGTATTTTGTTCATTAATTTTGGCATACCCACTGATGGAAAAATAAATTGATCTCTGCTATGTGTATTGAAAGGAATCCTTTGTCATAGGCTCATCTTCCATCAAATACATACTAAATGGTGATATAACTGCATATAGCATTAGCTGTACATGCTCATTAACATTCTGCTTACAGAAACAGTACATACATGATTACCTTTAGCAATAATATTAGCTGTATTTCAGTCACCTTCAGGTCTGGGCATGTCTTAATAAGGTAACAGATGAATCACAGAATGGTTTGGGTTGAAAGGGGTCTTTAAAATTCCTTCAGTCCAACCCCCTGCAATGAGCAGGGGCATCTTCAACCAGATCAGGCTGTTCAGAGCCCCATCCAACCTGGCCTTGAATGTTTCCAGGGATGGGGCATCTGCCACCTCACTGGGCAGCCTGTGCCAGTGCCTCACCACCCTCACTGTAAAAAAACATTCTTCCTTATTTGTAGTCAAAATCTGTCTTCTTTAGTTTAGAACCACCTTGACCTATTGCAACAGGCCCTACTAAAAAGTTTGTCCCTATCTTTATTGTTAGCTCCTTTTAAATATTGAAAGAATTGCATGAAAATGATCTCAATTGAAAACAAAGTGTCTGAACAGTAGATTCTTCCTACCTATTGCAGATACAGACTATAAAATATGTTCATGGTAGTGGTTGAGGTAGCACATGGGAATTCATTTTCCAATGATGGTGCTTTCTGTAAGGCACAAATATTCACTTCAGCATAAATGAGTTGCTCTGTGTTGGCCTAAATAAGAGAAGCAAAGATTCAGCAAGATTCTCCTTCAAATTAGTAAAATTCAGTGAGTCAGGAAATCCTGGCAATTGCCTATCTGCTGTATCTGTTTTTATCTCTTGCTTTGTTTTACTGAGCAAGAATCCTTATACAGGTAAGTAGGCAGGAGCCACGCTGTATCTGATGCCAGGAAATAATTTGGCATGGGCTGAAGGAGCTGCAGTTCACATTTAATATCCTGTGAACAGCTTGGTGTATTAGCACAGAAGGGGAAGGAACACCTGTCTGGAAAGATCCTGTCTAATGAGGGCTGGAGGAAGGTGTTCAGGCAGTTCTTCTCCTGGGGAGCAAGGAGAGCAGATTACCATCAGTCCCCAGAGTTGTTGTTAAAAAGAAATACCATATATTGGAAATGGAGAAACAGTATTACCATTAAGGCATGTCTGTCGAAGATCCTGATAATACTAAGGATATAAGACCAGGATATCCCTTTTCCGTATTAAGGCAGTCTGCTTGGGAAAATTAGTATTATAAAAGCAGCTTTCTTTTGTAAGTTCTTTGTTTTTATTCTTTTGCCCTAGTTGGCCTACCTTGAATACATCCATACAGAAATTCTACTCTTCTGTCAGATTGCAATCCTGTTCATCATTGACAGATTCAGTTCCGAAAAAGAAGCTTCTAATTTTCTTTGAAATTGATAGAAATGGAAGAAGGGTGTGGGAGTTGGGGGTTTTTGACATGGATTATCCAAAGGATTTATATTAGGATGACTTTTGTGCCGTCTCTAGCTGTAGAATATTTAACTTGTGGTTCCTTTCTTCCCCCTCCACATGTTGTTTGTATGAATGAGCAGTGGGCAGGACTAAGCAGCAGGGGCACAGGTGAAGTTTAAGGTGAAGTTTGCACTACTGAACTTCAGATATTTATTTTGGTGGTACAGGATTATATACAGCCTTGAGAGACTGGGTATTTTCCCTTTGCTATAGAGTTCCAGGGAAACCTTTCAGGACATGGTTTGCAAGTATTTTAATGTTGATAAATGATGAACTGATGTGATGCTTTTCACCGGGAGAAGCTGATCATCTGCTGTCAAGACTTTCATTCTGATTATAGAGTTGGCTTTTAAAAGTATTTTGGCTTTGAACTAGTATGTTTCATAGTTTTTGGTATTGAGTTCTTGATTCTTAGTAACTAATGGTAAGAGCATACACCCTGCTTTAAATTAATTCATTTTGTAGCAGCTTGCACAATGTTATGCTTATTAGGTAGTGAAGAAAGCATATTTAAAATTATGCTCTAGGTCATCAAAAAACTATTTCCCAGCAAAATTATGTCTTTTTTAAAAGCATTTCTCATTTACAAAGTTAGCTCACGTTAGGATCTTTAAGGTAGTTAGAGGAGCTGAAGCACTCGAGTTTGTAGTGTCAGGACTGCAAAATCAAATACTGACATTTTAATCAAGGGGCAAACTACAGTAATATTATTAAACATATAAATATAGCTATGTCTGAGATATCAATGCAGCAGGAACTCAGTGCACTGAAAATGCCAGGCAGGCTCCTTGGGCTTGCTAAGGGCAGTGGGAAAGATGAGAACGAATCACTGGTGTTTTTGTTCTATTTCAAGGCACGAGCTTTCTCTCTACATGTATGGAATAGTTTCTGTGTCTACATGTACTGAAGGAAAATTGCACTTCAGGAAGAAAAGAAAAGGCGTGTTTCTAGGATTTGTGGTTTTTAAACTTTTCAGTGTTCTGGAAAGTTTGAGTGGTTTAAAACACTCCTATGTTTTAAAAAATTTAAGTAATAAACATTTTTCAGAAGGAAAATAGTTATTATGTAACTTTCTGTGAGGCAATCAATGAGCTAGTGTCAAGTCAGTGGAAGTCATATACCTTTTACATGTATTTGTGAGGAAGATATAAAAGGTAGAAATTTCCTACAATTAGAATAATTATGAAACAGAAAATGATGGTTGCAGCTTGCTTTCTCAGCTTGTGCACCTGCTACAGAATTTAAAGTGTGTTTGTGCCTCTTCAGATTGATGTTTCTCAAATAAATAGCAATCTCTACAATTCCCTCATAACTTGGAACCTGTTTTGTGAGTTTACATAAAATCCTCTTATGGCAGTTTGGAATTTGGAGAGCCTGGCTATCTGTGATGACAGTCTTCTCTTATCGTGACAACCTGAGAATTCGCTACCTGTGTTTTCTCTCCAAGCAATAACAGAATGAACATTTTGCATATTTGATTCTGTTTAAAAAAAGCTGTTACAGTTACCCTCATGAAATTAGATGTGTGACTTAAACTTTTAGGTAGCGATTTGTTACAGAGAAGGAAAGCTTGAAGTTGTCAGGAAGTTTTAATGAAAACTGATTTTTCCCCAGGACATTTTAAATATAGATATGATATGGTAAACAGATAATGATGCATCATATTCTTTATCAAAAGCAAAACAGACAAAATGTGAGAAGAGTCAACAGTCTCTAGATTCGATTTCACTATTCTTAACTGTTCATCAATGTGTTTGCATTAGTTCTGTCATGTGAGTGATAGGTAGACTTAAACAAATAATATTTAAAGACCTTGAACACCAACTTCCCTGGATGTGCTCTGCTTCAAACAGGGAGGATGGTGAAGGCAAGTTATTTTGTTGGGAGAAATTAGAGATATTTCACAATCTGACTATTTTTGTTCGAAGGTTGCCTACTGCAAAGTAGGCTCTCAGTAGTTTTGTGAATTAAGACAGAGAAGAATCTGATGATGTTGACATTGTTAATTAGCAGCAGTGAGGACAATCACTCCAGTTGGAAGCTGCAGTTGAAGAGACCTGATTTAATAATGTTAGGTCCACCTGCTGTGCCTGCAAATGTATTCCTCAAAACTTGTTGAGTGTATTCCCGTCCTAAGTCTGACCCTGACCCTGAGCTCCCACAAACTGTCTGAACAGCTCTGACAAGATCCAGCAGGACCAGTTGGTTTTATCTGACTTATGTCTAAAGCAACTGCCTCACATTTTTCAGATACATTGATGCAGGATATGTAAGAAGGTGAAAACATGGATGCAGGTAAAAATAGTAGCAAATCAAGGATGCTTTCCCTACCCTTGCTCGTTAATTTGACAAATCTTGGCAGGTAGCCAAGCTATGTCTCTGAAGTTGTCTTTTAGCATCCTTCTGTAGTAGACTAAAATAGGCAGATGCTTTTAAGTAGTACAGTAGTTTTCTGAATTCTTGGTTCTCTCCTTCACCCTGGCTTTCTTTACTTTCCTTTTGAACAGTCGCTTATTTGAACTATTCCTTTACATCCCCTTATGTTGTATGAATAAAGCAAGGTAAAAGCAGAAGGAAACAAAATTACTATAAAGCAAATTTCTTCCAGACCATAAAGAAATTTCATCTTTCCTTCAATTCTGAGCACTGAGGGCTTTGTTTGATTCCTTGTTTCTTACACTTTTTTCTGCTCTTCTGTAATACATACTGCCTGGCAGAAAGTCCCTACATTCTTTCTTATGTACTCTGGAATAGAATGTCAAAAAAGCGACTTGGGTGAAAGTATAGTGCATCTTTCTTGTTTATAGTCCTTGAACTATGAAAACCCCAGAAATACTCATTTGATGGAACACCTTGTGCTGGGTAGGCAGAGTTTTAAGGCTGCAGGTATAACAATGCCTCTTGGATCTGCTGACTGAGAGAATGAATTTCTCCTTGTGGTACATTCAGTGATGATCTTTGTAATCATTGTTCAAAACTGTCAATTCATCAACAGACCACATTAGCAAGATGTTGCCACTTAATCCTTCTTAATTATATTAATATTTGGGAAGTGATTTTCCTGATTTCTACCACTTCCATTGAAAGATGGGAAATAGTAGCTCTCTTAAGGAAGAATACAATGCTAATTAAATTGCAGAGGTGGCTGCTTCACTTTCAGATTGAAAAGCAAGACTGTAGTGCCGAGCAGAACTACAGTCTCTGCACATTAAATAATGGCATCTGTTATGATCACAGGCAACAATTATTAATGATCATATGCAGATTTTTTCCTAAAATTAAGAATATTTGGGGAAATGTAGTATTCTTAGAACAGTTTTGTGAGTCCTTTGCAAGTGTAGAACTACTCAGCCCCTGAAATTTTTTCAATAGCTGTTGTTAAACTATTGCAAAAACAGTTCAGGTGAAGAGGAAGGTACAGTTATTGTAATACTAAATTGGAAAGGACTTTGTGTTGTTTTTGGGAGGAGGGAAAAAATTGTGGCAAAGACTTGGTATGGGCCAATTTCTGTCACTTTTAATGTGGTTCTTGTAGATTCCAAACGTGGGATTTGAATCCTCTTTCTGTTCTGTGCTGTGGTGTCTGTCAGATACTGGTACAAAATAGCTCTGTAGCTTATAGGAATAACTAGAAAGTAGTACCTCTTTGGAAAAATAAATATCTATGTTTCTAGATTGTGCCAGTATCTAAAGGACACACACACCTGCTTGACTCTCTAAACTGAAAGTAAAATGCTGGATGGCAGAATTATCGGTAAAACCCATTTTCTTAGGAAATACTTGGGCGGGGCAGGAATTTAGTGCTGAGATTACAAGGGTGGCCTTTGGTCAGAATAAGGGAGAGAACTTAAGCCTGAGGTTTACTGGTGAGGAGCAGCACTGCTGGTGAGATGCATCTGAAAGCCATCCTTGTATCTGTGTGATCTGCAAACTGAATCCTTTGTGGCTCAAGTCTTTCTGGGGGCACATTAAAGTGCTTGTTGGGATGAAAAAGGTAATATGGACACAGCAGCAGCTGTTGGAAAAACCCCAGCAATGAGGTGTTCCAGGTTTACATTGCTGGCTGCATGCCCCAGTGAGAAGAGCAGCATTAGAGGAGCCTCTTACTTAGGGAGAGAAGATTTCTTGGGAAAAAGATCACGGGGTTGTAGAACTGTAGTAAAAGCACTGAAACAAATGTTTCTTTGCAGGATAGCAAGTATCAAACTGCTGCATTTAAGGCAAAGCAGAAGGACCAGTCAGAACCACTGATGTTTTCTTTTCTTCCCTCTATTCATTTTCAGGTGATGGTTGCAGAAGCACTGGATATTTCCAGGGAAACATACTTTGCAATTCTGATGGACAGAGCCTGCAATGGACCTGTCATGGTTGGCAGTCCTCAGGGTGGTGTGGACATAGAAGAAGTTGCAGTCACTAGCCCAGAACTTATCTTTAAGGTATTGAAATAATGTTTTACAATAAAAATTTTCCTTGTCAGTTGTCCAAAAGAATATTTTTTCCCACTTTCTTCTCCCATTTTTCCTTCTTCCATGTAGAAAGGGGACAGGAAGAACCATAAAAATAGTGTTTCATCAAATACAGGGTCGGACCTGTCATCTAGTAAATGAAGCATATTTAACATCTGGTTTTATTAGAATTTTTCACTTAGAAAAAGATCTTAAGTTTGGCTGTTATGTGATATGTTAAACTTCGTGTCTGAAATGTTTTATGAGTGAGCTTCACTTTCAGGAAGGTACACAGTTTTTTCACAAGTGGGTTGGTGCCAATATATTTATTGTTTCTGTGTTTGTTTTTCTCTAATTGACAGAGTTGTTAATTATTTTTTTGTACCTGCAAGACTTTTTCATCTGAAATA
Source organism: Ifrita kowaldi (assembly GCA_013398055.1). Taxonomy (NCBI): domain Eukaryota; kingdom Metazoa; phylum Chordata; class Aves; order Passeriformes; family Cinclosomatidae; genus Ifrita; species Ifrita kowaldi. The sequence continues at coordinate 565,973 of VZRS01001629.1, forward strand.
CAACTGTTGTAATTACTTTCTTAACGATGACTACATTTGAAGTATTTTTTATGTTACTGTGGCAAGATAATGAGTAGACAAGCTATTCAGCTGAGAAAATAATTGATACAATCAAGTATAATTATTCAAAAAATTGTAAAAATATTTAATGTGCATTTTAAAATTATATAAACTTCACAGTGTTACTGGGCAGTGACACTCATCGCCTTGAAAATATTCCAAAATATGTCATAAAAATTAACAGACTAAATATTCGTCAGTGCCATCTGTACAGTAATTAAAAGTGAAAACTGGTGTCACATTGTCTTGTCAGCGTGCCACTCTGAAGAATTATATATTTTTTGGAAGGACTGTTTCACAGTCAGTGTGGTAATTATAACATCCCCTATAGGCAGCTGCTGTAGCCTCAGTCTGGGGGAGCCTTGGCAAACAGCCAGGCTTTAATTACTAATTTGCACATGTATACTAAGTGTTTTCCTTTTGAAGTTATAAACCTCCATTCACATTGAATATTTAGTTATATTTATGCATGTTACTGTTGCAGGAGGAAATAGATATTTTTGAAGGCATAAAGGATCATCAGGCATTGCAGATGGCAAAGAATTTGGGATTCCAAGGACCTCTGCAGCAGCAGGTAACTTGACTACTCCCTCGGTTTAGGCTGAAGACTTTTTAGCCCAGCTTTATGTTAAATATTTTCCAACAGGCAGGAAAGGCCAAGTGTCCATTAAATCAGGATCACTTTGATATTCTAAATACTGAATTGCACCTATGTAATTGTCATTAGGCTTTAGCCTAATTGTTTTAAAGTGACAGTCCCTAGTCTTTGAAGCAGTCGATGGCAACATGCTGTTCCACCATGTGGGATTCCTTTGCTTTCATTGGAATTCCATTGGAGCTCCGTGAATGGTATGGGTAGAGCTGTTTTTGAAAATTGGCTTTTAATATAGGCAGAAATAAAAGTGTGTCTGGCTTTGTGACTGAAACCTTTTAAAAAATTTTAGTCTTTAACTCAAAAACATAGGGCTGCCAGCTTGTTGTCTTTTCAGTATTTCTTTCTACACATATATATATTTTGAATATATATATTTGCCTTTGTGAATCATTTTGCAGAGAAGAGAGCTCATTTAAGCTACTTTGGCCTGGTTTTCTTCTGTAGTATCAAACTGTCATTTTTGTAGAACTCCTTTATTTTTAATTCAGCAGTTTTAATTATTTTCTATCCTAACATGCAATTAACAAATGCATAATGATTAAGTTGATTAACACACATTTGAAGATTTAGCTGTATAGCTAATGAGGGGGAATGATTATGTAGAACCTTTCAACCCTTGAAGAGTTCTGGTACTTAAAAATTAACAGCAATATATGTATGGACTTAGAAACAACACATTTAAATAATGCTGCAGGAATGCATTTCTTTCCTCGTGCTGTCAGCTAAAAGAAATTTACTGAAGCATAGGGACATAGTTTTTATCCAGGCAAATCCTGGTATTTACTTACATGTTCTCTAGTTTTAGGCTGGGATTTTCTGCTTTGCCTTGAAGAGGCTCAGTACTTGTAGACCTTGAGAAAGAGAAGTGTTGACATTAAGCTGCCTGATTCAGACAAGTGCTGAAAGATGGAGCAGCCCTTAATAAAAATGAAGTGATTCTGGTGTTCTGGTGCAGTTGCAGCAGAGGACTGTGGCAACAGAAGCTTTTCCAGTGGCGCAGAGTCAATGTGGGGTTCATGGTGGGGCTCCCTGCCCAGTATCACTGCTGAGAGCCTCACCCCGGTGCTCCTGGGGTTGTTTGTCAACTTGAGTGTTTGTGCCAAGGAAGCTGCTGCACATTTACAACTGATAATTTTTTTAAGTCAAACCCACTGAGAATGCTTCAATTGATAGCTCTTGAACAGGGAAGGCTTCCTAAGCAATCCCTGTGCTGCTTCCCAGCTGTAACTCTTTAAGGAGTCTATCACAGAATCACAGAGTGGTTTAGGTTGGAAGGGACCTTAAAGACCATCCAATTTCAACTACCCTGCCATGGGCAGGGGCACCTTCCACTAGATCAGGTCCCTCAAAGCCCCATCCAGCCTAGCCTTGAACAATTCCAGGGATGGGGACTCCACAACCTCTCTGGGCAAAACTGGGATTGGGGTTGAGTCTTTCCAGTTGTGATGTATTCTTTTGCATGACTGACCTTGTAGGAGTAAACTGACTTATGCTTTCTTTATTCTAATTCATTTTACCTTTCAGGAGAGGTCCCAAATATTTTTGGGTGGTGTACTTCAGTTAGCTGATCAGTAATGAGAGGAAAAAAATTGAGTAGTTCTTTATTAGTGCACTTCATCTGCAAACTTATTTCAGCTAATAGGTTCTCAGTGTGTAATGAACCAAAGGGGTTTTTTTACACACATTAACATTGCTGATTTTAAGTAATTCTATTAGTGGAAGAATGTAAAAAGATCAAAAGACTTGGAAATTAGTAGTCAGTGGTGGTACTTCCGGCCACAGAACGGAGCAGGGAGATAGAGGATGAGGAGTAATAGGGAACAAGCAAGAGTATCTTGTAACGAGTAAATAAGCATGCTTTGGGCATAAGTTCTTCAACAAAACATTTCAGACTGATGTAGGAAAGAGAAATAGATATTTTTTCTGAAGTCACCAGAGTGCACAAACTCCTTTGTGGTTTCTGACTTTAGGCTGATGAACGTGAATGCGACTCAGATCTCGGCGTACCAGGGAATGCTTCATTATGTTGGTGCCTAACAGTCACTTCCCAAATCAAACCTGTCATAGTAATTGCACTGTCTATTTTGTAGAAAATCTCCAGTTCATGCAGTCTTTAAATGCACATTTACTAAATGTTGCACAGTGTCATAATGCTACATTATAGCAATGTAAGAGACTATATGAATATGGTTAAGAAAACAGAAATAAAAGCAGTAATTATCTAGAACTAGTGTGCAGTGTAATGCATTAAAAATAATCGATAGTGGTTTACCTCTGCCTTGAAAACATGAACTTTTATTTTTCTGTGTGGTAATTATAAATCATGTGATCACATTTAGGCAGCAGATCAAATTAAGAAGCTGTATAATCTTTTCTTGAAAATTGATGCCACTCAGGTTGAAGTCAATCCCTTTGGTGAAACTCCAGAAGGGCAAGGTAAGATATTGAAGGAAACAAATGAATGCATTATAATTCTTTATTTATGCAAGCTATAAATTAAATTGCATAGAAGGATGTAGCAGCAGCTTTGCATTAATTTAATTTTGTAACGTAATTTAAGCAACATTCATAAATATCCCCATGGCAGATTTTATCTTTCAATACCTTTTGTTGTTTCATCCAAATACTGGAAGTATTGGTTTCTACATGTTCTGCTTGGTGAGAGACAGCAACATTTTCTGCTCTTCTGCTCTATACAAAGTTGGGTTTTTCTTGGTTTTATTTTGTGGGGTTTTTTGGGTTTGTTTTTTTCTGTGTGTGTGTTAATGTTGCTAGAATTACTGAGACTGTGTGGAAGGAAACTTGTTNTTGTTTGTCAACTTGAGTGTTTGTGCCAAGGAAGCTGCTGCACATTTACAACTGATAATTTTTTTAAGTCAAACCCACTGAGAATGCTTCAATTGATAGCTCTTGAACAGGGAAGGCTTCCTAAGCAATCCCTGTGCTGCTTCCCAGCTGTAACTCTTTAAGGAGTCTATCACAGAATCACAGAGTGGTTTAGGTTGGAAGGGACCTTAAAGACCATCCAATTTCAACTACCCTGCCATGGGCAGGGGCACCTTCCACTAGATCAGGTCCCTCAAAGCCCCATCCAGCCTAGCCTTGAACAATTCCAGGGATGGGGACTCCACAACCTCTCTGGGCAAAACTGGGATTGGGGTTGAGTCTTTCCAGTTGTGATGTATTCTTTTGCATGACTGACCTTGTAGGAGTAAACTGACTTATGCTTTCTTTATTCTAATTCATTTTACCTTTCAGGAGAGGTCCCAAATATTTTTGGGTGGTGTACTTCAGTTAGCTGATCAGTAATGAGAGGAAAAAAATTGAGTAGTTCTTTATTAGTGCACTTCATCTGCAAACTTATTTCAGCTAATAGGTTCTCAGTGTGTAATGAACCAAAGGGGTTTTTTTACACACATTAACATTGCTGATTTTAAGTAATTCTATTAGTGGAAGAATGTAAAAAGATCAAAAGACTTGGAAATTAGTAGTCAGTGGTGGTACTTCCGGCCACAGAACGGAGCAGGGAGATAGAGGATGAGGAGTAATAGGGAACAAGCAAGAGTATCTTGTAACGAGTAAATAAGCATGCTTTGGGCATAAGTTCTTCAACAAAACATTTCAGACTGATGTAGGAAAGAGAAATAGATATTTTTTCTGAAGTCACCAGAGTGCACAAACTCCTTTGTGGTTTCTGACTTTAGGCTGATGAACGTGAATGCGACTCAGATCTCGGCGTACCAGGGAATGCTTCATTATGTTGGTGCCTAACAGTCACTTCCCAAATCAAACCTGTCATAGTAATTGCACTGTCTATTTTGTAGAAAATCTCCAGTTCATGCAGTCTTTAAATGCACATTTACTAAATGTTGCACAGTGTCATAATGCTACATTATAGCAATGTAAGAGACTATATGAATATGGTTAAGAAAACAGAAATAAAAGCAGTAATTATCTAGAACTAGTGTGCAGTGTAATGCATTAAAAATAATCGATAGTGGTTTACCTCTGCCTTGAAAACATGAACTTTTATTTTTCTGTGTGGTAATTATAAATCATGTGATCACATTTAGGCAGCAGATCAAATTAAGAAGCTGTATAATCTTTTCTTGAAAATTGATGCCACTCAGGTTGAAGTCAATCCCTTTGGTGAAACTCCAGAAGGGCAAGGTAAGATATTGAAGGAAACAAATGAATGCATTATAATTCTTTATTTATGCAAGCTATAAATTAAATTGCATAGAAGGATGTAGCAGCAGCTTTGCATTAATTTAATTTTGTAACGTAATTTAAGCAACATTCATAAATATCCCCATGGCAGATTTTATCTTTCAATACCTTTTGTTGTTTCATCCAAATACTGGAAGTATTGGTTTCTACATGTTCTGCTTGGTGAGAGACAGCAACATTTTCTGCTCTTCTGCTCTATACAAAGTTGGGTTTTTCTTGGTTTTATTTTGTGGGGTTTTTTGGGTTTGTTTTTTTCTGTGTGTGTGTTAATGTTGCTAGAATTACTGAGACTGTGTGGAAGGAAACTTGTTCTTTTATGTTTGCGTTCATATGGGTAATTTAAATTTTAAAGTGCATGACTCTGCAGCCTGCTAGAGCACAGGACAAATTTCAGGTGGAACACTTGGCTACATCCTTTGGGAAGAAAAAGGGCCATTGATCTGCCTGTACCATGACTACAGGGCTGAGGAGGTGTAGGGTAAAAAAAAGGAGCTGAATCAGCTTTCACCTCATTATAATATTTGGAGTTCCAACTGAAACCTTTCCTTCTATTTGTCCGTTTTGTCCAAGTAACCTGGACAAAGGTGAAGAGGGGAGGAACTAAAGATGCCTGTGGGATACTGAAATAGAGTAGGGCTGATCCAGGGGGACCACAGTTACCTCCTCATTGTTTCATTTGACTGAGGTGCTGAAGGTTTATTTGGTGGGTACCAAGGGGGGAAATTGGGTGTGCAAGTAGAGGCAAGTGAGGGAGAGGACAGTAAGTAACGAATGTGGTCCTTAAAGACTGGAAAGAACCGTGGTGGTACTTGCTTTGCATCCTTGCTGGTGTACTGTGAGGTGGCACTGTGGAAATAAAGATTTGGGTAAGTTACCAAGTTAGCTCTTCTGGAATGGCTGTGCATATTTAGTGAGAAGGGCTTAATTTGAGGGATGGTAGGAGTTTTTATGCTGTTTTCTCTGAGGTTTTTCCCCATGTGTTTTGCATCCAGGAAGCTGAGGAGCAGAAACAGAGTGGGTTTCAAGCTGTGCAAGCCATCTTGCTCGCAGAAATGCACAGGAGTCTTCCTGTGCTTATTTCTTTTTTGCTAGCAGTTTCTCCATCTGAAATGTCTTAGGGAAGAATAAAGATAAAAAAATGGAAGAACATTTGAGTAGCTTAATGCAGCTCCTCCTAATGATAAAATATAAGTCTCTGTATAAAGCCCATTATTCTTGTCAAAGTAATGGATAAGATGGATTTATTTCTTGCTGTGTTTTGTGTTTTTCACTTGTGTGGATTTCCATTAGGTTGTATGTATTTCCTTGTTTAATATCCTAGCAAATTCTTTGTTAATCTTAGTGGGTCAGAAGCCTGAAACTTCCCTTTTTTTGTTGTTTGTTTGTTCTTGTTTTGTTTGCTCTCAGTGTAAACTGTTGAATAGGCAGATGACAAAAATCCTACACCGCTAACAAAAACAACAGAAGTACTTCATGAATATAAGTGTTGGAGCATTCTTCCATATTTGTTTTGAAGAAAAATCCATTTGTATAATCTGTCATGCACGTAACAATGTGCTTTTGATAGTGAAAATGGTTTGATAAATATTAATACATGTTCTTGCTGCTACTTTGTGCAGCACGGCCTTTGTTAAAGATTGTTGTTGTTCTGTAGAAATGAGTTTCTATTAATGTGACATTGAGGATGTTTGTGTGTAAGGTAAACAGAGCTCTGAAACTGCAGTTGTACTCTAGCTTTGAGTTGGTTTAGCAATTTAAGCACCTGAAAGCTTGAAGAAGAAAAATGGTCTTATTTCATTGCTAAAAAAATAATTAAAGCAGCTCTAGTGCATTAGAAGAGTATTAGGAACTGCAGATATTTCTGCTTTTGGCATGTTCCCACATGATGGTTGACCAGGTAAGATCTGGACTCTTCCGAGAGATTTATTATACACTCTCATGAGCAATTTTCTGAAACTGCAGTCACTGAAGTGAAATTTGATACGCCTTTAATTTAATCTGTTATCAGTTACAAGTCAAATATTAAAAAACCCCCATCAACATCAAAAAACCAAGAAAACCCAATGCAAATTAAGATATACAGCTGAGACTCTCCTACTTGTGTAAATGTTTTGTTTGCTGTTTCCTAGGCTGTTTTTTCCTAAGTTAAGAAACTGTATATTAAAACGAGTTACTTGTCCACCAAAGAAGATTGTGTTTTATTTTAATTAATGCGTATCTATAGCAAAGATTAAAATTGTCCTCTTAATTGTCATTGACATCCAGATGTGTGCAATGCTCATGAACACGTGCACATGTACCATGTACGTGTTCCAATGGCAGCATGAATAAAAAACCCCAGCAGATAGAAAAACTATTAGATTTTTATGGACACAGCATTTAAAGGCACTTAAATCTGATTGGTTTGCCTTGAGAAATCAATTATGCTTAAATCAGTAATTATAATCTGAATATAATACAAGGGAAATTACTTGCATAGTAATATGATAAGTATATAGTCTTACATTTACTTAGAACATTTTAATCTAATGAGGCATTTGCCTATGCAAACCCATGGAAATAATGAGTCAGAAAATAGGCAAATAACACACCACAGGCATTTCTGTTACTGGTGTGTTTATGTGAGTATTGTGGCTGCTAGCCAGTCCTTTGTATCTTTTATTTAATGTAGTCAGAATTAGCTACTTTTTAATTTGTTTTTACAACCACTGCAGATGTTTATTGATGAGAAGTTTTGTATTTACTTTCTTAATTTTCTTTATTTAAAAGTAATCTTTTGGTCATTTTTAACATATGTTAGGTTCAGGTTTTTTGAGCTCTTCAATGAAATATCGTGTGTGTAGTTAATAACATCAGAAACTCAAAATGTGGCTAAGGAGAGCATTTTGTGTTGCTCAGCTCTGAATGGCTGCGTGTTACCACCCATGGCTTTGGGTTGGTGCTACCTGTTCTGTCTGTTATGCTTTCCAAATACGGAAGGTAAGCTCTGCTGTGGCACCACTGCAGCCCACCTGGCCAAATCGTAAAAACTGCCCTCGTAACATACAGGAACTCTGTTTGAAGCACACACAGAAGATCTTCCTGTGTGGTGTGGAGATCTTGCCGTGCCTTTTCTCAATAGAGGATTTATGGAGTACCTGCCCTTTCCTGCTGGAATCAATGCTAGAACTTCAGCTGCTCCTGTGTTGGAGGCAGCATCGTTCCCAAACCTCCCCCTCGCTGCTGGAGTAGCTGTAATATTTCAGAAGCTCTGACTGACTGTAGACTCTAAATGCCTGGGTGTTGTTTTATATTCTCCTCCAGTTGTTTGCTTCGATGCCAAGATAAACTTTGATGACAACGCAGAATTTAGGCAAAAAGAAATATTTGCCATGGATGACAAGTCTGAAAATGAGCCCATAGAGAACGAAGCTGCCAAATATGACTTAAAATATATAGGACTGGATGGAAACATTGCTTGCTTTGGTAAGAACAAATACATCCAAAAGACATCTGAAGACAAATTTATACTTGTTCAATGTAAAGACTTTGTTTACATCTGACATTCAGGCCACCCTTGACAGTATTTCAGTCTGTTTTGCTGAGTATTTCTGCTGTTTTGTCTGTCCTTCCACAAGTTCTTGCAGGAGTGAAACTAAAATTGTGTGGAAAGTCTGCTGATAGCCACAGCACACAGGCAGGGCAGGAGTGGTGTCAGAGGGAAGACAGGCTAAGGGGTTTTAATTTCTGAGTTTTTAACCTGAGGTAATTGGTCTTTCCAGAAATTAAAACAAAACAAGAAAAGTCATCAAAATCTAATAAATAATTTAAAAAAATAAGAGTGTGTTACTTAAAAGACACTTGAAAATTATGTGTGTATAAATGTGACATTCCCAGTTACAATTGAATATTAAACTCCATTTCCCTTTAAGAAAAGCTGCTGAAGAATCTGCTTGGAAATGGCAGGTTTTTTATTTCCCTGAAGTTTCTGTAGAACAGAAATTACTCTGCTGTTTAGAAGAGATAAGTAGAAAAGTCAGCTATGCTCTAAATAATCTTCCTTTTGTTCAAATTCTTTTAGCTAATACAACATTTTATTATAAATCTAACTGAATTAGGCTTTTTTTTCAACTTGGTGAGAAAATGCCCAGCATTTATGTTGGCTCAGATGTGTACTCCAAACACAAATCTAGAAGATTCTGATAATGTGTTGCAGTTGATTCAGCAAGTGAGAGTGAGACTTTAATCTTAATTTTTAAAAAAACCCAACCGAAAGACCCCAAAACCCAAACAATGATTGCCAACATTGTGCTATTTTTTTAGCGTTCTGTATTCCGGCTGACACAGGAGTCATTGTCCAGCAGGAGCAACAGGAGCAACTTAAAGGGGACACATAATTCTCATCTACTTTTCCCAGTTTAAAAGATGTTCCTACATCAAGAAGGAAGTGCTTCTAGACTTGTGCAAATCTAAAATAAAAAGCAGTTTCAGGAACATCTCAGGTCTGTCCCCAAAACTGTGTTATCTGTGATGCAGTAATACAGAGCATCCACTGCTATCAGAGAGATGGGAGAGGAGCTTAGAGTCAATTTGTCCTTCACGTCACTATTCCCAGAAGTTTTTATGTGTCTTTATTTTTAATAAAATCAGATGTTTTTTTAATTCCACAATTACCATTCCTGTGCTCATGCATGCTTAAAGGAAGGTGCACATCCAAGCCCTAAAGAAACATAAATGTTGGCATGTTTGCACCAGAATTTGAATTATTTGTTGCATTGGATATCCTTGAATAGCTACTGACCTATTTAGAAATAGCTGTGCAATATTTTGAGCCATGTTCTGGGGTTGTGCTGATACATTTTAAGCCTTTTCACAAATCATATCTATGTGAAATGCAAGCAATTGATGTTTATGATTACAGTCAATGGAGCTGGGCTTGCAATGGCAACGTGTGATATAATATCCCTGAATGGTGGAAAGCCAGCCAACTTCTTGGATCTCGGTGGAGGTGTGAAAGAAGCGCAAGTCTATCAAGCATTCAAGCTGCTGACTGCTGATCCAAAGGTAAAAATGCTGGGTTTGGACTGGGAGCTTCCCCGTGCAGCAATAGAGCTGAGTAGGATCACAAATAGTGCACCAAAAAACCCAGATCACGGTGAGAACACTGAGGGTGAGTTACTAAAGGGGTGATCTGGCAGGAAAATTATTTCAGTAAGAACCACTGGACAGCCTTTTCAGTTCCTGAGCCGTACTCAGGTTTGCTGGTGAGTTGTGAGTGGGAACTTCCTCAAGGCAGTTCAACACAAAAGTGCAGGTGTGCTAATGCTGGGCATTGCAGTGCTGAACTCGGAACACTTTGCTCCTAAAGTGGAATTTGTGAGATTTAGATGCTTAAAATATCGTTCCTAATAGTGTACTGCCACAGTAGACTGAGGAGAAAAATGGGAAAATTAAGCAAATAGCTAATTCTAACGGCTGATTTGTACTCTTTTAAGCTCAAGGTTTCTAAAATATCTGACTCTGCACTGCAGGATAGTCTGTATTTAATTAACATTCCCAGGCTGGAATCACAGCCTGGAACGTTCTGACACTTCCTTTTGCAGATGGAGCTGCAGTTGCTCTTTTCTTTTTTGAACAAGAGGAGAAGACATCAGTCTGTGTGTACTGAGTAGAAGTTATTTCTAGAGATGCGTGTTGAGGTCATTGGTCCCCTCTGCAGACAGAACTGGAGTATCTGCTGAGAGAATATTGATCAGGCGTGGGCTTTGGAGCAATGCCAGCTGCCCATCCTGCCAATGTGGAGTTATGCTTTTGTGTGTAGCCAGAACTTGGTTGCTGTTGATATTTTTACTAATGGAAATCTGTCGGAGGGCTTTGATCATCTTTCCGATCTCCTGCACCAAAGCATCGCAGCTGAAGTCCCTATTTCAACATATTGCTTCTTTTTGTGGATCTGGCTTCATCTCCTTTATCTCACTTTTTCTATGATTCCAGTCATTTTCCTCATGTTCATTGTGATGTGATGCTAGCTTCTAAATGCCACCTTCCTGTGACAATTACATTGCTGTGATTGTATGCTCTGTGCAGCAGTAAGTGACAAAATGTTGGGACTTTTCAGATAGAGGTGGATATTGTTTGCAGCAAAATTTTAAGGCAAAATTAGGGAGAAAATTTACAGCACGAAATAAGCACAGTACAGCTTCATACTGTAAGCTCTTTGCAGTTGTAACTCTCCCTGCATATTTTTAAGCACCTGGTACCTTGGCGTCCCAATTGTTTGTTGTTTGAGTTGTTTGAGTTGCTCTGCAGTGCATGCTTTGTGTGATGATCTGGGTTTGCCTGAGATGTAATTTCGTTCTGAAACTTGTGTTAGTGGTAGAGAAGCAGGTGCAGTAAAGTCTCAGATACACAACTTAGCTGGTGATTATCACTGTGCTGAGTAGTTTCTCCTGTCTGTTGCAGCACAAACAGCAGGTATTAATTTTGGTGATGAAGCTTACTGAGTTTAAACAATTTTAAAACAAAGAGGCATTCTAGTAGCTCTCAGCTATAGAACATCTGCATGCCCACTATCTGACTTGTAAATGTATCCTTCTATTATACATTCTGCTTATATGTTACTGCTTAACTCTAGCTGCATACACCAGGGTAGTGAAGTTCTGCTGCTGAGAGAAAGGGAGCATGGAAAGGACCTGCATTAGGCATTTATGCTGTGCCTGTGCCATTCCTGGCATTGACTGGCTGAGGATGCAGAAGGCAAAAAATTTTGTATTTTATTTCATTCTGTTCAGAAAATATAGCAAAAGTCTGTTATTTCCTCTCCTGATACACCATCCATTAGCTGACTAATATACAATGGGATAATTGAATGAATCCTCTCTTTTCTTAACTTATGGTAGGGTTTCAGTCCCAAGAGTCTTTGTGGCTAATGCAGCATTCACAGGTTGTATCTGGTCAGTCATTGCCCTGTGGCCTTCAACTTGATTCCCACCTTGTTCGAGAAGATAAAAGTTTGTTCTTGGGAACTTGAGATTCAATTAATGCTTGCAAATGTCTAAATATCTAGAGACTAAAGAAGTAAACAAACAAAAAAAATGCCTTCAGGGCTGTAATGTGGGGAAGCACTATCTTTTAGTTGTGCTGGCAGAGTTAAGGACATTGCAGGAGAAGAAATCTTCCAGAAGGAGATGTTCAACTGCACTTTGAAACAGATCTCTTTCTCTCTCTTTAGTTGTCTTTAAAATGTCTATTTGTATTAAAGGAAAAAAAAAAAACCAAAAAACAAAAACAAACCCAAGAAACAAAAGAAACTAAACAAACCAAAAACACACACAACCTCCCACCCCCCAAACAAACAAAATAAAAAAATCCATGTATGCCATGATTTGATTTAGTGAAGCTGGGGATATTGTTTTCGGGAAAAGTGAAGATCTGGGCTGGTTTGCTGCTGGTTTAATCTGTCAGTTGTCAGTGTCTATAATTCTTGGAAAAAAAAAAAGGTGTGAGGGTTTTTGTAGCAAACAGTTACCCACTGGGTTTTGGATGGAAATGCTGTCCCTGGAGCCAGTGACCCTTTTTATACTCTGCTGGTCTTGTTTGCTGTCTGCCATATCCAATACTTCCTAGGTTAGACAGGTCATTGCAATGGTTCTGAATTCCTTTCTGTTCACTGTCTAAATTCCAATTGCTTGCTTTCTTTCTTTCTTTATTTCTTCTTCCTGCTTTTCTTGTTTCTATAAGTTTGTGCTGTGCATCTGCTCTGGCAGGAAATGTACAGTCTTCCCTCTTTTTAGATACCGGAAGGAAAGGGAAAGATGGCTCAGTTCTGGGAGTTCAAGCTGCTGGGAGACACTGCAGGAGCTTCATTTATCCCCCTTTGTCCCACAGTAAAGTAAAGTGGTAGTTTCCTAAAGTATTTCTGAGGTTCTGGGTGGTGCCTGGCTCTCCCCTGCACATATGAATTCCTGCTTCAGGCATCCCCACCAAGTCCTCAACCATGAGTACTCTCACATCCTTACCAAGCTCCACAGGTGCTTGTTTTTGTTCATGCTGAAGACCTGGTTACCGTATGATGACTGTTTGTAGGATTCATCAAGGTCTTTTGGAAAGGCTAAAGCTGAAAAAGTGTCTGCTCCCTCATGGATGTCCGTGGGCTGCAGGGGAATCTCGGCTCTGGCACCTGGGGCAGCTCCTGCCCCTCCTCCTTCACTGACCCTGGTGTCTGCAGGGCTGTTCCTCTCGTATTCTCACCTCTCTCTCCAGATGCTGTTTTGCAGTTTTTTGTGGCCTTCTTTAGTCTGTTATCCCAGAGGTGTTACCACTGCCCCTGATGGGCTCAGGCTCCATTTCAGAGCTGATGGCGTTGGCTCCATCGGACATGGGGGGAGCTCCTGGCAGCTCCTCACAGAAGCCACCTCTCATACCCCTGCTACCAGAACCTGGCCTCACAAACTCAGAAAAAGGCCAACTAAGCTGCAAGCAGGTTGGTTTTACCATCAGCAGACTGTAACCCTGGTCTTGGCAGTGGACTCCTATTAGAAACTATCACTGAAGCACAGGCAGTTGAAGGCCAGCCTGGTTTGTTGTTCTTTTTCTCCTTTTCCCACTAAAGTTCCTTTGAAAAACTTTTTTGAAGCCTGTCATTGATGGTATAACTAGAGACTCACCAAATTAATTGATGTTAACAACTGTTGGCTTGTTATTTAGGCAAAATACAGAAAGACAAACATTTCTCTGGAAAAAATATTCCATATTGACATCTGTTAGCTCATATCCAGGGAATAATTAATATCAAACACAAACAAGACTTTATTTTTATTCTTGAACAATTATCTAGTCCAAATTCAGATCATTGTCTTAATTATATGGAATAGACAGTCTTATTCCTTTCACTTTGCTTTGCCTGTTTATGTTCAGATGTATCTCTGTGCCCACCACATAACTGGCACTGATGTGTCTCACTGTTGTGTGTCCAGCAGAGGTTTTGGGGCTTTTGTTTTCCAGGCATCTGAGAGAGTGACCAGAATTCTGAAAGAGGATGCTATTAAACCATAACTTTGCAATTCACTTCTTTTCCAGTTGTGTTTGGTGTGAAAGTAATACAGTTTATACATCCTTATTATACAAGACATTTTTATCACCAGTTTATCCTTTTGGCTTCAGGGATTTTTAGTATTAGCTTTCTTAACATTTGCAGTCTGTTATGTGGCAACAGAAGGGATAACATTATACTAAGAGGAAAGATAGTCTTTTCTTAGATTTCAGAAATAAAAATAAAGTTGCCTTGTGTAATGTATTTGGTCTTTATTTCGGATGAATGAATTTGGAATTGAGTGAGCTAGTTCAGTTCAGACCATTCAAAACATCTCCAAACATTCAGGCAGTTTGGAGTACAGTAACTATATCTGTGTGTCTCTGTGTGGATCTGTTTGCTCTTAGAATGACAGTTTAAACAATGACCTGCTCCCAGTTTTAGGGGGAAAAAACTATAAGAATTCCAAATGCCACATTTCTGTGATAGTGAATTTCATCAGCCCAGAGCATAGGCTGGCTGTGGACAGTTTGTCTGCATTTAATTGTCAGCAGTGGATTTCTCAGTGTAACAATAATGCAAACCCCTAAGTCAGAAGGAACAGATAACCTTCCCTATCACACATGCAGCCTATGTCAGTGTGCATATAATGTTGGAGAAAAAAGGGAAATGTAAATAAGATTCCGTTGTGGGCATAAAATAGAGTGTTAGCACTGAATTTGTTTGAATTGTCAGATTTCGTGTCATTTCTAATAATGCAGAGGAGCCCTGTTCTTGCAGACCATTAGGAATCTTTTTGGCTTCTCATTCACATATCACACACCCTTTCCACACTTCATTACCCAGCTCTTCTTTACACAGCATGAAAATTCTTTATCCTTTGTGTGTTTCTCTGATTCCCACAAGTGGGTGAAGCATCCTATGCTGGTTTGAGTACCCTTAAACGCTGCAGCTGAAGAGCTGCTCTAGTGCACAATATCTGTGTGCTGTACTGCACTGTTCCACAAATGTTAACTGCTAGTGCAGTGTTCACACTCTGCAAGGCCCTTCACAGCTCCAGCTGGATATCTCAACATGGTGACACTTGAATTTAGTGGACACTTTTGGAAGTTGAGGCTCTGACTGCTATTTTTACCCCTCTGTATGAACTGTGGGTTGTGATACTCATCTACCATCTACAAACATGGACCAAAAATTATGTAGTTTGTTAAAGAAGTTAAGTGCTATGAAAATTATCAAAGTTATCACTGCTTATTACACAGCCCTGTCCTCCTGGCAGTTTAGCACTCAGTGCTGGTTTTGTAGAAGTGCAATATTAAATTTTTAAAAAGAAAATCAAAATCTATAAACCTGTTGGGTTTTGATAGCAATTTTGACATTTCTGCAGGATGTTGTCTAATCAATCATTGAAAAATTCCACATAGTTTTTGGAAGCTGGATCTTGCTACATCATCTTAGTATTAACTCCTAATAGCGCATAGAGGGGCCTTTCTGTCTTGGGGGGGAGTAAACAAGCAGGTAGAGACCAACATTTTCTCTGATTTCAAATATACAGATGATTCAAGTGTTGAAAGAGGAATCTGACACAGGAAGGTGAGGGAGCCTTCACTTAACCTGGGCAATCTGCCTGGTGTTGCAGGTCAGTGTTTGCCTCAGGCAGGCAGGAAGTAGTAAGGGTTAAAAGGGTTAAGAGCAGCAAAGAGATGTGGCTGCATAGCGTAGCTGTTCTGGAAATTGTCCACCCAAAAATGGTGCTTGAGTCCTAGACCAGTTTATTTTAGGAATTATAGGCTATCCAGCATCACAAGTTTTAAGGACTAGCTAAACAAGCAATTATCTAGGATGTTTCAGGGAGAGTTGGTCCTGCCTTCGAGCCAGTGAATGCTCTGGAGATTCCTTTCTGTGTTTCAGAGAACAGCTCTAAACATAGAGCTGTGATTAGTAATTTTGTAAGGGCAGTAATGTGTTGACTTTGGATGTTTAAGATTATTGTCATAAATTGACAGCTTGTGGAGGTAGAAAATACCTATTAGGGTGCAGAAACATCTTGCAAAGCTGGGTAAAGTTCACAAAGGCGTATTGGGTTTTTTGTCTCAGAAATTTGTACAAATACTTTGCCTTTAGCCAGTGGAGCAGCTCATTGTTCTTTTAAGGATACTGCAGGTTTTGAATTTATAGGAGTAATTTAGGAGTTTCCCCACATTTGTATTAGCTCTGCATTGGTAAGAGAATACAGACTAATAGAACTTTAACACGGATTTTTTTCTAATGTGCCTTTGCAGTTTTGCAGAATTAATATGAAATGACTATTCGTCTTTTAAAACACTTAAAATAGTGAAAAGTCATTCTTTCATTTCACTGAGGCATTTTTAGAGACTGATAGCATATTGACAATATTTATGAAAATGGGAGGACAATTAGGCATTTAAAATGCATAATTGAGTTGTCTTGATTTATAACCAAAAGTAAAATATTTTCCAAGAGCATATGTAGTATTGAGTCCTAAGTAATTGATATGTAAATATACTTTAACATGAATCTGCCATTATTTATGGGCACCGACAAGTTGAGTGCCTTTTGGCATTTTATAGTAGGCTATAATGAATCTTAAAAACTGGATATGAAAATAAAATTCCTAAGCAAGAGGAAAACTTGCAATGATTTTGTAATTGCTTCCTTTGTGGCAGAATAGGGAAAATTCACAAATATTTTCATAGATGGTAAATGCTGGCAAATTTGTGGAAGAACCACAACACAAACTGAGCTGTTAGGTTTGGATGGAATTTGAAATGTTTGTGTGCTAGTTATCCTCTCTGTAGTGTTGTCCCTCCTAAAACAAGGAGGGACGAGCAGGCATTTCCATTTCCTTGGAACACAGACGGCGTCGCCCTCCTCAGACAGCTGCTCTCTGGTCAAGGCTTGTTGCATTTTCCTGCTTGTTTGAAGGTGTGCTTGATCAGTGATCAAAGTGAGAAAGGATTTTGTTATTGGCTTTGGTTGTTAGTGCTTGGGATTGGAGAATGTGGACTTTTCTGAGCTCTCCTCTGATGAGCCGAGATGGCTGAGCCTGTGGTGGGAAGTGTTTGAGAAGTACCCGGGAATGGTTATGGGACAGTACCTGTCTCTTGTCATGTCGCAGCCTGGTGTCACCATCTCACTCCAAACCAGGGCCTCAGATGGAAGGTAATGGATCCAGGCAGTAAATCTCCATCCTGAGCACCTTCCCAGCATCTCTGACTGCCAGAGGCCTGATGTCATGTCCAGAGTGTGCAATAGAATGTGCAGTTATATCTGCATGTCTTGGGATGGCCCAGTAAAAGGAAATGTCATGTAAAATACATCAGAAAAGTGTTTAGTCCTTTACTGGGTTTTCCAAATTGATTAAATATTGAAAATTTATATGACTCATTTCACAATTAGCGAGGATAAAAAGAGAAGATATTTTAGGAAACTCAATTTGGTAATTCATCTTGGTGAGATGAGTAATTTATTATGAATCTACTTTTAGATCATCTATCTAGCACACATGCAGGAGAATGAAAGACAAATAATCTGATAATACAGGTAGGAACTAGTATATTAAAAGAAAAGTTGTAGGTGTCCTTACTTAAACTCTTCTGTAGATAAAATCGCATTTTAATTCTTGTTATTTTTAAGTGGGTGTTATGGCTGTCTAGGAAGGAAAGTGTTTGTTCTTTCAATCAAAATGAAGAAATTTAATCACCTTGCCTCCATCTGTTCCTGGTGAACTGGCCCAGATGATGAAATGTGTATCTCGAGTAGGTGCTTTCAGCCATTTGCGCTGCGTTAGGCACACTCTTGTGACAGTGAAATAAATAACAACTGGTTTTACTTATCATTGCAGAAGCACCCTGGATGGATGGAGCACAGGTAGATAGGAATTCATCTTTTTCTTATTGATAAGACTCATTTGGAGAAAAAATGTTAAACCATGCCAAAATTAACAAACATTTTCCCATCATAAAATTATCTTTAATGACAGAAGGGCCTGATATTCCTAAGGTTTTTAGAGTAAAGATACATCTATACTTTTTTTAAAAAAAAAAGAGTATCATAGGGTGATGGAAAAGTTTTGGAAAAGACAAAAATTGTTTGAAATACAGCTTAATGAAAGAGGACAAAAGCTATTTCTCTTGAATCTCTGTTTTGCTTCAGGTAGGACTGAATTATTTCACAACTTCATATTCATGCTCAAATTCAACAAGAATTCAAACCTGTTTCAAGTTTTAATATTTATTATCTATTATTCTGAGTGGATGGATGAAGCTGAAATAAATGAGTCTATTCACTTTTAAAGCTTGTCATGTGCTTAAGTAGTTGGCAAATCAAGTCCACAGCTACCAGAAATGAGTCGTTTTGCTAGAGGTTTAGTTTTATCTTATAAAAAACTATCCTCTTACAGGAAGGTAAATATAGTCCTGTTCCTCAAAAGATGTTGCATTTTTCATACCTGTCATACTCAGCAGTCCCTAAAGTCAGGTGTTTTCTTTAGAGTGGTGTGAAAAGTGAGCAGTTTATTTCTTTTAGTGCTCCTACTTTTGATAGCAATGTGCAGAAAACAAAAGTTATTTCATTTCCATCTCCCAGTGGCCAATTCTTTCACATCTGTAGCCTGGGGTGTGTGTAGGAATATTCCCAACAGATTCTGTGGGCATCTTCCCACAGTCCCTTCAGTTGCTCAGGGGTTCAGTGGATTTGGGTGGCTCCAATAGTTGTGTTAACAACTGTGAGTAGGGAATAGTGGAGTGTAGAGTCTGTGTACACAAAGCAGCATGAGGGTGTAAAGGATGAGGTCTGCAGAAAGAACCACTTCAGGCAGAGCTGGGCAAAGCCTGGAGACTGTGAATATATTGGATTTTGTGGTTATCACAGGGTTATGCTTATACACCAAACCTGAACTCTCCTGGAGGAAAAGCACATGATGTGCTGTTTGTGTCAGGTGCAGTGAGCACATGTCAGTCACTTGATCTTTCAGTGACTTTGGCTTGAATTAAATGTATAGCCTTGAGCTTAATCAACTTTTTGAATGTTCTTTAAGGTTCTACCTAATACCTTTGGGGAGGGAAATAGTTTTCCTGTGGCTGTTCTGTTCATTTGTTTTGTAAGCTTTTCTCTCTATATTGAACATCCACATGCATTTGTTTTTCTGTCCCAAACACCATAGCAGACTGTGGCTTAACTCTGGTGAACAGAAAGCAGGACATTTTTGCTGCCTTATTTTTCCACTCCTTTTGTGACAACTCAAAAGGATATTTCTTCTCTGTCCCCTTTGTTCAACAGAATTGAACTCTTGCTTGCTATGTGGGTACCTTTAAAAAGCACTGGAGGGGAAAGTAATCTTAAATATCTGTATTTAAGGAATGCATTCCCTCTCCATTATTAAAATGACAATAGGGATTCCTTTCTGAAAAGTAGACAGAAAACCCGTTGAATTGCAGGGGAGTTACCAGTGGTTGTGGATGCCCAAGGAAGGGATTCCGTGTGGGAGAAGGCAGCAGGTAGCCATGGGGCTGGAAGGTACAGACTGGGCTCCTGCTGCCTTTTGGCACAGGTTACATGGCTGGGATCCTACACAGCTTCTGCTTGTCAAGGGAAAGCAGGGTTCCAATTCCCAAGCATTTTCCTATGTCTCTGTTGTAAAGCAGAATGGAAATGCAAAGCTATTTTTTTTGTTGCAATGGTAGAACCTAAATGTTAACAGAAACTGTCACTTTACCAGAAGGGTTTCATTTGGAAATCTGAGATCCTTTTAATGGAATCTGTCGATTTTCCTTTGGGTTGGTGGACAACCACACTTTTCAGGGGAAGAGAACTGACTCAAGGAAAAGAGCTAAAAACTTAGTATTTCATAATATTTTTTATGGGAAAAAGTTAAACCATTTTTAGCCAAATTACTTGGAAGTTTCCAACTAAAAGGCAATCAGTGCCTGTATATGGAAAGACAGGTGGACAATGTCTGACCAAATAGATTTCGCTGAAATTTCCAAAATTATTCAGATGTTTTCAGCAGAAAAACACCAAACATTTTAAAGATTTTTTTTTTCAAGCAATTAGAGGAGTTGAGTAAGAATAAGGTAGTAGTAGCCTTACTTGTTGCAAATAGTCATATAATTTGTTCTGTTTGGCCAGGATGGCGCAGGTATTGTACTACTGCAGCTATTCTAAATGAATTTAAAAGATATTTGACTGCTTTTACAAAACCATTTTCACCTTGAATCTTCTGCTATGGCTGTCTTATTCTTTTTCATTTGCATACATATTTTACTCATCAAATAAGTAGAGGAAAAAGAGAACTTTCTTTTTAATTTTTACATGCAGTTCGCTCCAGTGAAGGTGTATCTGTGAGTAAATCTGCAGCTCTATACCTGACTGCTGCTCTGGCACAGCTTGTGTGCACATTTCCACAGCCTGTTTTGTATGCAGTGCTGGCTGTTACTGTACTTTAGAAACCATTTCTAATTATTTAAGGGTAAGCCTGAGTAACCAAAGAGCTGCAGAGCACCAGATGTTCATTCCCTGGGAATGTGGGGGAGAAGGAGCCTCTGTTGCTGCAAAAATGCTGCTCAGGGCAGAGGAGCTGGAGCTGTTGTGGCTCCCACCACCCTCTGCTATCCTCCCCCCAAGAGCTCTGTGGTGCCTCAGTGCAGGAAACACAGCAATCCTGCTATCAGTGCCATAAAATTGGATTTCTGGGCGGCTTGCAGGTGAGCTGACCATGGAAGTCAGTATTCACTTTACCAGAAAAGGGAATTAAGTCTGCACCTTCAGACAGGGCCCTGCTGAGAATGTTGTTCAGCAAAAGTGTGCAGAAAGCTCTGTCCTGTGACGCAGTGATGCCAACCCTGTGATTAAAGCAGAAACCTTTGTATCAACTATGGATGGCACTTGTGAATGGTAGATTTGGAATTAATAGTGATAACATGGGAAAAGAGTAAAAGCATCTCCTTAAGCAAATAGATTACATACATGCTTATGGGGTGCAAGTTTTAATCTAGATAAGATTAAAACTTGGAAATGCTGAGGATTTCTTTTTTCTTAACTAAATCTTGATTAAGTCAACCTCCCAGAATACTGTTATGGCCTGTAAGAGACAAAAAAAGAAGAATCAATTATTGGGTAGAAATGAATGAATGTGTAGAGTCAATATTTGATAGTAGGTGGTGAAACTTGAATGCCTGATGCCCAGCAAATCATTTGATTTAAAGGTTTGGGACTGCAATGCTTGACTTCTCATTGAAGAAATATAAAGGAGCAAATTACTATTTGCTGAAAAGTCACAGAAACCTTATCAGAATTGTTAAGTTCCTGCTGCTCCCTGGAGGTTTTCCTCTTCAACCATTGATTGAGTATGTGCTCTCTGAATTGTGAAGGATTTGCCTTTAATCAAAACTTCCATGGGGCTCTGCACAGTTGTTCTGGGATTTTTGTGTGTGTTACTTTGAGAGAATCTCAAATACATTTTTGTTTTCACTTAGTCATACAAACTGTGGAAGTAATTGAACTGAAGAGATAAAAGCAATTAGAGCAAAGATGGTGTCTACATATCAGCAACATTCCTTTAACTCTTAATAATGCTGAACATCTGCTGAACTTCCATAAGAAAAGCAGATGAGTTCAGCCTTGCCCCTGACCAGTGGAACAGCTTCCACCTTACTGACCACTGCAGTGTGAGACTTCCTTCTGCCATTTGTAATATCAGTGGTCAGCTCTGTCATTCCTTTCTGTCAAGAACTATTGGGAGTTTTGACTCAAATCCAAGAAAAGGAAGTATTTTTTGTGTGAATATGTTTTCATATTTAATGTCCTCAAAAAAAAAAATACATCTGGAGAGAGATTTTCTGCAGCTCCCTCTTATTAGGGATAAAATCTGCTGCACTTTTCCACCCTTTGTTTGACACCTGATTTGGTATTTCTTTTATGTTTTAGTCTTGCTGAGTTTAGTGTGTTTTACCACACAGCGCTCCAGAGTACTCACCATGAAAAGCGGGCCACCAAACTTCCATTATTCATAATTTACCATTCCAAACTGAAGGAGAGAATCTGGCACAAGTTTGTTTTCAGGAGAAACTATTATTAGTATCCTGCTGGTATTGGTGCTGCAGTTCTGTACAGTGACAGAGCTTCCCTTTGCATGAAGTTGAACAATACCAATACAAGATTGTCCCAGCAAGCCAAGAAGAGCAACTCCACTATTGAATTCTCAGGTGCAGCATCTTGGCATATAAATCAAACCCTGTGTAATTCTAGCGCCAACTTCTTGGTCAAAATCTCAGCCCTGTTGTTGAATTTAATTACACGGTGGATAAAGAGCATGAAGTACTTTCATGTTATTTAGGAAATCGTGGTTGTGACTACTAAATAGCTTTCACTATTCCCTGGACTTGGTACAGGGATAATTGTTTATCACTCACCAAGTCCCTCATTTTCTCACTTCTTACAGTCAGAGGTGCTGTAAGACCCCGGAGTCACAATACCACCCTCAGCAGAGGAAGATGATGTTTATCAGAAATCAGGGGAACTTGGAATCAAGCTAAAAGTGCTTCAAAGGTGGGGCTCTTTTCCCTCTCTTAAGAGAAGGCAAGGAAAACTTCAGTGAAAATGATTGTGCTATCTCAGTTCCTTCTTTGTTTTTGATGTGCTTTCATCAGCTGATTTGCTCCAAAATAAAATGCTGCAAATGAATTACTGTAATATAAAAGTAAATACTGCTTTGGTCAGCTCTTCCTTCTCTAGAGGTGCATTTTATATGCTAATGCAATTTTTTGGTTACTTTGGGGAATTGTATTTGCAGAAAGTGGGGATTTGTTTTGGAAGTCAAATATTCCGCTCCAGTTTCCCACTGGGGAGGAGGGGTTGGTTGGGTTGGGTTTTTTTAAAAGCATTTGTCAGGCCAGAACAGCTCTAGAGGCTTTAAGTGAAGTGCTGATTGCCCTGTCAATCAGGGTGCTGAGGAACTGGGAACTTCACAGATTGATGCTTGACAGAATAATTAGAAAACTGTCACTTGAAGTAACCACTCTGGTGTTCCCTAAAGAAATGTGCCAGTGCCAAATGTGTGCTGTCCAGATCTAGAGGTTAAATGTTCAGTAAGACAAAACATAGCATGTCACCAGAGAAAATTACTTGCAACATGCTGTGGAAGTGATGCTCCTCAAGTCCCTAAACAGGGACTACACAGTTTATTGAGCTTACCTGCTTTGATCTTGCTCATGTATTCAAGAGCTTTTCAGCCCTGAATGAGGGGGTTTAACTTGGTAACCCGCTGAGGCGTTATCTAACATTTTAGATAGCAGAGGGTGTGAAAGGGTTCGAGGCAAAAGCACTTAAAGCTGTAACAATATTTTCCCGTTCTGCAAAGGTTTAAAGGCAGTTCTCTAAGTATTTTTGAGTACTTTTTACTTAAAATAAGTGGAGGCAGATAATATCACGAGTTTGTTTCTTAATCCCTAGCTCGTATGGAAACTTGGAAATATTTTTCTGGTTTGGGTTAGTTTGGAGACTGCTCTGAGGAGCACAGGACAAGGGCAGTGACATTTGTGTGCTTTGGTTTTCACTCGTGTTAGTGCTGCGTGGGGGCTGGCATGTCAAGGCTTCTAGGAATCAGTTGAGGAAACTCAAGCTGGAAAGATCCAAGTAAGGTCTCTCTCCCAGGAAGAGTTTGTATGGTAGAAAGCTGTTCTCCAGAATGAACAAAGTAGATTTATCTTTTGCAACCACACTTGCATAGTCATTGAGTTGAGGTTTGCCTAATTTGCAGCTTGGAGTTTATTTTAAGGTGTAAGGGTCTTCTTCAGTATTAATATTTTACCTAAATTGCTTATGGATTCTCCAAGTGGTAAATGCAAAAGATAATTCAGGATTTTAATTGAAAGCAGGCACTTCCCTATTGATTTGGAATTTTATAGGAGGATGTGCTTTATTTTGTCACTCCAGTGCTTCGTACGTGAGAGTGGTGTCCTGATTGCTGTTATCTGTAGGGCTGAATCTTGAATTGTGCAATTCTCCTGACAAGGAAAAACTGCTTCAGTAAGTTAGAATGAATGAGTTGTAGATGCTCAGGTTGCATTTCTCAACACTCACACTGGAGCTGCTGAGACTGTGTTTTCAATGCATCTGTCAATCAGGAGTGCAAGTGTCTTTTTCTTTGAACACTACAGACACTGAAGGTCCATGCTTCTATGGATTTAGCTGAGAATAATTTTGAAATTTCTATTTTCAGAGTTGGAGATGAAATTTCAAAACTGCCATAGGGAGAGAAAAAGCTTTATTTCCATGAGCAGTCAAAGTCTGATTCTCTCCTCAGTGAGATATTTCTGTTATTTATAAATCTCCTGGTACTGGAGTGTTAGTGCTGGTTTGCATTAATATACTAAAATCATACTGGATCCTTAATACCTGTTTAGTTCTTTTCTGTGCTGAGTTAATTGGACTGATTTTTTTCCTAGGTAATGCACCTATGCAGTTATGCACATGTACAGAGCCTGAAGCAGTGTTCACTGTGTGCACACTGAAGCCAAGTGTCCAAGGCCAGGTTGGACAGGGCTTGGTGCAACCTGGGATAGTGGAAGGTGGAATGAGATGAGTTTTAAAGCTCCTTCCAGCCCATTCTATGATTCATTCTAACACAACAGGGTTCCTATGGTCACAACAGCTCTGTAGCAGCACTTCTTGGAAAATCATTCTAGGAAGACAGGAGGAGCTGTGTCAGCTTTCAAGACCCTTACAACTAATTTCATTCAGTTTAGAAAAACCATCAGGAATAGGTGAGACGGGGATGATCTGTTTCTTGAGACTTAGGATCAAGGCAAAGAACTTGTTGAAGGCAGGATTCCTCTCTTGCATAAGGTGGGATGCGAAGACAGAATCCTTTCCTTGGAACTGTGTCTGAAGGTCCAAATTCTGCTGGAGCTGGAAATTTTTGAGTTATTGTTCTTTCTCAGCTGCTGGCTGCCTGCAGAGTGAAGGGAGCATGTTTCTCCATATGGGCTGGGTGCAATGCAATGAAGCACTGATTGTCCACTGGGTCAGGGCAGTTGGTGCAGGCACAGATGAAATACACATTTCAGTACAATTTATGTCATTTTTTTACCCAAACCACCCTTCAGATTTCAAAATGGTATATGAACTAACTTTTCACTGACACAAGTTTTCACCTGCTGCATCAGTGACAAAATTGTTTCTGCAGAAACTGATTTCCTCCAAAGACCAACATCAAAAAACCAAAATCAAATAAATGGCATGAAATAGAATGTGATGGTGCAGATGCTCTATCTTTATGATTATTGTCACTCATGGGGGGAAAATCCACATAGGACATTCCTATCTCTGGCTCCCATTAGAGATGTTGTCACCTCAAGCTCACAGCAATGAAACCTTTAGAGGCTCCCACACCATCTCCTATTAATTTTTATTCCTTTTTTTTCCCTATCACACATACCAGTTTTCCATGCATGCTTCATACACATTTTTATCATAACAGTTTCAAGCAAACTTCCCTTATCTTGCTGCTATTCTCCAGTCCAGAGTTTTTAAAGCTCTAGTGTACCTTTCCTATCCTGAGCTACAGTAAAAGTGTTCTCTCTTTTTTCCTTGTTAATATTTTTTAAAAGGATTTGGTGAATTTTGATTGCATTTTGCAAATATGTGAAAAGGGAAAACTTTTATTTCCTGTCCTTTGAAATCATTCTTGTGTAGATTTTGATAAATTGGACCTGGCATAAATGCCTTCATTTTGTTGTTCTGTCAAACTTCTGTGTCTGAATAAATCAAAGAAAACATCAAAAATAATGGAGGCAGGGGGTGAAAGGGTTATAGGGAAGTGGTAAGAAATTATATTCCCTGGGAGGAGGGACATGCTGAGCATTTTGAAGTGTATAAAAGGTGTAAACATGAAGGAGGGAGTATAATTATTTAATCTTAGTAAAACTGGAGCTAAACATTTTTAAAAACAAAGAGAATTGAATATTATTAAAAAAAAAAATCCTATCAGCAAGAGCTATAGTGTGAGACTTTGATCCTGAAATTAGCTCAGCGTGTGCCCTTCCTGGTGAGGCAAGGAGTCTGCTGAGTAGGTTCTTCCCTTTCTCAGTCTGCATTTCTGTTTGCAGAGTCCTGCCAAAAATCACTTCATATTTGAAATAAAGTGCAAGCCATCTACCTGGAAAACTTTAAAAGTAAGTAGGCTGGAAAAGGAAAGATATTTCATGGTCTGTCAAGTGAGTAACTGGAACTCCTCACAGGTATTTTTTGGGGTTGAATTAGTGCGCGGAAGATGGCAGGTGTTAAATGCTGTTTCCATAGGCTGTGGTATAATTCCAGATTTGCATCTGGAAACAGGATCTGGCTTCAAATGTATTCTCTCAGTATGCTCAAACTTTTGTAGGAGTTACTTTTATAGTTCCTCCTCTTCTTCTGAGTTTTCATCCTTTCCCATGTGGGAATTTGTAATACTAACATCTTTCCTTTATGGATTGTCCTTTCTGCCCCGTGCCCCCGTTTGCAGTGGCACTTCTGAACACGGAGCCAAATCCACCTCTCTGGTAGGAAGTAGCAGCCAAGTACATCTCTGTTCAACACCTTGCTGGTGTAGGAAGCAGAGACTCTGAAAAGATTGGGAAGGAAATGGGAATGGTGTTATTTAGTGCCAATGTCAGGGGTTCGATCCGTTCACTTAAGAGCTGGATTCGATGATCCATGTGGGTCCCTTACAACTCAGAATATTCTGTGAAGATGTGTCTGGGTAAGGTTTTGTCAGGTTTGGGTTGTAGGTTTTATGTTATTTTGCATTAAGAGATTGTTGTAAGCTCTTCTTGAAATTTATTCAGTTCTTGGGGGAAAAGTCAGTGTCAAAGTGTCAGTGTCCAAGGCTAAAGGGCCCCAAGATTGGGATCCCAAAGTGACTTCAAGGAGATCACAGATCTTAGTCTCTGGGACAGAACCATGATACAGACGTGCCTGCGCTGTTTTCCTTTGATTTGTGTTGAATATTACCTGTTTTAGAGTTAATATTTTTGAGTTAATCTCTTTGTTTGTAGCTTTTATAGCAGAAAGGAAGTGATATATTTCTGTCTATGCCTATTAATTTTCTATCTTTATTTTCCGGTCAACACACACCACATTTCTGCCTTAACTTAAAAGCAAGGCTTGGCTGGTGCTGGAGTAAATGTTCTAATTGAATCCCTCCAGTTGGCACTCTAATAGCTTGTGAATTTGCTCACATTTGACAGCCAGCCCTGCTGCCTTCACAGCTAATGCTTGTTGAGTGCCAATATAAATGAGCATGATAATAGTCTGATATTATGTCTAGTCCTTTTCTAAATTTATTGTCAACATTTTTCTGAATCTGTTGTGGTGTTTTCCTCAAGGAAAATGATTGAGGAATAATGAAATCTTGCTGTGTTTGTCATATCTGTGGACACTGAACCCTACAAAGAATTTTTCATTTTCTTTCGAGCATCAGAGTTGGGAACACTTTGTAAAACATATCGTATTAGCTAGAGCATTACAATAAGGAAAGAATGTAAAACTTGATGTCCATTTAAAAGAATAAGAGAAAAGGAAAGAAAAGGGTGAAAAAAGGCTACCCTTTAGGTGATTGATGGGCTGCCTAGATCAAATGTGTTTAAATTAGATACATTTGTGTAATTGACCTTCCGAATGGATATAGATTAAGTGTGATTGATGATGTCACTATTTAAAGAAAGACTCCATTTTTTTGCCATTTCTGATGGCTTATTCTGTTGGAACAATAAAGCAAATCATTTGTCATGACGTAAAAGACTAATAGATGGTGTGGAGGAAAGGGGATGAGTTGTGACAGTTGTGAGGGTGGTGAAGCCCTGGCACAGTTTCCCACAGAAGCTGTGGCTGCCCCATCCCTGAAAGTGTCCGAGGCCAAGTTGGACAGGTCTTGGAGCCGCCTGAGATAGTGGAAGGTGTCCCTGCCTGTGGAGACGCTGGGTGAGCTTTCAAGTCCCTCCAACCCAAGCCATTCTGTGATTCAATGATTTTTACATGCTGTACCACGTTGGTGTACAAAATTATGTGCAGGGGAATGCTGAGTTTAACAGGCTCTTGGAAGAGATTTGTTGTGGTTGTTTATGTTGAAGTATGGAATAGAAACCTGGGCTGAAATCAAGGTCTCTCTGTCCTCATCCTACAGTTGAACTCTTCCTTTCCTTAAGCAGTTTAACCTAAACAGATAAAGAATGAAAGGAAAGAGTCCTCTGGAGGTGGCAATAGCCTCCCAAGTTACCCAACAGCCAGAGGCAGAGCTGTGTTAGAAACCAGGTTGTGTGACCTGAGCTGTGCAATGCCACATCCTCCGCTGTGGTCTCCTGCCGGGCTGAGCTGACGGAGAGCACGAATTTATAGAGGTATCAAAGTCATGCTGGATGAAGAAGGTTTGCTATCTGTATTTTGACAGAAAAGGAGATGTTATTTATTAATGCCCAAAACAAATAAATGCAAATAAACACAAATAAATGCTATTCTTTGGTAAAGTTGAGGAGAATGCCTGTAAAACGAAGTCACTTTCATCTCATCTGTCTGCTTTGTTGAAATAGAGGTCTATGAAGAGAAAAAGGTTACTTTCTGAGATTTAATGCCCTGAAAATTTACAGGCTTGATGCTTAAGCAGTAATAAGTGAAGCATTAAGGCATTTCTTGTGGATTAATGACTGGCTGGGAGGAGCTGATGGTTTGAAGAATAGCTGAGGACCATTAACCTCCACTGGTCATTAATCTTCAAAGGCTGCCTTGAATACTGAGGTCATTATTGCTATGGAAAATAAATATTTGAGGAGGGGGAGAGACGAAGGATTATACAGGCTTCTAAAATATATGGTTTGAATGGTTTAGTAGCCACCTTGTCTATCATATGTCATTGTAGGTGGACAGTCACTAATATTATTAGCTTACAGGATTAATAATAGTTTTGAATTTTCACTGCTCAGGTTGCTTTTATTTTATTCACTAATTCACCTGTAAAATTTGCAACATCAGGATAAATACAGTTGTAGAAATGTGACTGTAGGGTGGATACAGCTGCCTGGTCAGAGAACTGGCCATGGTGCTTCTAACATTGTTTTCACGTTTAAAGGAGATGTCGTGGGTTCCATTGAACACCCTTTACTTGGCACATGGTAGGTACATGCCTGTGTCTCATTTCCCTGCCAAAGGACGTACCTTTCCTTGATTTAAGTGCTCAGCAGTGTTATTCTCAGCAGTTCCTCACAGAATAACGTGGTGTAGCATTTCATTTGCTGCAAGTCAGCTTTGCTGTGTGGATGAAAAGAGCTCAAAGTGGCCGGTGTGCCTCAAATACAAGTGAAAATCAAGCCAGCAGTCCTGCTGCTGTTCACAATTCCTGGCCTTCAGTTGCAGGACAGGGAACAGTGACACCTGGAAGAGAGGATACGCATTTCCAGTCTCACCTGGAAATGGTTCTTTCCAGCAACCTCCCAAATGCACTGCTTTTATGTGCTCTTTGTCCCAAATTCAGCACATGAGGAGTGTTTGTGCTATTAAAGGGCAAATGTCAGATGAAAATCAGCTCATCTTTATCTTTGTCAGGGTTACAAAACTGTGCAAATTCATAAGTAAAACATTTGGGGCAGGGGGTTCTTCCCCTCTTTGCTCCATTCAGCACAGCTTTCCATATATGCTGAGTTTGTTTTCCAGGTTGAACTCCCCTGCTCTCATCTTGTGTCCTGCCATCACAATGAGCAGTCAAGGGAGCAGCTGATGGATATTCTGATGATCAGCTACCCTGTTACTCTAGAGTTAAAACAAATTTGTGTCGGTAATATGCCAAAAACATTGAGGCACATGGAGGTTGTACAATCCCAAATCTGTATGGGCTCCTTGAGACAGATTTGAAGATTAGGAGAGACCTTTAAGTCCATCTAGTCTGCCTTCCCACAAACATTTGACCAAAAATCCCTGCCTTGAGGTCAGAGTTCTGTGCTTGAATTAGCATATATCTTTTTTAGAAGAAATTCTTCATCTTCATCTTTAGTTTAGGCAGATACCACATATATTCCTGGAAGCTTTTCCATAGTTAACCTACTGTACTATGTTGTTACCTTCTGAACTATTAGCTGTCTCCTGTCAAAAGTTATTTTGTGGTGTTCCACTCAGTAGTGTAATAGAATGAATTTCTTAAGTGAGTTTTTTCATATTCTGAGTAACTTCTCTGACTCCATTTTCTTGCCAAAAATCTGAGAATGTGAGACTTAAATTGAATTCTAAGAGGAGCAAAGACTGAGACAGCCATTGCTTTGTAGTCCTCATATTTTGCACAAGAAGGAGTATCCAGAAAGCAGAAACTTCATGTAGATAGCAACAGCAAAATTAAGTTAAAGACTTCCTTAACAGCTTTGCATAATATCAAATTTGAAAGTGTGACAAAGATGCTAAAAGTCCTTTTTCTGGTTCAGTTTGTAAAATCTGCCTTTTCCTACTAAAACATTTTAAATGGGAGACTTTACCTCAAGTGAAAGATGAATTAATCAATTTAAGCCTAAGGCAAGACAAGGTATGTGTCAAGTTACAAGTTTTTGGTGAAAAGCTGTCTGCTGCTGGGGTTGATGTGTGCAAGTTGCATAGCAAGCTATGCAATGGAATTGAAAACTTAGGAATAAATACGTGTCTGGTGTTGAAAAGTGAATGAAACAGACTTGCACTGACACTTAGTGCTCCCAGGAAAGACTTTTTCTTGTGGGAATGAAAAATTAATGAGAAACAGGTGACAACTGCAGCATCGCGTTATACTGAAAACTGCTACCCGTAGTTTTTTTGTAATTGGGAAACCGAAATAGCTATCCAGAAATCAATACAATGGGTTTTGTTTCTTTGAGGGTTTGTAAACATTTAAGTCTTTACTACTTGCAGCTTTGTGCAGTGTTGAACAGTGTCCATGCATTTTTTTTTTACTAATTTTTTGAATGGACCAAGATGTTTTTAGAAGAATGCTTACAAATGCTTGCCGTACATGGGAAGGCCTGAAAATAACCAGTAAGTGACGTGAAAACCCAAACATCCTGGTGACATCCACATTCAACAATATACAAGCTGAACTACTGCATTATTCTGTGCTTTAAAACAGTTTGTCCTGCCTACACTGCAACCGATGAGCATAGCTAAATGTAGATCCTGACCGAGGAATTGTATGATCTGTGATTTAACAATAAGTAAATTCTTGTTTGTTCAGCTGTAAAATGTTGGAAAGGATTCCAGTTCCTTCCTCACATGAAGCATTATTAACTGTGAGCATTCACAGCTCTGCCAT
This sequence comes from Ifrita kowaldi, assembly GCA_013398055.1. NCBI lineage: Eukaryota > Metazoa > Chordata > Aves > Passeriformes > Cinclosomatidae > Ifrita > Ifrita kowaldi. The sequence goes on from VZRS01001629.1 coordinate 597,239, forward strand.
TAGATGGGTTTGTGGAGTTTATTTGTCAAATAATAAATGCGGGGCATAAAGTCGGGTTGTAATTTCTCAGTGGTGGGTGGGGTGGAAAGGTTTGGACAGACACAAGAAGGACTTTCTGGGTTTTGATTTCAAAGCCTGAAGAGTAGACAATTATTTCAGAAGTAGCTTTGTAAAACTTGTGTGTGAGTTTTATACCAGAGGGAGAGCAGCAAGTTTTCAGAGTAGAACCGCTTTGGCATTTTCTGCCAGTTCCACTGTTCTCCAGAAGCCATTTTCACAGCTGCAGCCATAAGAGAAAATCAGGGATATTGGATTTGCTGAAGTCCTGGTAATCAAAGCCTAGCAGGTAATAATAGAGGCTGGCTATGATGGTGATTAACTGAACCATAGTTGTTTTGCAGGAAGGGAGATTTTGTGGAAACTTTAAGTCCAGGCCAGAAAATAACTGAGGTCATGACATTGAATGAGGGCTCTTTGTAAGTAAGTGCAAAAAACAATGACCAATTTGAGGTGTAAGTGTTCAGACCAAGAATCCAGACATCCTGGTGACAGTCAACTGTCATGTCCTTGGTCTTGCCTTGGCAATTTGCATTAAAGGATGATGTTGACTAAGCCTCCTTTGAAACACCAATACCATGAGTTTGCTGTACTCCGAGTGCCCGTCCTTGAAGGAAAACAATACAGAATCAATAAATACAAGACATGAGCAAAAATATTGCCAGTTTGGATCAGAATTGTCATCTCTACTAGTTATTATGTCTCTGATGGTAACCTTTAGCAGATGGGTAATTAAAAGAGAAGGGTTAAAGAAGCCCCTTAAAAGGCAGTTAAGAACCAAAAATAATATATCTTATTGAGATGTACTGATTTTTTTTTTTTTTATTTACTAAAATGTTGTATTGACTTTTCAATTATAAAATCCATATGCTTGGAGTGGTTAAATATATTTGTAAAGATGGATCTAAGATTATAATTTAATAGCAATGGCTTGTTTTAAATTGTTTCATATATTCTCTGTACTTCTGATAGTGGTGACTACAAAAGAATGTTCTCTTTATGTCAATGAGTGAATATATTAATTGCATGTGGATTAATGAGATACAAGTATATTTATGTTGTTTGCTCTGTCAAGTACCGCACCTGTTTACATTTGAATCCATTGCAATGAAGTTCTGCATGAGACTTTTTCTTATCTCTGCTGAACTGAATAATTGTAAAACTATAGAAAAATAGAGAATTTTGCATATGTATTTTGGTGTTTTGTTATACAAACTTGATTACCTGGGCTTTGAGCAGATTTTGGCTTTTTGACAGGATGAGTAAACCACTCTCATGTACATTAATCTCACTGCTCTGCTTGAGCAAAGGAATTAATTCACAGGTGAAAGAGTGCAGAAACTGGTAAACCAGATCATTTCAATGTCGCTGTATTGTTGTTCCTTCTGTTTTCCATCAACTATAACCAGTTAATTTGCTTTCTTCAGACCGCTGGTTATATCACTCCTCACCTTTCTAGGGAACTTATATTTTAAATTAAACTTTGAGACATTCACTGGTAGATATCTGCCAAAGTGAAAACTGACCCTTTTCATTTTGCATTTTGCTTTCCAAATCCAGCCTGTTTTATTCTTAATCCCTGGCGATGCTATTTCTTCCACATTTGAGTTACTCCTTTGGTAACCTCTTGCAAAGGGACCTTTACAAATGCTTGTGCATTTCAATTACAGTGCATGAGTGTCCATAAGTTGCTGAGACAATTCATTCTTTAATTCTGAATTCCAAGGCCTCTTGATGTACTGTTAATCAAATATTTGGAGTTTGTCATCTGGCTGGTTGAAAAATCAAGAAACAGTGACTATAAAGTGTTTGAGTATTTATGAGAGATGTACTGACTGTTTCAACAAGGACGTATCACATTTTTCCAGTGCTTCTCCTTTCTGATTTACATCAGTTTTGTCTGCAGCAATGTGTTGCCTGGAGTTGTGACTGGTAATCATCATGTTTCTGAGATAGCTTTGATCATGTGCTCATAGAGGATTTTGTGAACAATTGTCTTGGTTTGAAANAAGACCAGTAGTCCCAGCGACCCCCCACCCTCTGTGGCAAGGTCCCTTTGTGTGGCTTAAGCACCGGCAATTTATTGTCCTGGCAACAGTATGGGGAAAATTCTCTAAGAGAGAAAAAAGAACAAAACAGAAGGGGAACTCCCCAAAACCCCAACAACAATCTATTTAATTCCATATGATCAGAATAGTCCCAAATGAAAGGAGCAGTGCAGTAATCACTGTACCATTTACCTTGGCTTTAATTTGTTGATTTTTTTTCTGTTTAAGTAGAAGTTCTTCTTTATGCTGTTTAAGTAGTGTTTCACTCTTAGTTTTGTAACAAAACTGAGGGAGAGCATTTTTCTTCATTGGTATGAACAGCAATTTTCACTCTTTTTAAAGGTGTTTCTGGTGAATTACATGCAATAGAGCAGATTTAAACGCACACAAATTTCTTTTTGGACTACTTAATGAAAGTCCTTGGAGGTTTAGGTATGCTTGTCATTTGGATCAAAATTGGAACTAGTCTAAAGTTTGCAGGGCAAAGAGACTTTCTTGATACATTACTTTGGATACTTCTTAAACTTTTCATCCAGGTTGTGTTTAATTCTGAATAGAACCAGCATTCCAGGAAATTCCAGGGAACAGCCCGCTGGTTTTTCTGTTAGGTACGATATAGGAGTTTTTGGTTGTCTTGAAGCAAAGTCTTGAAACATTGCCCAGTTGTTTGTGGAAACAATTAAATTCATAGGCTCAAGTTGAGGGACTAACTCCACAGCGTTTGCCAGTTTGCAACTGGCAGAGGATTATAAATGAGTGTATCTGTCAGCTGCAGGCACTGAAGACAAACGACAAAGTGAAACTTTGATAATGAATGTTTTATTATCTGTTGTTATTCAAGAATCATTCTTGTTGACTTCATGGATTATAAATCTAAATTGTTTCTCCGCCTTTCCCACTTCTCTTCCCACCACACCAAGGCAAACTAGTTTGCGATACTGTACATGAGTTACAGGTATCTAAACAAAGTCATTGATTCTTGAGTTTCTGTATTAAATTTCTGGAGCAATCTCGCATTAAGTCTGTTAGAAATTTGGTGTTCGACGTTAACTATAACGAAAAAGGTCTTTTAGATGGAGGTGGCATCATGCTGTTCTAGTCTAGGTCTTGGCACGTCTTCCATGTCCTTAATTGCGTGTGATGTGGCCTTTTGTTTGTTTACTTTACCAGCAGAAGTTTTTTTTGTCTGTCAAAGATGTCACTTGGTCAATATGACTGCATATTACTTTTATTCTGTTTGAATGTACTGTGTTTGTAAAGATCTTGTACATTTACTGTTCCTGTTGAAGGGGAGAAAAAAGCACACAAATGCTGCCATTACATTCAGAACCATATTCAAGCAGCGGATTACATTTCTGGTCTAGTTTGGATTAATATCATATTCCTACAAAGAATTTAGTCTTTTCCCATAAGCAATATGGTTTCCTCTGGCTTCATATTGAGTCCTAATTGTTGGCATTTCAGAAGATTAAAGTAAGGTCTTACAGGGAGTGCAGTCATACAGCCTTTCAGATTTAAACATCTTGTTGATATGGAAAGCAAACTGTTCTTGCAAATTATTTAAGCCTGAAATTAAACAAGTTCTACTGAGTATTTTCTCCTATCTGAAACTCAGCCTTTATGCTTTCAAAATAAGACGGGATTTCAAGCAATGACAACTTTTCACAGCTTAAGAGTTACCCTATTTTTGCAGAATTAGTCTTAACCCATGGCCTTTAACATTTACCTACTCAGGCAGGCATTTTTCAATTAATAAGAGGGGTGGCACCTTAGCAGTGAATATAGACAGGGAAGCCTGCAATTAATAGATAACATGAAACAATAGTTTAATAGCCCATGATTGAGCATATTTAATAAGTAAGGAGATTTTCTCACTTTAAACAAAGAATAAGTGAATGTGTGTGGGATTAGCAGTTTGCATCAGGGGAATGCCTTTGTCTGGGCTGAAAAGAGCTGCACATCTGTAGATAGTTGATAATTCAGATAATTATTCATTTATGTGTAGCTGACTATTTCATAATAAGAGGGGATACAAGTTTGGGGGTTTATTTTTTCTGACTTAGATAGGGAAATGATTAATTACAGAGCTGTATTTCATGTCAAGTTGTGAATAAATATGTTTAGCATTCATATGGTTGTTTACAAACAGGAAACCCACACCGCTTGCCAACAGTTTGATTAAAAACAAAAACCATTCAATTCATCACTAATTCTCTGTAGGAAAGATCTTTACATTTGTGTAGTTTGGCATTTTATAATTAAATTCTTTTAAAACATTTTAATTAGGCAGAAGTAAACCAGAGTCCTTTTGTTTGCTCTTTGTAAACACTCGAAGGTGTCACTGAGGTGAGAGCTGTCAAGAGTGCTGCAGGGTGTCTCAGCTTTGAAGAGTGCTCAGCTTGAGGTTTGTAGCGTGTGTCCACACTTCGTTGGGAGATGGCTTTATCAAATCAAATAACGAATTCAAGAAACCCTTTTTCAGTTCAAGTTCCTCGACTATGTGTTGGTTCCCCAAAGTGTGGTAGAAATCTTTGGGCTGGCATCTCACAGAAATGTATTTGTGATGTTTTCCATGCAAAAAAGAAGGGCCGTCTGGAACAGGGACTTGTAGCAAAGCAGTTCAGTCATCACCTGGCAGGACAGAGTCTAGGCAGGAACCTATGCTGTTGATGCTTGAAAAAAGAAAAGGTGGGAATGACATGGATCTGTAGGAACAAACCCAGAGGAGGGCCACAAAGAGGATCTGAGTGCTGGAGCATCCCTGCTATGAACACGGGCTGAGAGAGCTGGGGTTGTTCAGCCTGGAGAAGAGGAGGCTCCAGGGAGACCTTAGAGCACCTTCGAGTGCCTAAAGGGGCTCCAAGAGAGCTGGAAAGGGACTTTCTGCAAGGGCCTGGAGTGACAGAGCAAGGGGGAATCTTTTAAACTGAAAGATGGCAGTTTGAGATCAGATATAAGAAATTACTTTTTCCCAGTGAGGGTGATGAGGCCCTGGCACAGGCTGCCCGGAGAAGCTGTGGCTGCCCCATCCCTGGAAGTGTCCAAGACCTGGTTGGGTGATGCTTTGAGCAGCCTGGGATTCCTACCTTGCTCTTACCCAAGGTAGAGGGGTTGGAATGAGATGACCTTTAAGTTCCCTTCCAACCCAAGCCATTCTATGAATGAGATTATGGTGGGCCAGTAACGGCCGTGGAAGTGAAGCCAAGGCTGTCCTGGTTAATCAGCGCTGCTATTACAGACTGTGGCTCAGCACGAAACACCCACTTGGAAATGTTTTTATGTAATCTCCCTTTTATGTAATTCCTCTTTAGCCACTACTGTGCATAAGTACCTAAAAAGTAATTAACAGAAACTACATGCAATGCATGCATTAAGCTGTTTCTGCCTGCATTCATTTCCTTGGTTATAACCATTTGCGTTGCTTTCTTTTGAAATACGGACTTTCAAGTCACTTCTACAGTCTAGCCCAGATCACAAGTTTGTCTTGGTGCTGTGTGTATTGGAAAACAAGGTGTGTTTCTCAGGTGAGGAAATAGATTGTAACAATGGGAATTTTTTCTTTTTGTGGATCATCCAGCAGGAAATTAAAAAAAAAAAAAAACTGTCACCATGAGAAGATATAAATGTGCAATTTTGCTTTTATACTCTCAAATTGTAGAATAAATAATCTGCTTTGAATGTACTTGCTTATCTGATTTTGAGATTAAAAGGTATGAGACACTGCTGGACTTGTGTGCTTAGCATTAAATATTGCTATTGAATTTTGCACTATATTAAGGTTCTGAATTAATTGTTATTTGGGAGTTGCCTCTTTGTATCTTCGGAATCCTCACCAAGGAACTACATTTAAGTTGCTGATACCCAGCAGAAAATCTGTATTTAGAAAAAGTGCTACTGAAGTCAAGTGACAGCTTTTGGCTGTGTGAAATGTGGCTGGTTGTATAACTGAGTATTTGCTGGCTATTTGTTTGTTTCCATCATACTTAGTTTCAAGTGTTATGAGAGCATACATTTGAGGCTTGTTCTGACATTTTTGTGCAATTTAATGTGGGAGTTTTAAATCCTCATAAGCTTTTTCCAATTCTCATTGAAGTTAACAAGTCTAGGAGAGCCATTTTTTGAGATGGATATTTTCCTTGACCATACTGCAAAATCACTTGTAAAGCAAGGGAATATGTTTAACAGGGACACCTACAATTCCATGTGCTATTCTGTACGGAACTGGGGTGAGATATAAGAAGCAGCCTGTGATTTACATGCATCTCCTGTTAATTTTAATGTGCTGGACTGCCCATGGTTGCCTCGAGCATCTCAACCTTGGTTAATCTAAAGTTAAATTCTGTTATGCTGGCTTATCTGTGATTGTTTTAGGCTCACTCCATCTGTTTCTTAATGTAGCTCTATAAGTTCTTTCACAGTTCAGATTTGCTGATTATATCACTTTGGGGTTGTGGCTAAAACATTCAGTTCTGGTTTTATTACAAGATGCTTTGATAAACTTGTGAAAAGTGGATGGGAGATTATTATCGAATAATTATTTCTCTGAAGGTGATTCCCTTTTTAATGCAGAAAATAGATGAAAAAAATTCAGTGAAGATGAAGGCGATAGGTGAAATTATTAGGAAGAGTGAAGTGACATCACTGATTTGTACTTGTCAAAGATTCAGGCCAGTCTTTTCCTCCTTGCTTTAAGGAAAAAATGTTAAGTTGCATTTTATGGTTTTGCAAGTAGCAAGACAGTCCAAAAAAGTATGTAGAACCACTTTGTCAACTCCTGAGTCATCTCATTTTGCAATAATACAGTTCTTAGCTTAGCATCCTATTTGTGGGGATGTTATTACTGGCCATTAATTTTTAAACTGTCACTTTTTTTTTAGTTTGTATTACTTTATATAAACCTTGCGGAAGATAAAGATCATTATCTGTCCTGTCCAGAGCTGAATGTCTTTAATATACAATGCTAGAGTGGACAGCCTTTGGAAGAGGCATTTCTGGAACAAAAATTCTCACTAATGTTGAGGTGGAAGCAAGTCCTGCTGGTCACCGACTGCTGGTGACCACTGGGAGAAGTGTGAGCTGCTGGGTGGTCAGGGAGTGTTGCAGGCTGAGTTTAGCAAGGTGGGAGGAGAATGTCCTAATTCTGCTTAGTCTGTGTTCCATCTGGAGCTTGGTACGTCCCAGGAACAGGCTCCTCTCCTCTGGATGAGCACCAGAGGCTGGATGAAGCAAGAGGAAGAGGACACATAAGCTGTTCCTAAGCTTGTTCCACATGTGGACAAAACATAGGTATTTATTTCTGTTCCCATCTTCTGATTGGCATCTGATCCTTGAAAGGATAGGAAAGAGCAAGGAATTAATTGTATTAAAATAAAAGGAGAAGAAATCAAAATCACAAATCACTTGTCTGGTGCCACATTCCTGATCGATGCTAAGTGGTAACTGCTGAGATTAGACAGTTTTCTAATCAGTGAAACTGATAAAGTTTCACTGATTACATATGACTCAGGCACCAACTGTTTTATGATTTGATCTGGAAAAGGGTTACACAGATATATTAAAGAAATGTAAGCTGTGCTTTACTGGAAGAATGTAACTGCATTAAGTAAGGTTTGGATCTGTCTTGATCTGATCTGTTTTCTCCAGCAGTAGCCAGAGGCAGGTAAAGAGGAGTACAGGAAGAGGACAAGTGTCTGAGGATGCTTCCTAGTGATCTTCGATATCCTTGTATTTACAAGTCTTTGGTGGTTTTCTTTCCAGGAATTTGTTGCTGTATATTCTCAGCCCATGTAAGCTTTTGACATAACCAATAACCTGTGGCAGCATTTCGGACTATAACTGCATGCTGTATTTGAAAATAACAGTAAAGGGACCCCTTTTGTATTTTCACAATCTCATTACAAGAACTAAGGACTAAGAAGTAAAACTACCTGGAGGCAGGTACAAAGTGGTTGCACCTGGTTCCCTTTTTCCATTGCTAGTTGCAGTCTTGGCTCTGAATCCTCCTCCTGTTTCCTTAGCTAAGATGGAATGTTGTGGTATATTTAGAATATTCTGTGTACAAAGCTTGTCCAGTGTCTTTATCACTCTTCTAAGTACCTTTCTGAGTTTTACTAGTTCTGCTTTGGTTTACTGCATGTTAAAAGTGAGCTGATTTTTATGTGGTAGTAATTTGGAACCTAATGAGCACAGCAATTCACATTTTTGATGACTACAATGTTACTGTAAAAGAACGTGTTTTAATTATTTGGAGATTTCAGATGTGTATATGCAGTTCAGTACCCATGACAATGCATTTTTATACTTTAATTAAGCTTCTTGAAGTACAGAATTCCTTTTTAAAAGTTTCCATTGTCTCGGTAAGAAAAGCAGCCTGACCTAGATAGGAGCTTCTGTAGCATTTCATTCTCTTCTGCATGGGGAGTAGAAGTTAGGGATGTTTCTCAGGTGACAAAAAGGAACATCCCAAGTCTTTCTAGTACACAAGAATAACTGTTCTTCATCTCTCTTCTCCCTTGTGGCGGGTGCTTTTACTTAGTACTTTGATACTCCAAATAAACACAGTATTTGTATTTCTAAGACTGTGTCTAAAGAGGAAATAAAGATAGGTTCTGGTGACTTTCCATTTTGGGAAATAAATTTCACTAGTGAACCTCAAATACTATTCACATCAAGATTTCAGATGGTAGTGGGGCTTTGGGTGGTTTGGGTTTTTTTTGGTGGTTTTGTTTTGGTTTTTTTCTTGCCTGCATTATGAAGTAACTTTCTGGAGCAAGGCACATTCTAGCTGGACTTGGGAAGAAGTCAAATGAGAAGAGAGAGAGAAGGCACATCTTGAGATCTCGTCTCCAAACTGATAATACATGCATTTTTAACTGGCTCTTGAATTAAACATAAAGTCTTGTACAGAAAGTCATCAAATCAACAGTTCTGTTTAGTCAAGCCTTGTTGTGGGTATTTGTGATTGTGCCATTTATTGGCTTTGGTAATCTGCCAGGTGTCTGTCACATACCACCGCACACCATCCAGTGGAACTCACTCTTTGAACAATTCATCTGGCAGCAGCCCACGCTATGGATTCCATCCTGCACCAGCTCCAATTCATCATGTACCCATGGTCTCCAGGTGCTCCCTCTTTTGGGGAATACTGCACGGTTTTAGTTCAAACGATTTAAACTTGTTTGACCTTTTTGCCTTTTAACACACCATAAAGGATGATGAAACGGTACACAGAGGCACCCCAGGGCAGAACACGTTGCTGAAATAACAGGGACATGTTGCTACCTCCTGTGTCACGTGCTTCAATAATGATGACACTGCTGCATTATTTTTCAGAAAGCTGATTATTGTTTGACAAAAATCTAATTGAAACTTCAGGCACTAAAAACATTAGAGAAAGTGTATGATGTGCCTCTGAGAAATTAATCTGAAGTGCAGAGGCAAAATTCAGCAAATATTGGATCAATTTTTATAGACTTTGATGTTGTGGAAGAACTACTTGCAGTCATGCTGCTGTATAAACTGTTGTGGATGAGTGGGTTTGGAGGGTGTTTATAACTTATCATGCTAATATGGAACAGTCAGTGTGAGTTCCCTGAGTATTTAATGACCAACGTGTACTGCTTGTGCCTAAAGAGGGGTGGCGTGGGTGCATCTTGGTTTTGCTGGATTAATATCCCCCAAATCAGGCCCAAACATGCAAGTGCCCTTAGTTCTGGGTGCACGAAGAGGAATTTAAAGGCAACCTGAAATACTGCACTCTTATCTGACACACAAGGACTGATGATGTGTGTTTTTTCAGTCTTGCAATATGTGGTTGTGCAGATTGTTCTGAAGTCTGCACTGCTCATCCAGGGCTGATCACATCAAAGCTCAGATATTTAAATGAGAGTCAGAACAAATTTATTCCAAATATCCATGACCTGGTAGAAAAGTTATCCTGCCATATTTGCACCAAAAGTGCAATTGTTCTAGCAACTACATGCTGCATTATGTCCCCAAAGCAATGCTAAAGGCTATTGTCCTGATTTTCAAGTATACTTCAGAATGGTACTTTGTGGTCTCAACATTCTATTTTCCCTTTCTTTATTCTTTTCCCTTATTATCATAAATAAGGATTATATTAGGAGCTGGTTGTGCTTCCTATCAGTGAAAGAACATGCCTGCATGGTTGCAGGCACTTGTCTGCTCTGCCTGGGTCATGAGGTGGGATTAATTAACTCTGCTCTGTGTTAATGTGGGGGATGTGGCTTCTGGACAGGAGCGGACTGGGGCCTGGCCAGGTGGGGGCACAGGCATAGGAAGCATGGGATGGTTTGCAGCTCCCCAAACACATCTCAAACATGATCCTCTAATAAGGGATGCACAGGAATGATGGATTATCATGGTGGATGTGTTTGTGCCAGGGCGCAGGGTGGGCAGAGTGTGTGTCCTGCAGATGAGGAAACGTTCCCAAAACAGGCTTGGTGTGAGACTTCTCACTGAAATTAATTGAAAACGAGGTTCCTGAGATCACATTGCTGCCTGCCATGATATTTTGGAATTTGAAGGAGGCTGTGTGTCTGGAATTGGAATATTTTTCTTCCCAAAACATGCACTCCTTGGAGCTGGCAAAGGAATTTCTCTGGGGACTGTTTCCACTGTGGTACTGTGATGTGTAATTTGCCAGTCCTTATTTCATCTCATTCCATTAATGAGCTCTGATCCCTTTATTTTTATTCTTGCATCAATGCTACAGAGAATTAAGACAAAATCCCACAGCAGGGATGTTCCTGGTGGTCCATTCTGGGAGGTATCTTTGGCATTGGAGAGTACCAGAGCTCTCCCTGCTCCAGACCCCTCCTGGCCTGCCTGTTTTTAATACCCCAAGGAAGGGCCACGGTCTGGATCTGGTCAGTTAGCAGAGGATTGCTGCTGAATTGTTTTCAAACCCACAAAAGCCAATAAATTCATATCCTGTTCTAGATCCTGAATTTGCTGTAAGCAGGAAGGACTGAAGATTGTAGGCTGGCTGTTTTAGCACACCAGAAACTGGACCTGCAAAGTTTTTGCTTTGCAAAAATGTGGTATTTGGGACTCTTACCATGGCAGTAAAGGAGTTGCATTTCAAAAAGGCCTCTCTCCAGTTCCAGCCAGGTACTGCCCTCTCACCTGCCATCCAAGAACAGGGCTTCACATACAACAGTGGGATGTGGCGGAACCAGGTATTTTCTCTCAGTGAGATTTGCATTGCCCAGGAATCTCTTGAATACAGACCGAAAATTAGCTTTGGACAAAATCCTTAATCTGCTTTTCCTGCAGAGCAGTTGGTGCCCCCAGACAGAACAATCTGAATTGTGTTTTGGAGGTTCATCAAAGTTCCTTTCCTGCCATGGCTACAGGGTGCACTACTAGTGCATTTTAAACCTTGACCTGTTTTAGAATAGTGCAAGACATTCAAAATTGCATTGTATCTGTATTTCTTCACCTGACTGCAAGCATTCTTGCTTTGCTGTTTGTTGATTCAACCTCTTTAAATTTATCACTTTCAGACTTTTAAAGTTCCATGCCAAAGAGGCAGAATGATATTTTGCATAATTTTTATAAACCAAAATCATACAGTTTGGCTTTAAGTAGAAAAAATAACTCTGCTCTCCTCTCCAAAGAGATTTTTGTATTCCTTTTCCAGATTGAATTGCACTGTCCTCTAGTGGGTGTTTTAAGCAAATGTTTTTGTGTTTGTAAATCTTTCGCACTGCTCAAATACAGAAAGCTTAATCTTTATTTTCAAATGAACCATAAATGTTGTCTGATAGAAAAAGATAGAGGATTAGAGTAATATTTCAAAACTGAATAAGAAAAGGTTACATTTGACCTGTGGTCCAAGCTGTAATAATACAGAGATATATAAAAATGTTTGCATCTGATTTATCAGTTGAAGCAGAAGGATAAAGAGTGAAGACGCAAGTGTATGGCATCTGTCTTTTATTACATTTTATTACTTTGTATTGAGAATTGGAGATAATCTGCTTCTTTCAAATTGAAACAAATTTAGTAAATTATGAATGAATGAATATTAAAGACCAGTGGACTAGTAGGAAGGATTAAATGCATTATATTAGTTTCAAAGTGAAGAACCATGTATCCCATTTTACCCAGTAGTTTATTTTTTTCTTAAAATTGCTATCTACTTTTTAAAAGGCAATGCTCTTCTTTTATCTGAGATTCCCTGGGATGTGAGGTGTAAAATATCTCTGAAAATCAGAATGGGATACAAAAGTTTTACGTGGCAGTGATTGTCAGGCTTCTGGGTGTTTGCAGTACTGGATGTCTGGATCCAACTGTAGGTGACAGCACTTTTACTTTCCCTCCATGGGCTGGGAATCCATCTGGATCTTCAGTGCTTTTGTCCCAGCATCCAGCAATGTGAGCTTCCCCCCGGTTTGTGACATGTTTGAGTGATTTGACATATCGTCCTTCCACTGGTTTTTATTCTGTTGGAGGAAGGAGGGAAGAAACAAATGCCTGGCGGTGAGCTGCCAACCTGCTTATCTTACTTATTCCCTGACAACTTAATGACTTCATCTGGTAAAAGAAGATGCTTTTGTAGACACAAAATATGACTCTGCTGACCAGAAAGATTGGGAGACATGATGCATGTTTTAACCTCAAAAAATGCTAGGAGCCTGCAGGCAGGAGCATGTTTGCCAGCTGTACCATGCAAACTCACTGTCTTCCACATAGATGTGTCCTGTGGCATCCTGGAGAAGAAAACTTGACTAATATAATCTGCTTCATACTGTCTGGGTACACTTCCAGCTGATGAAAGAGTTAGGAACGGTCAGTGAATTAATTCAGTTTGCTTGAAATAAAAGGTGGTTTTTTTCAGACTTCAATCAGACAAACCGTGAGCACGTTCTTTGCTAGTGTAGCTTTTAATGTGCTGCAGATGTAGTTTTACTGACAGTTGCTGAATGGCTTGTTTTCATCTGAAATGCGTGGATTGAACTTCAAAGTCACAATTTCCAGCAAGGTCAGAGATTATATTGGTGATTTTATAATATTTATACTTCATTCTCTGAATGCTCCTGCATCTGTGTGTGCATATAAAGGAAAAGATGTGCACAAAGTCTCGAGGCATGCATGGGACACTGTGAATAACTGGAAACTGCTGCAAGTCTTTGATGTCATCAGATGAGATAATGTGGGGAGGGTAGTGAAAGAGGTTCTCAAATATACAAGACCAGAAACTAGGCACAGGAGAGGGGTGTTTGTGTGCTGGGGAGGAAGAGGGAAAGCAGGACAGCTTCTTTATGGGGCTGCCCATGTTTGGGTCTTCTCCCCGTGCTGATGAACCCCAGCCTAAGTTAAACTGCATCCGTGCTTGGGTGTCTGCTTTATGTGAGATTCAGAGCTCTGCCTGTAGGAAGTACCTGTTGGTGCTGCAGCACGTTGCAATCCTACACCTGCTGGAGTTGTTCTGTGACAGCAAAGGTGGAAAACCAAACAGGAACAACAACTTGCCAGTGCCAAGCTTTTGTCCTCTCTCTTCTTCTGTGCAGAGCTGGTGTGGTTGATGCAGGCTCAGAAGGTCAGCAGAGGGGAAAGCAGCGGCTGCAGACAGCCAGACGTCCCCAGTATGGATTTATAGATGGGCTGTGGGAAAGGTGAAATGCTTCATGGTGCTGCCTCTGTTCATCCTAAAGTGTGTGATGATCACATCTCGGCGTGCATTTCATTAAGGCTGGGGATATTTTTATAGAAAATAATAATAAGAAGGGAATATAGTAAATGCACATACACGGTATCTGATTTTAGAAAGCAGCTAGCTATGCAGAAGCTGCTTCTGCTCTACCTAAAATGCCCTTAGTTTTGTGGAACCTGGCAGCCTTGTGGATCGTGTTGGTGATCCAATACAATTCTAGCAGTAATTTCCTAACACCATTACTTTGGTTAGTATGCAGTTACATTTATTTGCAGTGTGGGGGTTTTTTTGGTGCCAACATTCAAAGTAGAATTGCAGGCTTTGTCAAGGCTGACTGTACCAAAAAGTGACTGGAAATTAAAACTGTTAGCTTTATTAATGAAGTAACATAGATTTTATAGAGATATAGCTATACATAAATATATCTACTTTCATATATAGAGAAAATACTCTCTGTGTGTCTGCATATCTGTTCATACAGCACTTAGGAGCTGTGGGATTAATGGCTATTCCAGTATTTGCAGATTTAATACCATATCTAACATGAAGGCAGTGATAGTGCAGCACTCAGTTTCTATCCCTTTGGCTTCCCAGCATTGGTGCTGAGGCCTGGGAGACTGTAGGGTTTTGCCAACATTGGTGGTGATGTTTCCATGCCATTATGGGATCCCTTGTTTCTCCAGAGGAGTCCATAATCAGTTGCAAGTACATTTCATGGGGATTTCACATCTGTCAGTTGTTTTGCTGCATTAAAAGAGCTTGACCCATGATATGCTACTATCTTTTCTTTCCTTGACAGTGTTGCTGAAATACAAAAAGCATTTATAAGGCATTCTGGTAGGTAAAAATGGTTATTAGAATAATGATGCTATTTGGTAACCTGTCTTGTATGCAGGCAGTTTGCCCTCTCCTTAATATGTCTGATAGTCCACAAACATTAGATGCTGAGCGTATGGATATATAATGGTTCTGATATGCTACAGGAAGTTTATTTTTTTCATAGACTTAAGTAATACAGAGATAGTGCATTCTCTGTGCACATGAAACACTGAAAACCTCTTCATCCATCTACTGTGTCTGAATGCTAAAGTTCTTTCAGCTGGAAATGCAGGATCTAGTCAGGTTACAGAAGCATATATAAACAATGTTCACAGATTTCAGCAGAGTTAAAGTGAATCTCAGCATCATTTGAACTGATCTTCTGGTTTATTTGGAAGATTACAATAAAACCCAAGATCGAATTCTCTACCTGATTCAGTTTTCTATTGATTGAATCCTTTTGGACTCCTCTCTAATTTAACAGTGTATTTTTATTAAAGCCAAGCACACAAACATCAATTATCCAAGCTGCATCTAATTTCCTTCATTTTTTTTTTCCTTTTGCTGCCAATGGATTAGAAGACATGATTAGAATTCAGCTTGAAAGCTGAAAAGCAGATCCCTAAATGAAAAAGTCTGCGCTAGGAATTAAAATATCCGTAGTGGGCATAAAATCCTCCTCCTTATCTCTAATAATGTAAACACTCTTGGTTAAGTTGATCTGTCACATGTCTGGTGCAATGTCCCTGAATTAGGAGGATGTATTAGAAAGGGTGGAGTGGTGTGTGTGTCTGTGTCCCACTGTTAGAATCCATCACCAGGGTGTTTTAACACCGAAGTGTTTTGCACAGAGATATCTCTGCCATAAGGGTTAATGGGATAAGAGTTGGAAGGGCTCTGTTTTTTCTCTTAGGTTTTACTTCCTATCACCAGGAACGTTTGTGTGTGCACAAGCAATGGAAACAAGCCGGACAAGGGGCCTTCTAAGGTTTTGCTCTTGTAGCTTCTGCAGAGTCAAGGATTTTGTAATGCGAAGATGAAATAAATAACTGCAATGGCATCACCAACTTAAGATCCAGAAAACCATTAACTGGTAAATGCATGCATTTAACATGACAAGAAAGTGTCTAAACTATAAGGAAGAGTTATAAAATCAATTAAATTGTATGTTCTTGTTTGACTGGGTTATAAATTTCCTACTAATGCCTGTGCTCTGCCTGGGATGAGGAAGCCGTACCATGAGCCATACATGGGCTCCATGAACTGAAAATGCACTGGATCATCTTTTGAGCAACCTGGTCTAGTGAATGGTGTCCCTGTCTTGTGGGAAGTAAAGCATTTGTTGAGATGTTTTGTTTTGCTTTTGTACTGTGGATGGCAGTATTACCACCAGTGCTGAACGGTGTGTGTGTGAGTGCACATCACAGGAGTTAATTGTCACATTTTGTCTGTGGAGAAATATGAAACCTGATTGTGCAGAGCTATAAACGTGCATGATCTCAGGGAATTTTCCTGGTGCTGGTATGAGCCTGGCTACCTGGAGATGGGCAAAGTGAATGCCCTCCTCTGGTGCAGTGAGTTGAGCGTAATTGCAGCTGACATCATGCACCAGTGCAATGCAGTGATATTTCATTCCTTCAGACCTAATCCCTTCTTTATCTCATTAGGTTCTGAGTCAACACGATTCTGGCACAGCTTGTTTGTGACACCCCGTGAAGCTTCTTGTAGGGCACCCCAAATGTGGGTTAGCCCCACTGTGGCATGAGAAACAGCAGGGCTGCATCCCTATGGTGGCCTCCTCAACATCATAAGGCCTGGTTGGAAGCCTGGAATATGGGCTTGGGTTAATCTTACACTACCTTATCAAGTGGAAAGAAATCATGTTAATATCTTTTATGTATTAATGTCTTGTATATTGTGAAGGGCAATTTAATTGTGAATTGGGTGGAGAAACTGCAGTTTCCAGAAACTGATGAATAGCGGTTTTTTGAGGTTATCAGTTAACCTGCTGTAATGAATGCTCTTCATTACATGCCTCTCTTTGTTAATTAGAAGGGATTTTTACTCCTCTTTATCAAGTCAGGGCAAGTATATTACCTTTTCCTCTGTAGTGCTTGTGATAAAGTGAAGATCCAGTTTGTTTTGTGAAGTGTCCTCATGAATATTTCATTGCATGTGCATCACACATTCACACCCTGTGTTTTCTGAGCTCCAACCTCTGATGATTATCCAATACATTTTAAAAATAATCAAACTATAGATTGTTTAAGGTCTTTTTATTTATATTTATAGGTAAAAATTCCCTTTGTTTTTGTAGAATACTTTATGACATTAATTACCATGCCAGTTTAGACCAAGGCAATTAATCACTGCTGCACACTGGAGCAACAATAGACTCAGACTCAAGATCTCTGAGTGCAGAGGTGAAGCTTGTACCTTCCATAAATCAGAACCTGCCAGACAGAGGGGAATTGGTACCCTGGTTTGGATCTTTGACCTGTGTTTATTTAAAAAACAAAGTCAAAACAGAACATAAACAAGCCCCCACTTATTTCCTCCTTGGTTTCTTTCCTACAGGTTGAAGCAATCCTTGTAAACATATTTGGTGGAATTGTGAACTGTGCCATTATAGCCAATGGTATCACCAAAGCCTGCCAAGAGCTCGAGCTGAAAGTACCTCTGGTGGTCAGACTGGAAGGTGAGTGCTACTGGATTCAGACTAAAATCATCCCTCATGTGCCCAGTAATCAATTTGGGATTTCTTCCATATCAAAGTGATACAAGATTCCACAACTTGAAAGTTGCAAAGTGGGTATGTTTTAATCAGCTGAGATGCATGGGGGAATCTTTCCTCCAAAGACATGCACATATTCAGCGGCTCTTGGCTTGGTATTTATCCACTTACAAACTACATATGCATCAGATTACACAATACACCTATACATATTCACTGCCTGTCCCTGCTTCATATTATAATTAGCTCTAAAGTCATTAACATATCAGTGCGCTTGCTCAGTGCCACCTGGTGGTCACGGGCAGGGGTCTCTGGGATGAAGTAAAAGTCTTCCTCAGATGAAGTAAGCAGTCTTCCTCAGGTTGAACATTTTACCTCACCTTCTTGCACAGACTCCTTGTGTTCCTGGCCCAAGTCCAAACTTAAAAGCTGGCTTAGGCTGGTCTTAGGGTCCAAAATCAGGATCTTTGGTCACGGTTTCTTCGCCTTGTCAATGGTCCTGGTTTCTTCCCCTTGCCAGTGGTCCTGGATCCTGCCCTTATCCTCCCTTACATCCTTCCCTTTGCCTGGCAAGCACAAGGAGTGTTAAGCATTGTTTCAGTATTGTAATACGTTGTTTAGCAAGCAGCTGCAAAGTTTAGCAATACTAGCAACTCCGCGGTCAGTAGTTAACTCTTCAAATTCTAAGCCGCCTGTATTGAAAGCACTAAACAGATTGGTCCCACACAATGAGAGTACGTCCAATTCTTCAGCCACAGCACAACCTGAAGTCAATAAACTCATATTTCCTCATCTACGATCCTTGATGGCATTGGAAGCAATGAAATTTTGTTATGGAAACATTATGAGTTTGCCTGTAAGATTTGCAATGCAAATAGGAATTATTCTGATGCAAGTTTATGTTTACTGGAAGGTATTTCTTCTTCAATTTTTTTTTTTTTACTGAATGCAATTCCATTATTGCTAAACCTGCAGCAAAACATAGTTTTCTTACATTTGCACCGGTGCCATAATTAAAAGAAAGATGTAAGAAACAGTATTTGTAAGAGAAATGTTACTGTAACGTTCCTCTGCCCAAACACCCAATCCAGCTAAAATCCATTAAAAACCAGAAGATTTGGTAATGGTATGGAATACTTTTTCTTTAGTGCATCCAGCATTGTTTCACAAGAAACAAAAAAGCCATAGAGAGAGGAGGACAAGCACTCTTTGGCAGTTACAGACTTTAATGGCAGCTGGTGTGGAGTTCTGCCTCTAATTTCTGAGAAGTGCCCTGAAGGAGGGAGAGTCTTCTGCCATTGAGTGAAAAGTGCCTTGATTGCAATCAGCACACAACCCTGGTAAGCTGAAAATATTTCTTTTTGGCCAAGTAGGTTTGGAAAACAGAGAGATTTCTGGGTGAGTTTTCAGGCCTCTTACTCAAACCCATCCATATTCAGGTTTGTGTGTGTAAAGAGCATAAAATGTCCTGTCACTCAGCATTCATGATGAAAGGAGGAAATGCATCCCTTTATGGACCTGAGATGCAATGCTGAGGTGGTTTTTCACACTGTGATAGGAGGGAGAGGAAAATATGTTCTGAACACTTCAGGCTTTTTCCTTTTCAAAACTTCCCCTCACCAGGATTCCTGAGGATGCATGCAGACTGCCCATGGAGCCCTTTGGTTGGGGGGATGCTCGTTTTGTGTTTCAGGAGAAAGCAGAGCTTTTCCCTCCCTCGTTTCTCATGCTACACTGCATGTGCTGGCATGACTTCTGCTGTGGTGAGTGCAGAGAAGTTTAAATACTCTAAAATGGATTTTAGAAACAAATTGTGAAAATTTTCTTTGGATGACGCAGCACCAGTCAACACTTTAAGAGACTGAGTAAAAAGTTTAATATGGATGAAGAAGAGACTGATGGATGTTCCTTAGAAGCAGAAAAGTTTCATTATATTAAATCTCATTGTTTATCAGCTCTAGGCAATGTTGTTTCACTTTTTGCCATAGCAAAAAAACTTTTCCTGTCTTTCACAGCCGGGAAAAAGTTTATCTGTCAGATCTGCACGACTTCTTAACTGTTGTAACTGCTCCTTTTTAAGTGAAGATATTGAAAAAGCCATTAGTTTTTCCTATGAACAAGATGTTTCTGTTGTGGTTTTTGAAACTGTTTTAAGAGAAACAAGAAGAGCAACTTGTTCATTTTAAACTGCAGTCTGCTGGATCTGCCACTGTGTTTACTTGGCCTTTCTCCAGTAACTTTGATGATTCCATGATTGTACAGAAGAGTGAAAGCCTTGCAGAGGTGCCTGGTCCTCTTGTGCCTGCGACCTCTGAGTCATTTGCTGCTCTGTCCACAGAGATAGAAGTTGAATCTTCAGAGTGTCAAATTCAGACTTAAATGCAAACATCTTTGGGTTACCATCTTCCCAGGATTGCTCACTCTTTGCTAGGGCTGTAATAATGTTTCTCCTAGACTGGTTGCTGACTCTGGAAATGGCAGTACCACATTTCCTTTAGGAAGCTCTCTCCGAGAACAATGCAGCAAACTCCCGCTTTTGCATGATCTTTATCTCAAAAGTTTTCTTAATTCCTCATCTTATTCCTCATGCTCATCCTAAACAAAGAGCTATGATGTTTGCAACCTTCAGATGTTGTACTTTGGAACTGTTAGCGAGTCACTGCTGCTTTCTCTGCCTCCTTAATCACCTAACCAAGCAATACGTGTGCGTTTGGTCCTTTTAATCTTTCCTCAGAAATCAATCCCTCTGGATCCTTAATCGTCTTCATTGTTCTTTGAACTCACACCGGGTTATTTAAACTTATAAGGATTTTGAATTAATAATGAGTACTCTGGAAGTAATATGACTACCCAAGACTTTTTAAAACATTACTGATAACATTTTACAGTTCAAAAGGAGAAAAAGGAACACGCACTCTTTTGGGTTTCCATTTTGAACATTTTCCCAACAGAAGGTTTGTGATTATTCCCATAAATCTAATAGATTTGTGACCTGCACTTTAAAGACTCTTTGCCCACATGCACTGTACTACAAGTGTCTTGATGACTAGAGTTTTAATCAGTCAAATCTGTCTTGATTTAGTAGGATTCTGTGGACAAATCTTTGTTCTCAGTTGTATAATAATTACAAGCCGTTTTACCAGTGGATAAAGAAAGGATTACTCTCCTCTTTGAAAATGGTAACTTTATAATTACATATGTTTGCTTGCCTTATCAGTAAAGAACTCACCAGCTGAGACACAGGATTATTGTTTAAAAAGCTCATGAACAAGTGGAGAAACCACATATTCCAGATTTTATCTTCTACAGATAGAAAAGTAACTGCTGCTGGGTTTATGCAGGATTTTTTTTCCCTTTAAAATGTAATACACTTCAGTTAAGTTTTGTGAAAACTGACTAGGAATGCTGAAGGGAAGCCAAACCTTGCTTCTCATTTATGTAGCTCAGAGTTAGATGAAAAGAGGAAGAATAAAAAAGAACTGTGAATTAGATATCTGCTCCTATGCTGGAAATTTTGCGTCCTCTCTCTTTCAAAAAATGAGTTCTCTCCTTCTCTGGTCATAGGACAAGAAGAACTGGGAGGGATCATAACTACTTAATATGTTGAAACTCAACGAGAAACAAGTTGGTTTTTATTCACGTCTGAATGCAAAATTTTTTATATTTTTCATTCATGTGATTAGTGACCTTGTGTGTTCTTCAGAATCTAAAATTTTCTAGTATCTTCAGAATTTTTTTACACACAAGTGAAATTTTGCTCCAGCTTGTGTGTCTTGTTTGCAAGTATAGTTTAGTATGTATTATTTTTTGATTTTTAGTATCCCAAATTGCCTGTCAAGAGAGAAGAATGCGATATTGCAAAGTCACAACTTCATTTGGATCAGCCTACTCAGACATCTTGGGTTTAAACATTCAGCACAAATTTAAATGTGCTCTTCCCTGTTAGGATGTAAACATGAGGCAAAGATTAAAATATTCTTTGGGGAAAGTTTAAGGTAGAAAAGGGCAAATGGAGTGGACAGAATACAAAGAGTTTAATTGTCTCTTACAGGTAGGCAGTGGAAGTTGGTTTATTCTTGACTGCAGAGCCAACAGGTGTAAGATGTGTAAGCCACCAAAACTTTGTATGTTCCCTGCCTAAAGGTCACTAATTAAAGCTTGTCACCAGCCAAACCTCAAATCAAATGCTGTTGACAGAAGGTTAACAGTGATGAACTTCAAACCTTATTCTCCAATACCTGTCTTTGGGACCCGAGAGGCCACGAGTTTCCAGCTTGTGGGCTGACAGGAATGGCATAGCCTGGATCCATGCCAGGGGGAGATTTGGCTCCGTGCACTCAGCAGTGCAGCAAGCCAAAGCTGGACCCTTGCTATGGATACTGTAACATGGGCACAACCTGCTCATGTCACCAGTAATTTCTGATATTCTGCATATTGTAAAATTTTTTGTCATAGCAGAATGTTTTGGGTCGATCAGAGTATTTTTATATTATTCATCTGTTAGCACATACCAAATGTATATAACTATGTCTTATGCCCTTATACCTTATTTACCTGAACAGCCAGAAATTGCATTGCAGAATCCTGCATCCTCTCTGACCATCAGCATTGCACAGTGACAATTTAGCCTGTTCCTGATGGGTTTATGACAAGTGCAAGTGAATAAGGATCCAAATCCTGCATATGGAGTATGACTGGGCGTGTTTTATTTGTTTGATTTTCATTCAACCTCTCACAATGTGTGCTCGTGTGATCTTACCTCTGGTAGAGACATGCTTAGAGAGAATATTTATAGTTAGGATTTTTTTGGTAATGAGTTGAATACATTTGCTTTGCTACTGATAGCAGAGATTTCAGGTCCATAGAAGTGTAAATGTGAGAGATTGCATTTACACAGACTGAGGTTGTTCCAGAACCCAGGTTTCAGCAGGAGAATGTTTAGATTACAAAGCCTGAAGGTACATGCTGGTAAAATTACATCTTTCCAGGTTTTCCATGGAGTGTTGTTCACAGTAATACGTGTCAGAAGACAAAAGCTTCTTTTTCCAATTAGAAACCCATTCTCTTCATAGAATCCAGTTTAAACCCCCACCCCCCATACACACACAAAAAAAACCCAAACAAGAAAACCCAGCAACAACAAAAGTCCCACGGCCTCCAGCCCTGTGAATTTTCACCTTTTCTCAGTTGTCTGCAGTGTAGGTGAAGGGCAGATTATTCTGATATCCTGGATATGGGATTCTGTTTACAGTTCTCTGACACCATCCAGTGGCAGGAGGTTAATGCTGGCATGGTGGGATTCTGTATTTGTTTATTTTAACATCTGTTGCAACAAGATTATATTCTTTGTAGATACCTAAATGTTTCCAGTGTTTTCTGAATGTTTAATTTTAAATCTTTTACCTCTGCTTTTAGCAGGCTCATTATAATTTCCATATTCTCCACATAGCTAAAATACTTAATCACAGTGAGATAAAAGGCTATCACTAAAAAAAAAAAAAAATTATAGCAAAGGAAATGCTTGCTGAAAAGTGTGTTTAGTTGTATGGCCTGCCTATAAAAGTGTTTTATTTAAGAAATACAAAGTGTACTCATACTCTTTTGACTGCAGTGAGAATTTTTTTTTTTTTTCAGCTTTCATCATTTCATTTCCCTGCATAAACTCCCCCTCCCTTCTCAGGGGCCTGTGTTTTGTATTGATTTTGTAATGCATGTTAGACAAGTGGTGTGGAGAGCAATCAATGCAATGCAGAACAGATCCAACGTATTGTTCCCTCTCCGACCCGTTGGTAAATTAATATTGGCCACTTAGTGAAGAGCAAAAGTTAGTTTTAAATACATGGCTATCAGAAACAGCACAATATTTTTTCTCTGTGGGAAAATTTCCAGGAAAATTTCCCTCTTTCCATTTTTTTCCTCCTCACAACACTTTGTCTTGTAGAATCCTATTT
Source organism: Ifrita kowaldi (assembly GCA_013398055.1). NCBI lineage: Eukaryota > Metazoa > Chordata > Aves > Passeriformes > Cinclosomatidae > Ifrita > Ifrita kowaldi. The sequence goes on from VZRS01001629.1 coordinate 620,528, forward strand.
GAGAGATCAGTACAATCTCGACTGTTTAAAATGTTTATCACACTTGTAGGTAAATAAAAGACAAAACCTTCAAGGCTTGTTGGGAATCGCTATATGAATGTGAGGGACTCAACAGAGAAGAGAACCTTGGGAATGGCTCCTGCCTTCCCTGTGCAGTGCTGGGCTGACAAATAGCAGCCTCCACATTGTGTTAAATAGGATGATTGAACAAAAATCAAATATTACGCTCTTTTTTTTGCCCATAATATTATTTTTTTTCTGTAGAAAAGTTCTGTACAGTTCTAGGTGTTGCTAAGCAACCAAATCCCCCTTCTGTCAAAGATTTCAGATGTCTTTGACCTTCCTGCACAAACCCTACAGCGTGTCCTCTGCTCAACAATGGGAAGCATGACCTGTGCTGCCAGTGCCTTTGCAGAGGGAGCAGATGGGGTCCCACATTCCTCTTCCTGACTCCTGCCTCTCCCATCACAAAGTGCTGTGACAGGGATGTCTTTGGTCCCTTTTAGCACCAGGAGTGGGAATCCTGACTTGAGCATGCTGATTAAACAGGCTTTTGAAATGCTCTGCTTCTGTTGTACCATTTCAGATGTTTTATGAAGTCTGCCAAACAAAAAAAAACCCAAAATCATCCTTTAAAATGAGCACAGTTGCACAGTAAAGAGTACGCTTCTTGCTTGGTTAATAATTAAGGGTATAATTAGTGTATAGCTCCAAATATAATTAAAAATCATTTTTCTAGGTCTAGGAATTACAAAGTAATTAAGCATTTTGACATGGCAAATGAACAAGGAACATGACATGGAGGAGGAGGATAGAAATTATTCTAAAAAGGATCAGCTCTGGGTCCTTGTGCTTGTGACTAGTGTGTGATCCCAAAGTGGATTCTGCTTCCTCAGTAGGATATGTGGTTCCAGGTTCTTCTGTGGTGCAGAGCATAGCAGTGATCAAAAGTTTCACTTGGCTTTGCTGGAGAAAGCTCTGGTGAATTCAGATTTTCTGTTAGTCTTAGTTTTCCAAAAAGAACGAGATTGAGTAAATGGGAAAATGATGCTCTTGTCTTTTAAACAAGTTTGAGAAGTGGGGAAAATGTATTTTCCTGAAATATCTTTTTCAGCTTTGGATTTTTTTCCTTCCCTGTGCTGTAGTCTATTGACTGAAGTTGAGCTTTTTCCATGCAAAATGGAGCCCCTGTGCTGTGTGACCATACATTCTCCTTGAGGTGGGGTGGACATGGCACTCAGGGACATGGTTTATTGGTGGACTTGGCAGTGCTGGGTTTCCAGTCATACTCAAAGATCTTAAGGGTCTTTTCCAACCTAAATGTTTCTGTGATTATAATAATTTAGTGCAGCAGCAGAGGAGGGAATGGTGTCATGCTGAATACTTCAGAGACCTTTGTATTCCCTGGTTTTAGTAAAAATGCAAAAGCATATTCAAGAGCAGTTTAACCCAGTTAAATTTTCAGGATTACCCAAATCTTTGCCTTTCAACATTTTGCAGCTTTCAGTTATCACAGGTGAATTTTAGTTATTGTTCACTCACTGATTAGGTGTAGCTGATTGTGGCTAATAGATGCCATTAATAGAGCCTGGTGGTCCATTATCCACTGCTCTTGCTGGATGTCCCTGCTGACTCTGGGGGATGCTGCATTGACCCTCTAATCTTCACAAAACCCCTGTTGTGCACACAAGTGCCATTATCAGATTGCATTGTCTGTCACGATTGTCATTGGAATTACGAGCTCCTTCTTCTCAGCCCAGTCTAAGGCACTCATTTCATCTGTTGCTAAACTGAAATGATGTGTAGTTTGAAGCATTAACTGATTTTTCAGAGATGTGCTAGGAGATGTTCATTTATTCATTAATATCAATTACTAATTCTAGTCAGTGTTCTTTTTTTAGGAACAAATGTCCACGAAGCCCAGCGTATTCTGAGCCAAAGTGGCCTCCCCATCACATCTGCCAATGACCTTGAGGATGCAGCAAAGAAGGCAGTGGCAAGTGTGGCCAAAAAATAACACCTTGAAGATGATTCTCATGGAAAGTGCTTGTGTTTCACAAGGCATCATTCCTGCTGTTATTTCAGAGGATTAATGGAGTTCTCCTAAGCAGTCATCAGGCTTGGTGGACTTAATTGGAGATACGTGGCCAACTCAGGCTTGCAAGTTGGGCTTCAGAAATTTCACAGCTACAATCGAACAGTTCGTATGTCTGTATCTAATTTTGGTAATTTTGTTAGTCACAGCTGTAATAAGTAATACTTCACTCCAAAAAGCTCTTGTTTGTCTCTCCTTCCAAAATTGTCACTGATAAACTCATGATAAGACAAAATAAGTAATAATTTGCTTCTGTCAACAGAATTGTTCTTTAACTGAACACGTTTAGGTCACCTATTTCACAATATTTTCATTCATGTTTTTATATTGTAAAGGGTCAGCAAACTAATAGTGGGTTTATATTTGTAATGGACTTTTACAATAATGTAAAAAGCTGTGCTTACAATACTATTTTTATTCAAAAGAATGATGTTTATTTTCTTTTTTTAGAAATCACTGGTTTTGCCTTAAGATTATTTTCTTTTGTTAGTGCCAATGGATACCTCACAATAGGAAAAGGGATTGAGTAGTTGGTAGTGAAAGGACCTCCCACTCTTACAGTGCCTATGAACCACTGAAATGTGATTCATTTCTTTCCTAGTTTTTGGAAATGCCCTGCTGTATTTTCAGGTGTAGCAGTACCATACAGGGGGCTCCAGGAGGATGTGTCTGCCACTAAGGAAATGGCTGCTAACTTGTTAAGAAAACCTCTTTTGTGAGAATGTCACTGCTGTGAGGTTTTAAAGTAAGATGAGAAACTGAAGCAGTTTTTTCTCAGGAGCATGGAGAATTCTTCAGTTGATTTAACTTCCAAAAACTATTTCTAATTTATTGGGAATGAAACACAAATTAACTTTCCAGTTTTTAAAGTATTTGACTTCTCAGGCATCAGTAAAAATACGTATAAGAAAAAAAACCCTAAGTTTCTGTGCTCAGATATTGACCAAGATTCATTTTGATTACATACTCTTCTGTAACAGTCAAAATTCAAGCTGTTAGTTACACAAATTGTTCATTCAGGGAACAGAAGGAAATACTAAAGAGCTTCTGTAACTAAAGAACTTTGTACAAATCTCTCTCTGCGCAGGAATTATGTGCTGAAAATCATCAATAAATTTGAACAGTGAACAAATGAGGGGATATCATGATCTGATCTTGTAAATGGGCAGAGATATAAAATTTTGTGAAATAAATTCATAATTGTGATTTTTTGAGCAGCTCTAATCAATACCATGTTCTGCTTAGAAAAATGTAAATAAATTTTTCTTGACATTTCCATTAAAACTGTTACATTAAAAATAAATTATCTGCACTAATCTTTGGCTCTTGACACAAATAGTGCTGATAGGTTGCTATCATCAATTCCTGCAGGTTTTTCCTTCTCCATTTCTTTCTCTACATATTGCTCAAGGAAAAAATGTGTGACCATTAGAACAGCAATAAATATGCCACTAGGTCTGTAGTTATTGACAGAATGAAGGAGAAGGGTATCGTTAGCAGCTTTCTTGAAGGTGCATAAAAGCCACACTGCTCTGAAGGAAGAAATGTTTACCTCACCACAATAAATAAAAGAGTCGCACTCTATTTTATATATTTTAATACTGGAAAGATAAGATTCTGTGGAAGAACTGTTTGTGCAATCTTGTCACACACTGTGTCCCTAACTCTGGGCTCCAAACCATCCACTGTGCCTACACAATTATTATTTTGCAAAGATTAATGTGTACACCATTTTGTCAAATAAATGTAAAAATGAACATGTTTATTGACTCTGTCCTTTCTATAAAATAGAAAAATGTTTAATTTGCCTGTGCTCTTCCATTCAGAATTTTGTGACAGGTGAGTGAAATCAAATGCATTGGAATTTAGTTTCAGTTGGGTGATATTGCTATACTCCAACATATGTGCCTTTTGTCTAAATAAGTAGATCTTTTTATCTCTCTATGTCTTTTCTTATATGTAGGCTAATGACAGTACATACAAGTTTTATTCCTCTTAAGGCCATATACAGAATGGAACAGTATAATTTTTATTTTTCTGATGTAATATGGAAAGTTCCCTAAGCTCTGGTTTGGTGTCTTTGAAGCTCATTTCACAGGCACTGTGCGCTGGCTGTAACCAGAGGCTCAGTGTGGTGTTGTGGACTGGTTTGTTTTATTTGTGTGGATCGTTTCTCTCCGTGTGCAAATGTGCAAAGTTGGTTTTGGTCTCTCTGGGAAAGATGTTTTTAGTTGCAATTTGCCCACACAAACCAAACAGCAGCATAAGCAGTGGGGAAGTTCCAGCTAATCCCCTCTGTGAAGGCTTTAAGTGGGATTTAATTAGCCTTTAAATCTGGAAATTTCAACCTGTATTAATAAAACTCTGTAGGACGGGACACTTTGGAAGGCAAAACAGGAGGAAACTGTTAATGCTGACATTGTGTTACATCTTTAACAAGATACCTTTAAATTCTCACAGTAACAGCTGGGAGTTCTGGAGTAATGTCCTTAACGAGCACTTACTATCCTATTTGTCAGGCCTGTGCTCCCCTCCATCCGGCAAAGCAGCTGGTATCATGCAGAATTGCTGTGATTGGAACAGCATGTCAGTGCAAATCAGTCACCAGATGAGATGCCAAACAGGGCTGGCTGCCTCGGCCCTGCCCTCCGAGCTGAGCCGTGCCCGGCCCCTGCAGGTGTCAGGCACCTACAATAACATCTTCTGGTTGTTGTGTGTCGGGCTGGCCTGGAGGGTTCCCTCGTGCTGGGAGCTGAGCACAGAACTGGATGAGTGTGCTAAGGGTGCCCAAAACACGGGACTGAGCAGCCTTGCTGGGCTAGAAGAGCCAGGAAATCTGTGCACAGAGCCAGGCAGCGGCCAAACCCTGTCCTAGAGGAAAAACTGTCAACTTACAGAAATCCCCAAACCTCCAAGGCTTAGGGCTTTATTACATGACATGTAGAATGCAAGTTCTCAGTGCTGCTGTAAGCCTCAGCCGATTGGGAGATTTCATTCCTCGTTTTCCTTTTTGCTGCCTTTCAGAAAATTAGAGTGTCTTTTGCACTCAAGGTCAGCTCTGGCACGGCCGAAGTGGGGCAAAGCAGGTTGTTGCACTTTTCATTTTATCATCCAGCTTCTTTCCCCTTCCTCTTCTAAACTTCCTGGGTTTTTTCCCCACTTTTCCACCCACACAGCTCACTTCCTGTATTTCATCACTGCTTGTGGTTCTGTCCTCAAAACTGGCTGAGCCCACACTGCTGGGTTTTGCTGGGTCTGTGTGGCTGGGCCAGCTGGCCAGGGGCTGAATGAGTTGTGTGAGCATCCAGCTGCCCACCTGGGAACTGGGCATGCTCTGGTCAGCCTGTCTGGCACCAGTGGCGGAGTGCAGGTGGTGCATACCAACCTGAAAACCATCCTGGAATCCTCTCAGTGCCTGCCCATTGCTGTCCTGGGAGGCAAAAACCTCGGTCTCCTGTGTTCTCCACTCACTTCTGTAGGACAGGAATTAAAGCAGGAGCAGGAAGGGGCTGAGGAGTGTTTGACTTGCCTGTCCTGGAGCGCTGGGCTCTGAAACAGGGCTGAGTTTTCAGGACTGTAGACAGACATATTTGGAATAAATGAGAGGAGTGAAAAGCCTGGGAAAGCTTGGCACCCATGTTAAGGTCTGTTTCAAAGTGAGGAGAAATACTCTTCTGCAAGGAGAAAGAGTCTCCCCAAGTTCAGTGTGGACAGGACAAGCAGTGAGGAGCTTTGACTGTGGTAAGGGACACTGAGGTCAGACTTGTAGGCATGAGGTAAGCCAAGGGATGGGCTGTGAAATCATCAATGGATGTTTTTTAGAGTTAGGTGAACATCTGTCAGGGACGGCTTAAGGAGAGTTGATTTTTGCCTCAGGGCAGAGGGATGGATGAGGTGACCTTCCAGCCTGATTTGATGGGATTTAATGCTTGTTGGGAAGGTTTTGTTTTCTTTTTTTCTCCCTAACTTATAGGTACAGGGAGGAAAAAGGAGTACAGATCTGGTAAATTCTTGAAAGAAACTGTTTTTAATTTAGTCACCAAGAATGATCTGCAGCTGCCAGGGAAATGAAAAGCAGATTATGCAAACTCAAGACTTTCTGTAACAATGGGAGCAGTGTTATTGCAATGCATAAAAGGCTGAGTAGAGAATTAGGGGTATCTATCAACTTTAATATGTTTAATTTAAAAAGGAACAGGTTGCACCAACAATTTTTTTCCTACTTAATGAGGCCCATTCATAAGTAGAGTAACAGGATTTGCCTGTCACCCAGAGAAAATCATGGCATGTGTGTTTGTACTTTGGTGCAAAACTTGTGTTGATCGCAGTGGTTTAAAACTTTTTCCAGCCCAGCTGCAATCAGTTTGATGTCAGGATCCTTTCATCTGGAGACAGATGCACCCTTGGTAGAATCCTCAACACGTCTGTGTCTTTGTTCAGTCTCACAAAGTAGCAGCTAAAGATTAAAAATAAAAGTATACATGGATTATTGCATGTTACGCCTCACAGATAACTGCTGTGAGATAAGATTTGATTTACCCAAGACCTTGTAGCAGATTGCAGAAGGATCTCTAGTGCATAAGGGAATTTGGCCTTTTGCATTTGTGTTCTGCCTGTGTTGGTGGGTGCTGGGTGGTGTAGGGGCAGTGACAGCAGAGTAGTGCACAGCATATGGTGCTCCCCATGTGCTGGGGCCATTCCTCCTCTATGGGACTTAGAGCACTGAAGAGGAAAAAGGGTCTCTGTGTATCTTGGATGAGTGTCAGGCTGGAGACAGGACCTGTGTCCATCCTGTGTGTGGATAGACACAGGCTGCTTCCACTGAGTTCCCCCTTCCACGCTCTCTTTCATAAGCACGGAGTGGCCTTGATGGGCAGGCAGAGGGCAGAAAGCTGGGGAGCTCCCAGGGCTGGGTGGAGATGGCAGGAGGATCCTCACTGGGCCTTGGGAAGGCCTCTGCTGATCGTGTCTGCTGTACCTCAGTCTGCCTGCAAGGAAAAATCCTCTACATTGGAATTGTGATGGTTTCCCCCATCTGCCCTCCTTGTGTCCTTGGAGTCCTGACACTTCATCAAGACAGAGAAAGTAAGAGCAATGCTGTGAGGATAACAGTCCCTGGGACGGAAGAAGCCTCATTCTGGATCTCCTTGTGTTTGCAAAGATGGGGGAATAGCCTGGCCCTAATTCCCAATTAAAACCATGCTAATTTGTAATGAAATCTAACAGGGATAGCCAAGACTGGAGAGAAGGAAGCAACTGACAGAAATAGGTTGCTCCATGAATTAAGTGCTGTTGGGATGTGCAGCATGATGGGATTTGGAAACTGGGGCCCTTGTATTTACCAGAGCAACTCTTCTGAATGCATGGATGAATACAAGCAGGTCATCATCAAGGAGGTGACAGTGACAAAGTATTGGTGAGCAAATCTGGGAAAGGAGGGCTCAGAGAGATCAAGTGTAAGAAATTTTGCATTTCTCTAGATACAGAGGTGAGAAAATGAGAAATTTGATCTTTCTATTATAATCGACATAAAGAATTACAGGGCAGCCAAAGGCCACACAGCTAAACAAAGCTGTTCCCTTCAAGTTTATTTCAAATGTCTCTCTGCTTCAGCACTGTGTCCTTCAAGACCTTCCCTCTGTAATTGCATGTGGCAGCCTCTTTAGAGCTAGGTGCCGACTGCTGCTCCAAAACAGAAACAAAAAATAACAGGCAAGAAAGGGCATTGCAGCAAGTCCTTAGGAGGGATGTTCCTCCTTTGTTTCGCAGATGGGTCAGTAAAGGGGGTTAGAAAATGCCATTTACTTCAGGGGCACTGCTCTGTTTGGCTCCGTGACTGAACATGGGCCAACACTCAGCAGCTCAATCCCCGTAACAACTCTCTTCCTTGAGCCTCCATTAAAACACCTGACCCTGGAGGGCAGCGCAGTTCAGGAAGCAAATGGCATTTGGTGCCCTGCCTTACCTGGCTGCCTGCTTAGCAAAACCGACCTTGTGGCACAGCAGCATGGGACCAGAGGCCTCATTCAAAGGGTATTGGCAGGAGCGTGGAGCTGATCCCCCACTGCTGCAATATCCTGGGCTGGGGGGAGCCAGTCCTGAGCAAACACCCCCCTGCAGCTGTGGAGGGACTGCTGCCTTTCAATAGGAGCCCAGCAGTGCTGCCACTGAACATCAAAGAGCTCATCCTCCCTCTGCCACCAGCGCTGGGGGACATGGGCTTTGCATGGCAAATGCAGACCAGCACTGTCCTGCCCTCATGGCCTCTGTGCCGTGCACAGACAAGCTCAGACTTTACTAGGAAGGTGTAAATCTTTTCTTTATCATCAACAGATATCAGGCCTAAAACCCTCTGACCCTGCATAGGTCATTAGGATGCCCTGACTTGCCCCTGAAATGGGTGCCAGGGAAGTGGGTTGGTGTTGGCAGCTCTATGCAAGGAGCTCCTGGAGATGTTTTGGCAAAATGAGCTGTGGACTTGTCCCTCCTTTTTCCTTACAGTGAAGCTGATGGGATGATTTTCTCTCTGCCTCTTTGGTTTTTTCCATTTTTGAGGCAGACATTAAAAAAAAGGGCCTTTCAGGAAGGCATCATTCCTTTCTGATGTCAATAGAAATTATTAGGGCTTGCCCAAAGAAACCAGAATTAATAGCAAGTCAGACAAATTCACTGTATTTCTCTTGGACTTTCTTAATTCTGTCCATTCACTGAAGTCCAGTTTCACTGATTAGTACTGCTCCGTCTAAATCTTGTATTCCTGAAGTGCTGGAAAGCCCTCAGTGCCAGAGGCTTTTTCTGCTGTTTTCCCAAGTGATTTTCCCATATTGCACAGCAGGAGGGATGTGATATGAAGATGTTAATCCCTTTTGAGTTGTGCTCCCAACAAGTATGTGCAAAACACAGGGAAAATGAAGCAATACATTATTTTGCATTTGATTTTCCATACCCATTTTCTTGTAGCCCTGGTGGAATGCTTGACATAACACACCTCCACAGCTTGTCTGCTGAACATCTGGCAATCAGTCCTTACATTCGCTTCAGGGAATACTCAGAGCAAAAAGCAAATTATCTCAGATGTGCAGGATGTCACTTCTAAAAGAATGAATATTTTTTGTGTTTACCATGGTGGGAGCAGGACACTGCTGTTCTCATTCCGATGTCCAGAATGCTGAGTGCTTCCTCATCAAGACAAAACTGTTGAGCGCAAGAGCAGAGCAGTGTCACTGTCCATGTGCCCAACTCAGCCCTAGAGCTTCAGTCCTATTGATTTCCTTAACAGAAGCCATCTTGATCTTTTCGCCACCATCATCTGGATTATATTCATTGTAGAAGTTGCTGCTCTCGAACCTGAAGGATTCTCACTGTCATGCTCCATCTGCTGAACCTGGCTGGCTTGTTCTGAGTGACAGCTGCATTGGATTTTCATGTTGGGAAATTCCCATCTCCATGTCATGAGGCTGCCCTTCAAAAAGGGCTCACTTTGAAAGGACACAGAGGGCTCTGCCAGAGCAGTGCCTCCTTCTAATAATTGATTTCCAGGTTTCATGATTAAGCCTGAGTTTTTTCACATCACAGCTTAAGTTGCTTCCCCAGTTGCTTCCAGACCTTAAGCTGCTTCCCCAGTTGCTTCCCCAGTTGCTTCCAGATCTTTCAAAGATCTGAAAATGCAGCAACAGCAGGAAAGCCCATGTTTGCAGGACTTTTATGTAGGACTCCCTTTGTCCTGCTGTCTGTTACTGGTGCAACAGAACCACACTCACCTTGTGTTCGAGTCTCTTCTAGGATGGGTATTAAAAGCAGGTGATTAAGAAAGTGCCTGTATCACTTCCAGCCTTAAGGACAGAGCTGTGTAGTGTCTCTATGATGTCCCAGGATCCCCATCCCTAACTCAGGATAGGTGAATCACAATGAAACATTCATTTGGCAACTCAAGAGCAGGTGCTACTTTAATGGTTTGCAATAACTCCCATTCACAGAATCACAAAATGATTTGGTTTGGAAAGGACCTTCAAAGACCATCCAGTCAAACCTTCCCTGCCAACCACCTTCCACTAGACCAGGTTGCTCAAAGCATCATTCAGCTTGGCACTGAACACTTCCAGGGATGGGGCAGCCACAGTTTCTCTGGGCAACCTGTGCCAGGGCCTCCCCACCCCCACAGGGAAGTATTTTCTCCCAATATCTGATCTAAATTTACCATCTTTGTGTTTAAAACCTACACTCCCTGATTAATAGCTCAATTTCTCTTTCCTGTGGCCTCCTTTAGGCACTGGAAGGGGCTTTTTCTTCTGGTATACATAAATGCCATAGCATGATGAAAGCTTCAACAGGTGGGATTTTTCCACAGACTTCACCCCTTCAAACTTCATTCAATTCTGTCTTTCCCCAGAAAAAATAAAAAACCCAGACTGGTAAAAAAAAAAAAGGTAAATACATCCATTATACTGTAATGTTTCATTTCTCAGGCCTAAAGCACAAGCAGTGTGCAGGGTGAAGGCTGTCCTCGCAGCCCTGGTGGTTCTGATCTGCTGCCACTGGGGCAACTCTGGGCTGGGAGCAGCTGCTGTGGCCCCTTGGTTCCCCTCGCTTCCCTGCATCTCCAGACTGGCTGGGTGCCAGCAATTAGAAACTAATTGAGAAGCTTTAAAAATGCATCTCTTCCCCATTCATTCTGCTCTGTTTAATCCTCAGAATCCCCAGCAGAATTCTTCACAAGGGATTTTGCACCACGTTGATGTTTGCTCGGTGTCTGCAGTTAAAGCAGGTGTCTCAGCAGAGTGGGGCTCTTTGGAGACCTGGGAGGGACTCACTTTTCCTGGTTTTCTCTGCTGCTCTGTCCTCCTGGGCACTCTCTGTTTTGGCACAAACTGGGAAGGCATCTGCCTGCACAAGTGTGTCCAGGTCCAGTACCTGCATTGATCGTGGTGGTGTGGAGACCTGTACATGTTACAGTCACGGATCTGTAACACTGGCAGGCATTTCTGTGCTTTTCCCTCACCTCAGTTTAATATTGAAATCTGTTGCTATTGATAGCCTGGGAACTTCCCAGAGGCAGGGAGAGAGTGGCTTCATCTCCTCACTGTCTTCTGGCCATTTGTGGATGCACAATACCTGGGCTGTTGCATCCTCTGCCTGGCAGCGAGGAGCCCTGATCAGCGACCACCATTGTACCCAGCAGTAGCCAAACATGCAACACTGAAGCCAGGCAGTGCCTTGGGGAGCCAGAGATCCCCTTCTGCCTTGTAAGTCTTCCCCCTGACCTGTAAACCATTCCTTCCTGTTATGATTGTTCCTTAGTTACAGATGTTTATTCCCTGCATACAGCAGGGAGTGTAAACAGTCATTCACCCCCTCCCTGCAACTTCTCCCCTGGCTCTGCATCTCCTTCCTGCTCCCCCCATCTCCTGGCATCCTCCTGCTGCTTTTGTCTAGGCATTCCAGATTGCCAGGGGAGGGTCAGGAGTGTGTAGAACCATTGTTTTCATCCTTAGGCTCTGCCATTTCCATGGAGGGTGGGTCAAACCCCACGTTATTGCTGTCACAGCTCTTCTCAGTTTTGGGAGATTTAGCCCAAGGAAGAACTTTCTGAGCACAAGCACTTAAATGCCCAGCAAGTAGAAAACAAGAAACTGCTTTGCCATTTAGACCAAGATGCTCCCTAGCAAGGGGGAAGATGTCTGGAACAGGTTTTGAAAGCACAGAAGAGGCATGGCCACCCTCATCCTTCCTCCTCCTGCAGAGTGGCTGCACATGAGTGCCTGGGATTGTGAGGAAGCAGCTTTGTGTCACTTTGCTTTTGCCTCTGCTTGTTTCAGTTCCCCAGCCCATTTACCAGGGCAGAACCTGTTTCCATGGGTTTAGTCCTCACCTCTGATAAAGCTCATCAAGAGATTTATGAAAGTAATGTATTAACATCATGGTCTGTCAAGTGTCAATAAGCAGAATAAAGCACTCAGACACTGCAGTTATAGAGATCCAGCAATTAAAGCATTTGATGAAAGTATTTTATGGGGGTATATATTACCATTTGGTTCAATTATTCTGCCATTAAACATTAAGAATAATTGAACCAAATGGTGCCTGATAGAAGGAATACATCTGCTCTGATGAATTCCTGCCAAAAGGCACTTGGAATCTTAGTACAAGCATTTTGTCAACCAAGATAACAGTATTTTTCTCTCCAACTGATAAAGCAGGGCTTTTGAATCTTATTTATGACGTATAAATTGGCTAATTTGTTACCAATATCAAACAGCCCATAAGAATCAGGCAGTGTAATAGCTAACAAAATACTGACAGCTTCATCACTTGCTGACTGCATGGAGTACAATATATGCTCAATTAATAGAGAGTGCAATTATCACAGAAACTGTGAGCAAGAGCTAATTATACAGAAGCCAATCAAAACCAGCCCAAAGCAAGGCAGAATCTATTTCAAGAAACTTGAGGTATTTTTTTTCTCTTTTTACTTTTTTTCTGATTTTTCTTCTGATCTCCATATTTGCCCCACCTCTACAAGAGAAGAGGGGAGAGGGCACCAACAGGAAGATCAAGTCAGCCAAGTTCCTGTCCATAATGCTGTGGTTCCGATTTCCAGTAGCACAGGTTCCAGTTTCCGTGTGAAACACAAGATCACAGTGCTTTGCTGTTTAAACACATTGCAATTTTGGTGTAACAAGGGATAACCAAAACACAGCTACATCCTTCCCCTAGGGTACAAGAGACTTGCACACAGTGACAGATGGGGACACTTTTAAAGGAGATTTAAGAGAAAATAACATCTTGATATGTATTTTGAAAAAAATTATGTGCTTAAGGAACTGGGAAGGCACTGCCCTCTGAGAAGGGCAGCTTTTAATTATGGGATAAATACAGCACTTGGCTTGTTAAATTCCTGATGGTCTCTTAAACACCCAGTGGTTGCTAAAGTGAGAGGTCAATCTGCTGCTTTCACCGAAGCTGAAGGAAAAAAAAAGTCTATATGAAAACATTGATTTAATCGATTTTCCTTGGCCTTGATTTCTTGTAGCTCTCATACTTTGGGTAATGTTGATCAGTCTTGGAAATATTCAAAAATATTAAAATCTGGAGAAATAAAAAAAAAAAAGAAAATCTCACTAGAGGGAAATGATGTGAAGGGCCAAGAATTCTCCATTTTTTCAGAAACTGAGAATATTTTGAATGATCCTGGTTATATTCAGCAAATTAATAATCATTCCTTACCCTGGAATTATTTCATTTTCCATTAATGGGGGTTTTAATTAGAAATGTTGATCTTATACATACCACCACATTTACAGGCCAAAAATTAAATATAATTTAAAAAAAAACAAAAAACAAAAAACAAAACAAACAACAACAACAGACAAAAAACAAACAAACAAAAAAACTAACCATAAACCACCTGAAATCTATGATCTGGCAGCCACAGGTAGCCTTCTGCTCAGTAGAGTCCTTTCTAGAATTAGGAAGCAAAGTGTTTTACTCACAGGTGACTGGAAAAGGGACTTGTTTTTTCCCCTCTGAGGACAATAATCTTCACTTGAAGTACGGTGGTTGAAGATGTATTTTTGCACTTGAAGATAAATGGCCATTTGGAATGGATGTTATTCACTGAAAGTTAGGAAATAAAAATTTATACTGAAACCAAAGGAATATTGTCCTGGTTTTGATTGATTCATATGACAAAACCTGAGTTTTCCTGTGGTAGAGCCAATGCCTGGTTTTTTTGCTGGAATTTTTTGCTGTTGCGGTTGTTGTTTCGATAAAAAGACTTTGGATGCATGAATTGTACTCAACATGTGATGTTGCATTTTGGAAGCTTCTCTGTGTCCTTTATTGGAAAAGAAGCTGTTGGGTTCCAAGGGATTTCAGAGATAGGTGGAGTCAAAATTTTTCTTTCCTTATTTTTCTTTTTCTTTTTAATTTTATGCTAAAGCTATTCCCTGAATTTGCTGGCTGCAAAACCCTCTAGTTCACAGCCTGCATCTTTGCATCCATGTATTCTCTGCTTGGTGAAAAACAGGGTTGTTTACCCGTGGAAATGATCAATGGCTCCTGCGGGCTCCGGCTCAGCAAAGACATCCCGCAGCAGGAAACCACTTAAGCATGTGCTTTGCTGTAAGCAAAGATGGAAGGGAGAAGTTGTGCTCCCTGAACAACGATGGATAGGTGCTGATGGGGTTTTTTAGTTCATTTTTATCTCTGAGGGGTTTATTAGACTTTCACCTACTTCAGCTGTATTGCAACCGGGACCTGCAGAGGAGTTTATTGCTCACACCGCCTGGAAGTGCACCTTGTCCCCCTGGACCTGGTTCTGAGAGCTGTCACCCAGCACTGCTGCTTCAGGATTAAACCCTGGCACTGTTTTTGCGGGAGAACTGATTCTGGTAAGCTGCACCCCTGGCTCAGTGCTGGGTGATCTGACCTGGTGAGAGTCCCCCTCATGGTTTAAGGTGTGTGCACTCCATGTGCTCTGCCATCCCTGAAAGCACATCCACAGAGCTCAGTGACCTTCCCAGTGAGCTGAAAATCTGGGCCAGATCCTGAGATGAGTGGAATTTGGGAGATAAAATTAGTGCTGCCCTGTGGCTGAGAATTAGCCTTTGTCAGCCCTTGCGTGGCTTATCCTGCACGCTGGCTCCGACAAGGGAGGGATTCCAGCTGGAGTGGGACCAGAGCTCATGGGCTCACCCCACTGCCATGGCAGGGAAGGAGCTCAGCCCTTCAGACCTGAGCTCTGCTGTGCTCCTGAGCATCATCATCAGATACAAAGCTGTGTGGATGGGCAGTGTTGCTCACAGGAAAGGCACTGGGATGCTGTGCAGGAGACCTGCCTTTTGTTCATGGCTCCCAGTTGGTCTCCTGGGGTACCAGGACAAAACCCCTTTTTATTTCTTTGTACTTCAGTTTGCTATCTGCCAAATGACATTGGTTTCTTTTGTAAAACCCAGGGCTGAAGAGTGATATTCCTATTTACTGCTGTATGAAATTCACCATTGTTAGCTTATTCAATGTCATTTTTTCCATGATTTAAAAAGTACCCTTAGTGGTTGCATTTATTTTCTTCAAACCTTTAGAGCTGTGAAACCTTTTCAGTTTCTCTGACAGCTATTTAAATCCATCTTTTTTTCAGTTTCTGGTATAAACTTCCAAAGCAGAATAATATTGGCATGCTGGGTTAAATAGTTATTGGATGCTTAATATCTTTGCCCTTGCAAGTTCTCCAATAGAACTCCTCTGAACTCCAAAATGAGTTTTTCTCGGTCCATTTATGACTAATCACATTAATCCTCTTCTCTGGGTCTGATGCTAAAACGCAGCATTTCTGGGCTCTTCGTGAGAAACAGATTGTCAGAGCAGCAGAGAATGGAATGGATAATAATGCTCCCAAGCGTTCAGCCCCCTGTTGTACCTCTGCCAACAGAAATTCCAGGGTTGCTACAATTTGCATGGACTGTGAGGTTTGCAGAGTTGAAAAGATTGGGAAATCCTTCAGCAAAAGCAAAAATAGCGTTTCCCAAACATTTGTTCCTTTGCCTGGCCACAGCTGTCCAGCAGCATTCAGTGGACAGGAGTGCCCAGGGCCAGCTCTGGGCAAAAACTGTGGGCCAAACCAAAGATGGGGTGAGACCATGGCTGGGTTTCCTGGGCACAAAAAGGGAAGAAGGGCTGTGAGCAGGGAGGAGAAGACAGTAAGGGTTGTGGGGGCTGCTATGACAGTCCTGTTATCGCCGGTGCAGCTCAGAGCTGCTCTCTGCAGTGTTTCATAGCTAAGAATTTGCAAGGCAGGGAATGGACTCCATTTCCTGATTGAAAATAATACTCCACTGGCATTGGGTGCTTGCTCTGCCAGCTGGGACAACCAGGCAGGGCATTTTCCTGCCCAAACCCCAGTTCATTTATCCACCTGCGCATGAGCCAGCGAACCTCACACTAAGCAGGTGTTAAAGCTTTGCTGGGTCAGAGCTAATGTAAAGCTCTAAGTGCTTTCCAACAAAAAAGGAACAGAATCGTTTAGTCCAGACACTCATTAGCACTGCCACCATTTGTCAAGAACATCTTGCAGCTCTCTCTGCTCCACACTTTGCTCCGTGCACGTTTGATATTCACGTTTCCATACACGTCATTTGTTCTGTGGTCAAACCTCTCCCAAGGTTCAGGGCCTTGGCTGCGGGCACCTCATTCTTTGGGTTGTCTTCTCCTGCCAGGACATGAAGATGTATGCTTGATCTAGTCAAGTACTAATCAAGGCTTGAATGACTCCCAGTATCCCTCCTGTTCATTTTGAGCTGGGAATATATCAACCACAGAGCAAAACGGTGTTTCTCAGCAGTGTGTCACAATGATTGGTTGTATGGGTGTCACAATTCTGCAAGAAATACAGTAAGTTCCGTTCTATTGTCAGGAGTGCTGCCTCATGGGGAGGCATTTGTAACTAAAACTGTTGCTCATTTGCAGAATCTGTAAGAAGAATGAAACCTACACTGGAAATATGCTGGAAAGCTGTCATAATAAATTTGACATTATATGCATGACATGGATGGATAGATCATTGTTTGCCAGGCCTGGCAAATAAAACTGGTGTTGTGGAGTCAGAATTACAGAGGGAGAGAAACATTGTTTTACAAGGCATGTTTCAGAGAGGAACCAGATCTGAAACAGCTATATATTTTACTTGTGCTTAAATTGAATAATAAAAAAGGCTTGCTCAGAAATCTTACTGTGCCTAGGAACACACATTGCTTTTTTTTGTTCTTGTGAGCTTCTAAGAAAGTTTCCTACTCATAAATAGAAGCACCTGCATACCTGTTATTTCTTTTTAACATTATTAAAAGATATTTAAGAAGAAGGAGTGAGATACCTAAGAAAGAAAGCAGAGAAACAGCTGTGTAGTGTTGTACCAGGGAGAGTTTTAGGACAAGCATTTTAAATTTCACTTGAGATATCGTGCTCCCAATTCTGGGTGCTCTTGCAAGTTCCCTGTATGTCTTTGGCAAATTACTCATTCTCATTGGCCTGTGTTTTCAAAAGTCATCTCCAGGTTTGATGTTTACATTTCCAGCTGGGTAGCTTCTGGAGGACCTGTGTGAAATATATAAACTGTATGCAACTGTTCCACTTTGGAGTTTTGTACCCTACCATTTATCTGTCTGCGTCTTTCAAACCAGGATTATGTCTTATTATACACACGTGTAATTTCTAGCCCGAACCAAATCTGAGCAGTTGGATGATATATAGCATTTACAAGTATACAAGCTCTCAGTAAAATACTGCAGAGATGGGTAAAAGGCATGAATTTGAAGAGCTGGGAATTGCAGTTTGCAAAAACAGGCTAGAATTTTGAATTTTATAGTAGAAAATAGGAATTTTCTGTTCTGGAGATTTTAGCAAAATATCCCTGGTATGCAGTACCACTTCTGGCATGTACAGGGCTTGATTCTGAAGTGTGTGGTGGTATTTAAACTTCACTTTATAAAGCAGCTGTGGGTCCATCCCAGCCACCTCCAGACTCCATCGATGAGTACCAGCTATGAGATTTAGGGCAGCAGTTTCCCAAAGTTCTTAAGTGAACAAGTCTTCAAAAATCTTTAAGCTCTCTGTGTCTTTTCTGGGAACAATTGCACCTTAGAAGGGTGAGGGCTTTCAGCAGGCAGCTATACCTGAACAGGGACAGCTGGAGGACAGAAAGTACTCTTCCCAGAGGAAGTACAGAAGGTATTCTTCCCAGATGAATTTTGGCCCCAACAGTAAGAGATGCAAAATCTAAGCAAGCATGGAAATTGCCCTCATTAAACAGCAAAGCAATTTGCTGAGAACAAACTGCAAGTGATGACATTCAGGGAGAGGTGAAGCCACTCTTGGAATGTTGAAAGAAGGAATACACCTATGGAAATGCTCAGTGAGCAGAGGCAGGCAGAGACTCACTCTCTCTTCCCTCCTGGTGCTGATAGGGGGCTCTGGGGCCATTGGTGCTGCCCTGCCCAGACAGAACATCATTAATATTCCTGACTTGTGGCTCTGGGCTGCTTTGACACCAAGGAAAATGAATCAGCAAAAGAGAAGTTTTTCCTGTTGATTTCCACATTAGGGAACATAGTGTGAAAAGCTGTTTTTCACCTGGGGCAAAATTTTGTGGAAATGTCCAAATGTTCAGACAGGAAGATTCTGTGTGATTCTCGGTCTGTGACAGGTCCACGCAGCTGGGCCAGGGTGGGCAGTGTGAATTCGGGGCCCTTGGCCTTCCCCAGCCTCATCCTAAGGGATGAGATCACTTTTCCTGCCACAGAAGGGTCTAGGGGGGATGGTTGGGCACTGTCCTCTCCTGCCAAGCATGAGATTGAGCCTGGCCTGGGCACAGGTGCACCAGGAGGACTGTGAGAGGAGGCAACTGAGGACTCAGCAGGGCAAATTCAGCAGTATGTGAATGGGAGGGTGAAATAGCCAATGTCACATTCCTCAGGACAGTCCTGAGGCTGCTCTCCCAGCTGCAGAGCTGTCAGCATGGCTGTTCAAACTCCCTGGAGGGCTCTCCTGGGAGCAGAGTGAGGTGCTCAGGTGGCAGCCAGCCCTACAGCGGCAGCAGGGACTGAGGCCCTGCTGGCTGTCCAGGAGAACGGAGTCATTCAAGCGGGAGAGAGCTGGGGATCCTTCCTTCCCCCCTGGAGTCATGATGATGGTTTTGGGATCATGTGGGTTGTCAGCTCTGCCTTGAGTGTTTGGGAGAGTGTTGCTGACACAGGGCAGACGGGGAAGATGTGTCCCCTGAGCACACAAATAACACTATGGAATTCGGTAGATCCAGTTGTCACTTCCATGCCGTGCCGAGTGTTTCCGCAGCCCTGGGGACAGGCAGTGACTGTCCTGGTGGTGGGAAATGGAGCCCTTGATGGTGATGTGTGTCTGTCACTGCCAAGGGAGAGGCTGAGCCTCCAGCTCAGCACACGGGCAGTCAGTGCTTTCGTGTTATTAATGCCCTGTCTCACCTCGAATTTATTCATAATCAGTTAATGGTGCAATCCAGGACTCAGGTGGGGGAAATCATACCTTTGAAAAGGGATGCAGTCACAAGCTGGGCTCTGTAGGGTGTGAGGAGCAGGTCAGGCTCTGCAGGATCCATCCCTCACAGCCTCCTTCCTTTGTTTGTTTGAGGAAAAAGGATCTATGCTGGCCATCAGCACCTGTTTGTCAGTGCCCAGATCCCAGACACCTGTCTGAGAGAAGGAAAGGCTGACAGGAGAGGTGGATTTACACCTTTGGAAGGTTTCATGCTGCAGGTCTCTCTCCTTACAAACCAAATTTTTGGTCTCATCAAGGAGACTAGGAAGCAGCCCAGGAAGTAACTGTCTGGGAAGCCAGAGGACAGCTCCCTTTGTGCTTGGATGGAGGCCACCATCTCACCCACCTGCACAGCAGACACAGGGGCAGCAATGTTTTCTCAGCACTACCAGCTGCTTCCTGTGTGCCTGTGGAAAATTTGGAGAGATAAATGTTTTTGCACTCTCACCAACAAGCTGTCTGTGTGGGGATGAAGGTCACCTTGCAACAACTCAGACCAATTTTCTGAAGGAGGTTAGATCTCTGTCCTCTGCCTTTATATTATTCTCATAAGCTGCATTTTTGGCATCACTTAGAAGGCAGGAACATATCAAACCCGCATATGTCAAAAGCTATTGACATCAAATACCTTTCATCGAGCCCCAAGCCTCTTGGCGTCTTTTGAGCTCTGCACCCAGGAAAGTGGCTTGTCAGAGATGATTTTTCCAACTGAGGAAGCAAGTAGCATAATGAGGCAGTGTAGCTTCAGCACACACCTTCCAACAAGTTTCCCAACTGCTCAGGAACCAAAACATGAGCCTGAATAGTAATTAGCCCATGAAGAAAGCTGGGGATACAAGGAATGTAAGAACTGTATTTGCAAAGCATTTTTGGCCCCTCATTGCCATTCTCCAAAAGCATTTCTGTCTGCATTTCCCATTTTCAACAGCCAAGATCATAGAATTATAGAACAGAAACACAAAACAAAAATCCAATTGTGTCAAGTGGCACGAGCATGATTGCAGCAGGAAATTACCCAGATGTGCCAGGTGCTGTGCAGATGTGCTCAGCACTCAGGAAAGCCCTCGAGCTGCCTGCAGATCTGTTGCTTCTGGGCTTCACAGCAATCAGGAGATATTTTTTCTCCAGCCAGGATGCCACTCTTCCCGGGCTGGGGCAGCACATGAGGTCAGAGGGAAATGCCCATCAGTTTCTGCACAATCTAGATTTGCTCACAAATAACTTTGTTGGGGTTTTTTATATTTCTTCTCCAGAGTAGTAGAGGGTGAGCACTGACCTGGGAACACACAACCCCCAAATACCTCTATCAAAGGTACAAAGGACCTTGCAACGAGGCCCCTTTTCTCATGTCAGCTCTGAGTACCCCAGGTGATAGAACTGCTCAGCTGTACTGAGTTTTGAAGGGTTGTTATAAAATCTGAACTCCAGAGAGGCAGCCTGAAGGGCTGGATGTTGCTGGAGGAGACTCCATGGGCTAACTGAAATAAATTAATATTGCGCTGGACAGTCATAGGTTCACAACACCTGAACAACATGTATTACAGGTATTTTCCATTTTCCTTTTATTTCCTCTTTTTTTTTTTTCTCTGAATTCACATGTTTTCAATATTCCACACTTTAGTTTTATTCCTTCTCTTCACACATGCTCAGACTAAAATATCAGGGGGAGAGTCTTCATCTTTCTTTCATGGTCATTTATGAGGTTTTTTATATGGGTTTATTTTCTTATTTAAACCATGACTCAACTCCACAAGAAGGAAAAAAATGCTTTCAGGACTCACCTTCCTCATCTGATGTGATGAGGAATCCATCATTGCATTATCTTCTCTAATTATCTATTATCTCTATTAGCTTTTATTTTCCAAGATAAAAAATATGTATGTTCACAAAAGCTCTTGGCAATGCTGGAAGATAAAGTTGGGAAAGTGAATGAGAATTGGCACCATTTTCTGGACGTATTTTCTCAGTCATTTTTGAAAACATTTGTTTATATGAGCCTCTAGAACAATTTGACTTGGAAGAGTTTTCAGTAAGGGACAAATATTGGAAAAAATCCTGTTGCTTTTTAGTAATGGCACACTGGAAGCTGGGCTTTCCCCAGAAAAAGTAGATTTAGCAATTAGCACAGAAATTTGTGGATAGATTGTCTTTGAAACTGCTCAAGCCTTAGGCGAAGTCCAAAATGGCTCTAGCCTGCTCCAACCTTTGCAGTCGCGCAAGGAAACACCCTTTTCATCAGCTAGCACAGAAACCCTGACTTTCCCTCTGCTGCTGTGACCTGTTCATTCATCAAGCCACTAGAAGACACTTTGCCCTTGTCTTTCCCAAGTCATCAAAGCCTAAAACCATAAAGAAATTATGTATTCTCCCTAATTAATGTGGTGATTTTTAGAGAAATCATTTATGTCTCCGTGTCCTTCACCGCTGTGAGGCTTCTGTGCTCATTAGATTACTCCTTCCCTGTCTGAAATGTTTGACTGCTGTTCCAGTGGTGGCCAGCACTGTGCTATGAACTCCCAAAGGTGGGATGCTGGGGAGATGCTGAATGTCTGGAACTGGTGGAGTCTGGGTTTCTGCTGGAGCTTCTATGCAGTGCTCGGAGAAAAGGAACAGGTAAGCAAAAAAACTCAGTCCTGATGCGTGTCCAGGGTCATCCAGCAGCTCAAACACCACCAGCAATGACTGGGGTGCCTCCCAAGTCCCTGCTGATAATTCAAAAGATTGCTTTTGTACAAAAATAACTTGCAAGATGTGACTCACGCTAAGCATTGCTAATAAGATGCAGGATGAGCAATAGTTTATTGGTCTGACACACTAGAAAATATTTTTGTCCCTATGCATGCTGTTATCAGTGATTCATCAAGGATTGAGGTGGTGGAGCTGCAGGTCCTTTTCAGACATGCTCCAAGTCCTTTTTCCCAGGGGATGTGAGGTGTGTGCCCTGACCTGATACAAAATCTGCAGTTGCCACACATTTCCTGTATCAGCCATTAAATGAGCAGCGCTGTTTAAGCAGCAGTTGTGCTCTGAAATGCTCCTTCAAGGACTTGTTGGATCAGTTATGTTAAAATTGCAGAGCAATAGTGTCTTCAATGGACTTGTGCTGGGAGAGTTACTTGCCCTACTTAACGTATTCATAGAAAGCGACAGCTGTAGGTTTTGCTTTTATACAGGTCAAGCAGGGGGAATCACTGCTGAATCAATGTATCTGACTCCTACAACGCCCAAATTTACAAAGAATACATTCCTGCTAAAATTTCTATCTGCTTTTTTTGATTCAGTCTCATCAGAGCAAATTCACATAAGGTGAGCCTCTAAAAGGACTGATTTTCTGCTCCCCTTGACTACACAAGATGTTCAAAAATTAATGAAAAAGTGACACCCGTCTGGCTTCCAGGGCATCACATTCATGTCTGCATAAATTCTCCCAGGTCAGCTCAAAACCAGTTCAGGGTTAAAATCTCATCTAGTCACCTAGATTAAAAACTGATTTCTCTAAAGTATATCCTATATTAGAGTCTTTTCATGCAAATAAATAGCCAAGGGCCTCATTCTCTCCTTCTCTATTAGTTGTGCATGTCATGAATTTGAACAGAACATTTTGTCCTGTACTCTAATTACATGCATTATAAAGAAAAATCTATTCCTTGCATACATATTATTAGGAGCAGTTTAGAGGCACCATTCCATCAGGGTGGCCGTCATGGTGGCTCATCCTGATATTGACAGTTTAATCATTTTGTTTCATAGGAGATTAAAAGTCATATGATGGCTGTTCCTCTGTGGAGCAGCCAGCGAAGCCAATTGGAGTCAATCTGTGTCTAAGTGCCATTTCTGCTCCGAGAACAGACTTGCAGTTTACAAAATATATTGGGTAATTATCAGTGGCTATGGAAGAATGATAAAAAAATACTGGCCTGATGACAGAGTAAATAGGGCTACTGTTAAAAAAAAAATAAAATAATGCTCATTTTGCTCAAAGCTGTGCTGCAGCACATGTACATGAGGACTAACTTTGTTATTTCCTAATGTATTCATGTGCATGATCATTAGCAGCTTCAATTCCCTTCACTTTATCTCACTGGAGAAGGATGGAGCAATTGATACCCCAGACAGCCACCTAACACCTATTGCAATTAAAGCTGCCTTTTATCAAAGGAGAGAGTCACCTCCTTGAAAAGATGCTGAGAATTTCAATAAACATAGCAAAATATTAGACCTCTACCCTTCTAATTTTGGTTTACAACAGCCTGAATTAACTTCCTCGAAGCAATATGTGATTTAGCCTCTGTCTTTCAAGATGCAGCCTGGGAATAAGGAGTGTTAAGCTCTATCCATTTTTGGCTTCTCAGGGTGAGATACGATACAAGAGGTTTTCAGAGGACTGGATAATGTTCTCTAAAGATCAGTCCGCTCCAAACCATCACATGTGGGGCACCATAGGTCTCCTGCTGCCAGACAAAATGTTGATTAGAATGAAATCCCAATGGATCCTTCACCTCCCCAAGGACAGGATTGCATCCTAAGAAGGCAGCATCTGAAATTCAGTGTGGGTCTAGTGTGAATGGAGCTGCAGTGTGAATGTGAATAACCCTGTACCTGCAGCAGGTGATATGGGAGTGCTGCCACTGTGTGTGTGATGTACAATCTGCCTGTCTATATAGCTGTTGATTCAATTTATTGCTACGCTGGGACAGCACAATTTACTTTATTTTTTTTAAATCACTCAATCTAGTCTTTTTCTCTAGTATGTTTCAGACATGATAAATACCCTGCATCTTCCAATGATGACCTTAAAAGTTGAGAAAGATCAATAACTGTCCACCAAGAAATTTGTAACTTGACTCTCTTGAGTGCTTTTCCTTTGATGGAGCATCTTGAAAAGTGTAAACTAGTGTGCAGTAACTGCCTTGTTACTGTGAGAGTGCTGTATTCGAGGTCACAGATTAAAAAAACCCAAACCAATAATTGATAAAATGTCTTGTGTCTGGCTGAAATTCCTCTTGGAGTGGATAAAATGTAATTATTTTTATCATAAATCCCTCTTGGTGGAGTGCCAGGGAGGTACATTTCAGCACAAAAATGGGAATCAGAACTGTTGAAGATTTTCACTGTGCAGGTTCATGGGGTTTTTTGTTGTGCAATGTCAGGTGCCAGATGATCCAGGCAGGCTCCTGTCCCCGTGTGTCAGCACCTACTTTCTCTCTGAAGCCATGTTCAGCAAAGCCCTGGCACAAGGGCTTAACAGTAGCTGGGGAGAAGGTTTTATTGCCCACTGAATGTCTTCCTGCTGGAAGAAATATTCTGGTGGCAGCTCCTGAGCATTAACCTTTCACTTGGCTAAATCAGCCAGAATTGCCTCTGTGCTGTCAACGTTTGCACACAGGAGTAGTAATTATGAGAGCGGGATCATTCCTGCTCTCTAGCAGAGTGCAGTCCTTGAGTAAATGAATTGTGATTGGGAAACAATTGGATGGTGGAGATGTTTCTAAGGAGAGCACCTTATTGACATTATTTTCAAACTAACAGGACACATCCTTGCAGTGCAAATATTGCTTTCTTTTGCAAATGTGAAAGAGTTATTACTTACTGCTCTGTGAGAGGACAGACCTGCCACTGAGATAATGGCAGCTCAGTGTTTTATTGTGAATCTCTCCACACAGACTCAGTGATGTTTATGATAGCAATTGCATAGACAACCCATTCTTCATTTCCAGTACAACTAAATTACAAGTGACAGCAATATAAAGCAAGATATTTAATTGCCTCAATGAACATTGACTTCCTTGAGCACGTATTATGCACTCCCTGGCTGACACTCTCCAGGGGTATGTGTCATTCTAGGAGCTGTGTTTTGGGGTTCCCAGGTTGAGTCACTGGGAAGAGTTCTGACCTTCTAGAAATGCCTATCATGAAAGACTTGGTAAATGGCTTTAAAATTAAGTCTTTTGTGGAAGGTTTTGGGTGCTGCTCTCTATTCCCATCTCCCAGGCTGTCTGTGCTCAGGGTAACCTTGGCAGGTACCAGCAAAGGGGAGGAGGGAGCGTCCCTCAAGCAGGTGAGCAGTGTTGCTGTTCTGAGAGCTGTTCTCCTGCTCGGTGCTGCACATCCTTGTGGTGAATCCCAGGGTGGCCTGCAAATCTGGAATATGGTGGAAACAAAACAGAGCAAAACCAGCTTCAGGGAGATGAGAAACTCTGTTGTGTGAGGTTTTCAGAAGCAAATTAGCCAAGCATCTGCCACTGGTTCTGTGAGGGGGCCAGAGGTTCCCTTCCCAGAGCCATTGATTTGAGCTCTGTGGAAGATCACATTGCTCCTTCAAGTATTCCCTTCTCTGACAGCAATTCCAAGTAGGTAAAAGCATGCATAAGTGCTAAGAAATACATTTGGAAATTTAGAAATACATTTGCCCTGCTTAACCTGGAGGCCTGGGGATGCCTCTGACAATAATAATTTTCTTGACATATCTGCAATCAGTGCAACCAACTCCATTTTACAAATACCTCTGTAAGTCAATAAATCAAACTTATCTCTTACTCATCCCAGACCCTTTAGTCCTTTTGCAAGCAGAAATTCTATGTATTTGGGAGCCCAAAGCATAATAAAGCCTTCAGCTGTTTTTTTATGAATTGGAAATTACTGAAGCTATAACTTTTAAGAGAGCACTGAAGTTTAAGCTGATGTCCTAAACTATTTAAAATTATATAAAGTGTAGTACCAGTAATTATTTTCAAATTTAAAATTACACTTTTAGAGTATGTGTTGATGATGTCTTATGTTCAGGCTGTGCATGGCATGTACATAACATTGTGCAGTTATAAAACTTTTAGTGGGATCATTTAATAAATTCTAGTGTGTGTTTCTCTGTAACTTTACCTGATATAAATAGCTGATGTCTGTTTATCTATATCAGATAAAGACACACATAAATATCTTAATTGGAAAATATTCCTATGCCAGCTTGTCTACTAAGACCTCATTAACTCTAGATACATGGTAGCCCATTTTGGCACATGGGTTTGCAAGATGATTTTATTTCAAGAGCACAGAGTTCTGTAAATGCCCTCTAAGATTTATCCGCCCTAGAGACTGAGTTAGTTTTTGATTGATTTCTAGAATTCCTGAGTTAAAGATGCTTTAAACTGATAAACCCAGTTTGTGCAAACACTTGAGATCCTATTAGACTCAGAAGTAAAACACAAATAATTTTAAACTGACTGATTTGGTTTTATTGTTTACAGATTTCTACATGGAAGGGATTTGTCCTTCTCTGCTGCATACGTGCTTGTTTCAGAGAGAACAATTTATTTCTGAAAAAATTGCTGTACCCCTTTTGGTTGTGTTACTAGTGTGAAGTCCAATCTGAGAACAGGTGAAGTGCCCAGCACCCATTATTCTATTTATACAGTTCACCAGTGCATTGTGAAAACATTGGGTGGCATTAGGATTGCACATTTTTTGTCATGAAAATGAGACATCAAAAATCTCCTGTGTCACAGACAGTGTTCTGTTCTAACTGATGCCTTGCAGTTTTCTGACTTATTTCAGTTTTTAATTCGATTCTCTGGCTACCGTGTTCTCTTTTTGATTCAAAACAGGAAAGGTTAGAAAGTGGGTGGCAATTGCAAGCAGTCTGTGGGAATAAAAATGTAGAATTTTCTATCAGTTGGATATAGATCCACTGATTTGTTGGATTCCTTTGGCTTAGTCAAGGTTGGACATATCTGCTGAGGACATGTTGCTGGAATGCAAACCAAATTCACACTACAGAGATTGGTATCCTGAAAGATGTAGGCTGAGTGTGTCTGTGACAAATGTTGTCATGAGGAGGAGAAACAGAAGGAATTCACTGTGTCTGAATTCCATGAGTCTTCAAAGAGTTTTTTGACCCCAATGCTGTTTTCTTCTCCTGTTTCTATGTTTAAGAGAACTTCATGTTTCTGCAAGAAGAAATAATCTTTAGAGAGATGAATGGATTCAACCTTCTACTGAGTTTTTCATCACCAGGTTCTGCAGAGCAAAGGGATTGTCCAGCTGCTACTCTGGAAAGTTTCTTTGATGTAAAAACTACCTGGCTAAACCTCTAAACCTGTATTTGGAACACTGTGGCAGGGTTTCATCCTCAGCATTTCCCCCACTCTTAAAGTGGGGCTGGCTTAGTTGGTTTTTGGAATTAACCTTCTTTTGGCAGCTGTGGTGCTTCATGCCTCACTTGGCTCAGCTGCAATGTGCATGTCAGAGAGCGTGGTGAGGGGGAAGGCCTGGCAGAGAGAGACTGGAGGATTCATTCTTCCTTCAAATCCATCAGGTGATAAAAGATCCACATTGGTGTGAATCTTTACATCAATAACACATTAATATTGGATATAAGCCATGCACTCTGGGCCAGAGGTGCAGGCAGGTTATTTTTCACAGCAAAGCAATCTTACCTCTGGTTAAGTGACTGGGCTGGGTATGAGCATCCTGAGGACAGTACAGAGCAGCAGTCTGCTGGCAGAGGCTGATTCTATGTCTTCAGAGCCTTGGTTTCACAGTCTCAATCCTAGCAGCTCCTAGTAATTCTGAATCTGGGAAACCTCTCCCATTTTTCTTCAAGATACCAGTAACTTCAAGCAGAGAAATACACTCAGATTGAAAAATGCTGCTCATGGAAGGAACCCGTGCTATACATTATCTTCTTACTGAGGACAAAGGCCTATATTTGGTGCTGGCTAAAGCTGCTTTAAATGGAGAGCAAAGGTTTCTCTTGTCATGGAGGGGCATTTAGTTGGTGCAGGAACACATTTGCAGGCTTTCTGTGAGCTGTAAGGGACACTTTGGGGTAATTCTGAGGGAGAGAGAGTTACAGCATCTTCTCTTTCCCTGACCAATGCAATAGATCTCAGTGTAATAAAGGTTGCCCACAGAGATGGCTCCCACCACTGATCTTGGTGGTTCTCGGCCAGTGGCTGAGTGACAAACGGGCAATGAAGAATTTTATCATCATTGTAATGGTTTTGCTCGCCATGGCTCATTCCCTTCAAGTTTTATAAAACCTCAGCTCTAGACAGACATTCAACCCTGGCTGTAGCTACAATGGCTGCTGTCATTTGGCATTTATTTCTCAACATCTTCACCTGGTTGAGGACTTAAAACACCAAAATGATTTGCTTTTTGAAGCACTGATAGACTTGGTCAAGAAATCATGGCACACACCATAAATCCCCTCTGCATGCCATTGTCAGAGCAGTTCTGCAGGTTATATTCTCTAAAGGTGCATCTTGGGAATGTGTCAATGCCATCATCAGAACTCGTTCATAGTTGGGTGTGAGTTTTGGGATGGTTTCAGTAGTTTTTAGGCCCCTCTTCCAAGGCCAGTGTTCCGTGGGGGTGGAGTGACATACAAAGACTCACGGCCTGCAGGCTCCTGTCCCAAAGGCCAAGCAGACAGGAGAGCTGAGCACAGGTACAAGGAGCCCTGGGGGTCTTAATCAGCAGCTGGGCAACAGCAGAGCTGTAATAAAGTCCCTCTTCTAGTCCACATTATTGAGTGACACACAACTGTACTGCCAAGCCCAGCCTTCATTTCTCTGTCCTCCCCCAAGCTCTTTTGATGTATCATCAGGAAAAAGCTGCTTCTTATTCACCCCACTTTTCTGTCAGCCTCAGTGAAAAGCCACATCACACAGCTACTCCTTTGGTCATACCCACTTTTCATTTGCAGAAGAGGTGATCTTCCATCCTTAATGGAATTAATATTTTTGCTGGTGTGTTTTGTGCCAAGAGCCCTGGCAAAACTCATTTCTTCATGTAGGCCATGAGTATAAGCTTAATGCTTTATGTGCCTTGTAGGATGTAACAATAGTTTTGATTGGCCACAACCACTTCTCTGGGGGGCCTGTTCAGTGCTCCACCACCCTCTGGGTGAAAAACTTTTTCCTAATGTCCAAACTAAATGTGCCCTGACACAGCTTCATGCCATTCCCTCAGGTCCTGTCCCTGGTCACTCAGTCCCTGAGTCCCTGACCCTCCACTTCCCCTTGTGAGGAAGCTGTAGGCTGATACCAGGTCCTTGGGACAGACGTCTGGATTCTGTGAAGCTTTAGGTGTCAGTATGGAAGCTGGAGGTGTAGAGGGTCCAGTGCAAAGGCTGTAAAGGGAAGGGGAATTTCATCAGAATAGGGGAATGGGTATGACCTGAAATCCTGGGGATTAAGAGCAATGGAGGCACACTTGCATCATTGGACAGGATGCTAGAAATGAAAAGACTACCAATTCTTGTTTCTTGTTTTGCTTGTTGCTTTTAGTTAAGCCAGCAGGAATTGTTCTAAGTAACAGTGAGCAGCCCCAGTCTTGCTGCTGTCTCCTTGGCATCGACTTTGCTCTGGGGGATCTCAGAGGATGCAGGTTTTTGTGGCCACTCGGTCATTTTGATTTGCTACCCCTCAGCTGGGATCTCGGTTTCAGCTCACAGAACTGAGAAAGAGATTTTTAAAGGCGGTATGTGAGAGAATTTTGTTGGCATTTAAATATGCATGTAATTTCTACAGGGCTTTGGAAAATTTTGCTGTAGCTTACAAATGTTATAACTTTAAAATGCCAACCTGATTGTAATTATAATGCCCCTTCCTCATGTAAGCTGCAGAGGAATATAATTCAATTTAATAAAATCACTCGCTGTTTAAACAAATGGGGGAGTAATTAAATGTAATGGATACTGTGGTTTCTGTATCAGTCTGTGAAGTCTCTAACGAAATCTGCAACTCCATCACGAAGCAAGGACAGAT
Organism: Ifrita kowaldi; assembly: GCA_013398055.1. NCBI lineage: Eukaryota > Metazoa > Chordata > Aves > Passeriformes > Cinclosomatidae > Ifrita > Ifrita kowaldi. The sequence continues at coordinate 650,447 of VZRS01001629.1, forward strand.
TAAAAATGAAAAAGAAAAGAACAGTAGTCATTACTTTTGTGATCTTCAACAAAAATGCACTCTGCTCCATCTGCTAGTTCTGCAGCTGTGGTTAACTAATAAACAGTATTCCCAGTCCTGCACTAACTGCATTTGATGTGGCTGGTGCACAAACAAAGATGTCTTGGCAGAATAAGGTGCTATATGAGTAGTTAAAGAAGAGCAGCCTTGTCAGTTTTAGATTCAATGGAAGTAAAGGGAAAAGCTTTGCCTTTGACATATGGAAAAATAAACAAGCCAAAAAACATTTTACTCACCATTTTCTGAAACTGTAAAACGTAATATAGAGTAATAGTAAGAACGTGCTCGAGGCTATGGAGGACTAACATCAGCTTTAAGAGCACTCACAAGCTGTGGTTTTCATTTTCATTTCTATTTCTAGTTACTCTACCAGGTAAAACCAGAGAAAAGGCATCCCTGAAATGCTTCAGAAATTTTCTCAACTTACTCCAAAACCTTCATCTTGGGTCTCTCATTGCTCTGGGTGGAAGGCAGCTGGCACAGAGACTCCTGTAATCTGAAGGAAACAGAGCTGCCTTTGGCCTCTTCCCTGCTTGCTCCATGCTCACAGCCTCAGTGGAGCTCCCAAAATTGTGAAGCTTGTGTCCAGGAGCCTTGCTGAAAGGAAGTCTAGACACATGTGAAGCCCACTGAAAGCAAAACTTCAAAAGGTAGATTCTCTGCTACAGTGCTTCTCACAATGTCAAAATTTCTGAGGAAGTGATTATTTTTCAGTGATTTTACCTCCCACAGTCTTGACAAGAATCACAAGTAATATATTACTGTAAAGCAGAATCTCTTTTCCATTGGCTCAGCTGTGTATTCTGTAGCTTAATCTTAATTCACAAGGTTTAAAAGACTTGCATGTCTTGGTGCAGGAACACACCAGACATGCAGGTGGAAGGTTTCTCCTACTCTTGTTATGCACGGATTGAAATGGTCGGCTTCAAAAGTTAATTACTCTATTGTTGTCACAGAGTTGTGCCTGAAGCATCACTGAGATTTTCTCTTCTAGTCACTGGCAGATATCGTTCTGCCAAAGTAGCTGTGAGTCATGCTGGCAGCCACAGTGTTGGTTCAAGCCTGGCACAAGGCTTTGAAATGCTGCTCTTCAAAATGAAAGGGAAAATGCTTCTCACATAAACTTCTCTGTATGAAATACTGCAGTGTTGGCAACAGGAAAACAAGGAGATGTAATTCTGCTGTCCCTTGCATTTGTTCTTCAACCATACAAACCCAGAGAGAGAGAATTTATGTAAGTCTAAATGGAGATTTTGGTATTACTTCAGAGAAAGAATGATCGTTGCCATCCTTAGAAACCGAAGTATTTACACTGACCTAGCTACATAATGAGTCGTAAATAAATATTTTTTACTACCTGACAGAAGGGAATAAGGGGCCTTTTTTGTAGAAGAGGTCTAACTGAAACGGGGGACAGTGAGTGACCAAGGTGAAGGAGGATGAGGTTCTGGTGCTTGCTGTCACTGCTGCCAGTAGCAACAACAACCTGAGGGTATTTGTGCCCCTCCTCACTTCTCTGGGGCAGGAGTGCCTTGAAAAAACTCTGCTGCTTTCCCTCCCGAATGCTTCATTAATCTCCAAGCCTTCAGCTGCTTACACCTGATTTTTTTTTGCCTTTATGAATAGCTTTATTCAGCTCAGTGAGCCAAGACATGTTTAGGACTCAGACCGCAGCTCTTGGGCTCTCTCTGGGTGCACAGAGCACAGAGATCCCCACGAGCAGACCCTGCCTGAGGTGACAGGGCCTTAACAAATACAGATAACATTGAAATTCTGAAGTTAGGAGGCAGATGGTGAGAACTGTGTCTATAGAAAATAAAGGCAAGCTGAGACACGTCTATATGTATCAGTATATAAACACCAAGATAAAAGTACATATAGATATATGCAGCACAAGCCCACACGAGTAGTCATGTCAGGCCTCAGTTAGTTTGTAAATTGTAAGTGAACCTCAGGAGGGCCCAGCTCCTTGGTGATGTACATCCAGCAAATTGACATCAGATGAACACACAGCCCAGAGCCTTTCTTGGGACACAAAGTGGAAAAGCAGAGAAAAGGAGATGGGTCTTTGTTCTCTTATGAGTTTCTCTCTTTTGATCTCTCAAATGTAAAATTACAGCTCCTCCAATACACTAAAAACTACCACATAAATGAGGCCACATTTTTGGTCCATGTGGCTCCTGTGCAGCTGTCATCTGTGCTTCCCCAAAACACATCTCAGAGGATCCAGCCTTGTGTTTGTAAACAACACAATGATAAAGCTGATCTGGAGGAATGCACAAATGAACTGTGTTCTGTTCGGCCAGGAGCTTGCTAATAACTTTCTAAAATTGTTCTCCAGCATTAATTGAAATCATAAATCCCAATCACATTCACAGCATAACTACTGTATGCTAGTGGCTCACTTCAGTTCTTAATCACACTCTTCTGGGGAATTTTCTTGCTGCTTCTTCCTTCCCTCAGGAGCGGCCATATTTATTATTGCAGTTCAAATACCTGGAGATTTTTCAGTTGAAAAGCCATATAACATCTCTCTAAGCATGTCAATACGTGTTCAGCTTAATATGAATGTCTGTGCCATTCCCACTGGAGAAAAGTAAAAAGTGCCAGGGAAATATATTTAACTTGTTTCTGCACAGAAGCCTGCAGATATCTTGTATCTAAAGAATATTTAAATTCTGTTTTGTTAAGACAGGATACTTACATTATACAGTGGAGCAGCCAGGAGGTTATAGTCTCCACTAGACAATTTGCCAGACAAGAAAGATGGCTTAGTTGCAATGTTGACAGCTTTATTCTTGTGGCTTTGGCAGAAAAATAGGCAAAAAGATTGCAGAGGCGGCAGGATAGAATACAACATGTAAGTTCAGAAAAATATTAACTGGTTGTAAAATGAGTGGGCGGGTGCACTAAAGGCGGTGGCATTTCAGTTATATAACAACTTATTGCAACATTTTTATGGCCAAATTATGCTCTTTTTCTGTGCCGTAATTTTGCATCTGCTGCCCAGCTCCAATGGAGAGGGATGAAATGTTTATTTGGAAGGAGAAAAGGGCAGTAGCCATTCATCATTTTCCCCTGAATCATCCCACTGGTCTCAATGAAGATCCCCCTGAGGATTGTATTCCATTTCTAATACATTATACACTGTGATTTTACAGATCTGCTTTTATTTCCTAGAGCAGCCACTTGAATAAAGCCCCTACAAACACCGCTGACCTGAATGTGGGTGTAGGAGCTATAATGGGCATGTTGAATGCTGGGCACAGCAGGGGAGTGGACATGCCAATGTGGTCTCTGCAGGGAAAACCAGGGGTTAATATCATCAGCTTTCTGGCTGATGAAGACCAGGCAACCTGATGCATGTCCACAGTCATGTTCTTGGGCCATGCCATTCTCCTGAGCATGACAGAGCCAATTCCCTCCATAGCCAGAGCAAATTCAAAGGTGTGCATAGTGGTGGTTGTATTGAAGGGTTTTGTTCTCTCCTTCTACATATGGCTCTAAACCAGCTTTTCTTAGCAATCCCTCGTGCACATCATGAGGGACCTCCCTGGCACCATGGTCTCTATTCTAAAGAGCATTAGGCTTGAATAAAAGGAAAGAAAGTTGATTACTCCCACTTCAGAACGGGGAACTAACTCATATTTTCCTTTTCTTGTCCTTTTCACAAGTGTGGAGGCTTTTAGTGGAGGACTCTTGGAGCAGCTGTAAAACTTTATGGGGAAAATTGTTTTGTCTGTGCTTCAGCTGGGGCCCCCAGAGGTAAATTTTGTACACTGAATAAACAGGATCTTGGAGCCCTCCATAACCCAGTCTGTTGCATCGTGCAATATCCAGAGGAATAATCTCTACAGCCCGGGGACAAGTCTAAGTTGTTACCCCAAGTCCGGGATTTCCAGAGACACCAGTACCAGTTCAGTCCCCTGTGCCTCTCTTGGTCCCCTGGAACTGAATCTTTAGCTTCTCAGTGCTACCCACTCTGATTCTCTCAAGATCTGCCCTGCTTTCCTGGGATAAATTGAAAAGGAAAGGCTTTCCAAACAAGAAAAAAATATATACAGGATTTGGAGGCAGATAATGAAAAACCCTACATGGTGAGATAATTCAGAGCTTTGTAACTTAAAGCTAAGAATTCCCTTAAAATTGTCACAGAGGTAAGGGTGGCAAACCTGAAGACCTTAGACAAGAGCAGGGATTAAATCACCAGGCTGCACACATTGCTAAATCCAAAAGGTGACAGCCTAGACAATCTCCTCAAAGATGCTGTGGTTTTCTGTCTCAAGGATTCAAAGGTTATGTGGGAATTTACTACAGCAGGCAGAGGGAAGAAATAAAGGAAGAGCCAAGGTTCAGTGACCAACACAGGAGAAAACAGTGTAACAAACACCACAGGAAAAAGTGAATGAAATATAAACTACAAGACCAGGGACAATTTATACTAAAAACTGAAGACTGATGAAGAAAGAAACTCAAAAAGCAACTTGAGAATTGTCAACAGAGTAAGAGAAGATACCAAAACCAATTCCTACGACTAGAGAGAAGAGTCTGTCTGCTTTGATGTCTTCCCTATAGCTCAGCTCCCAGGAGGGTGGGAGGCCTGATGAGGAGACAGCTGATGGGGGATAGCTGTCTGGAAAACAGATTTGTTTATCCCTGTGGAAAACATGGAGCTTTTTCTCTAAAACTAAAACATTTTTAAAATTCAAGGAGACAAAATGTTTCCAGTGTACTTTCAATGGAAGAATTTTGGTGAGGTGGAGATAAATTTTTGTTAAGAAAAGTCACACAAAAATGTTTTCAAAAAATAAGGACGCAGATCCTCTGGGAGCTGAGCTACTGACAGAGTAAATAGTGAGAAGGGAGCACAGCTTTCAAGGAGCAAGAGCACCAAAGGTCATTTTCCTGGTGCCAGTCTCCCTGATGTAATTCCAGCCAACCACCTGAACCAGGGTTTTCTTGATTACCACTAGATTTTTATAGCCTGGATCAAATTAATTTACTGAGCCCTTCTCTTTGTTTTCTGCACCAATGTTTTCTGGTTCTAACATATTTCCATTGCATGAACATTTTATTTCCCATTTTTACCAGTATGCTATGTGCACTTTGGCTTAGAGAAACTTGTTTTTTCAATAAAACATCTATAGAATGTTATTACCAGACATTTAATGGAGCATTTTTACAGTGATGGAGTTTTGTCAGAAAAGCAGCAATTGATTATTTTTGTGTGTAAAACTGATGGGTGGGAATACTTCAGCCCTGTCACAAAATAAAAACAGCATTTGAAGTTCTCTGTGAGGTAAACTACTCACAACAATGGATATTTTAGCAGATACATGGGCTTGAATTTCTCCATAAAAACCTTAGAAAACTTTCAGAGAATATTAGACATTTTTTGCCCTCCATTCATCTTCGTGCAGCTCGAGTGTTTGCTGTGCAGTTGGTATAATTTTTTAGCAGTGTTCAAGACCAATTCCCATGGGACCATTTTCCTCTCAATTTTTCTGTGGGTGTCCAAAAACAAAAGAGGAAAAAAATATTCTGTAAGCAGTGAAGGGAACTGACCTTTCCAGAAGGAGTATCTTCCTTCAGGGGTTATTGTGTGAGCACAGGGATTTCACCTTTTACTCCTGTGCCTTACAAAGATTTGTTCCTTTACGTGAACCTGGGACAGGTGTGCGTTGCACCTCCCCTAGCTACAGTAACAGGACATGAAGAAAAAATGAAAGGGTAAAGTTTGCTCATGGAAGAAATTTGCCTACCTATGCCCTAATCTAAATTAGGTTAACTGAATCTTTCATGACTTTGCAGCTATTCTGAAGCTGTAAATTCTGGGATTGTGAGGTTATGAGATGCTCAAGGAACAAAGTAAATCCAACCAAGAAAATCTCTAGAAGATCCCATGTGGGTCAGAATCTTAGGCCAGCTCCCCATTCGTTATATACTTTGGTATTTAATTTCCATACTGTAAAAATATGTGAAATAAGCAAATAAATTACACTGTAGTGCATGTTCAGAATTTTCTACACACAACAATGTAGCATGTGAGTAGAAAATGTGTCTTTGTGGCTTCTCTGTAGAGATAGTCAGTACCTTTCTTGTAACTGCAATTGTTTTAAAGCCTAGATTTGGTTTAAAAAACCTTCAATTCAGCTCCTTGCAGAGAAGTCTGTGTTTTACATGCACCCCACCCACTGAAAGTGCTCTGCTCAGAATGTGTCTGGGTTTATTCCTCCCCTGGTTTTGTCTTTTTTTCTATCGTGTTATCAGTCACGCCTGACATGGCTAAAACCAGGATTATCATGAAAAGAAGGCACCAGGTAAAGAATATTTTAAGCAAAGTGGGAAGCAATGCAGGAGAGCAAAAAAAGGGATAAAAATCTTTTCTGTGCAATTCTTTCCAGGATCGTTCACTTGGAATCCCAGGGCACTGTTGCTATGTTTAGAGCATTTTTATGAACTAAAGGGGTGTTTGTGCTGTGAGCTCTACAGCACTGGGAGGGTGAAAAGCTTTGGTTACTGGGCTGTTTGTGATCTCAGCTTACGACTCAGGGGAGACATTTTTGCTCCAATGACCTCTAAGCCGCCTTTAGTTTATTGATTGGCTAATAGGGAAAATTGATTTTTAACTAACTTACCAGTTTTTAGACCTGAACACAGTTGTCACTTCCAGTAAGGGTACTTTACTCCATCATATAAGTTGTCTCAGTCATCAATTCAACCTGGATGCTGCAAAAGGCAGAGATGTGCCAGGAGGTTTGGCAAGGAGCCCAGACACAGCCCAGAACAGTCCATAGATAAAATGTGCTTAATATTATGTTACTCCTGTCATACATGCTCTGTCATTGGCAGAAAACAGCTGGCTGTGCCTAAGGGGCAATAGGCTGAAAATAAGAAAAGGCAAATTCAGGGACTATCAGGGAAAGATATCAGGGAATATCAGAGGAAGAATATTGGGGAAACACTTCTGAAGTGAAGTGTCTCACTTGCAGGTCAGACATTCTTGCCCTGAGACCTTTAAAGCTGAAGTAAAGAGGTAGCTGGACATGTAGTATACAGAATCATTAGTCTGAACTAGACCTATTCCAATTTTAATATCAACAATCTGAACTGAAAGATTTCACAGGCAGAACTGTTGTGTCATATTTCGTTAATGTCCTCCTGCAAGATCCAAGTTCAAAGGTTCCAAGACTCAGTTCCTTGCTTGTTCTCATCTCACCTGTACCCTTGGGAAGTGCCAGCCAAGCTGAAGAACAGGGTGACTGAGCTAGAAGACACTGCTTGGATGTTTGGGTTTTATTTTTGCAAAGAAAAAACAAAAAAAGAAAGTAATTTTGGCTTCATCTGAAATAACCAGTTTGCCCAAAGCAGCGTGTTTTTATCTTCAGGCTGTTTAATCAAAACAAACCATTAAATTTTGCAGGAAGAAATGTAATCTTGAAATAGAAAAGGAAGGAACATCAGCTAGAAATGACAAAATGAAACATGAGAAGAGCAAAGTGAAATGCATTCAATTTTTAAGAAAAGCACTAGTACTAAAGATGCCAAAATTTTCAGAAACATCTTTTCCCTTTGTGAAATTGAAAATATTTCTCTGTGTCAAATCAAACTGGTGAGTAGCTCTGTGCTCTCCTTTCAAAGTCATTTGGAAAGAAATTTTCATTTTCTAAGTGAATTTATTATATGCAATTCTTCTTTATCGGCTTTTAGGTTCAGTGTATAAACATTAATGTATTTAATTAACATAATGAATGAATAGCTTCAATGATTTGATTGAAGTGGCTTGATTGTTTAGGATAATGGCAAACTTTGCTGGGAAGGCTGTTGCTACTCTGGTAAGCTCAGTCCGTGGAGCAGCAGCTGTGCCAATAACCATTTGCCATCATAAATATCCTGGTTTGCAGGATCCCATCTCATATCTGGGTGTTAAAATGTTGGAATCTATAGGTCATCTGGAACATATAGTGCTATAACTAGATGCTAGTATGGAAATTATAGGTTAAATTCTGCAAACAGTTCCTTGAAATGAACAGTAAAATATGTGTGGGTGTACCAGGAACTAAAACAACAACTACTGATTTGGGACGTGTAAGTTTAACTTATCTGGTGTGGCACCCCACAGAATCCCAAATTGCAAAGAACCCTAAGCCCTCCATCTTGGTTCAGATACTTTTGTTCCAAGCACAGGCATTTCCTGACAAATGTTTTTGGACAGATTTTTTCCTCAGTACATCTGAGCTGTGTCTCCTCTCATGACAAACAAGACTGTGAGCTGATAAAAGCCAATCTGATGCAGTGCAACCTGGTGCCACAGATGAAAAGCAGCAGATTAAAACATCTGAATTTGATGAAAATCCTTCAACAGGATAACTGGGTGTAGTGCAAAGATGCTGCTGGGACAGATGGAATGTTCGTGCCTTTGTTCACAGTGGCAAAGTCAGAGGGTTACAGAGATCATGGTCTAGAGAAAAGGTCACGACACCTTTTCATTTATACATTGGCACATGCTGAAATTTTCATTCTTGTGTATTTTCTCCTCTTTCTTGGTCTGTCACCTACACAGAATTCAAATTTAAACATCTTGTTGAGCTCACAGCTAGACTGCTGTTCTTCAAGAGATGGAAAGTAAAGAAAGTAACAAAGCTCTGAAGTACTCTCCTGGCTTTGGACCACATCTTACCCTGTAATTTGTGAACACAATGGTCTGCAAATGAGGTAAAATCATACTACAAATGTCTGCAGGCAGGATGTGGTTCTACATTTACTTAGAGCTATTCTCAAATATATGCTGGTCTCCATCATGTAAAGTGTGTGGCTGGCAGCATGGCAAATTTCAAGGGATACTTTTAATTGAAAGCTGTGGATTTTGATTATATATCAGAAATTTTACTGCTGTTATGTACTCCACAGTATTCTCTGGGGGATGAGTGGGACTGCAAATGTGTTACAAGAACATTAAAAAGTAATGTCTTACAGTTGTGTCACACAAAGGAAAACTCCAACTCATTTCTTGGTAATTTTGAGAATATGTTACCTCTGATGTTGGACATGAATGCACCTGCAATCTGCATGCACTGAGTGCTCTCTTACTCTGCAGGAATCTCACTCATTTCTGTGGAGCTGCTTGAGAATGATAACACTGATCCCTGGGCGAGGAAAAGAGCCTGATTTTACTCTGAAATACAAACGTTGGCCTCATCACTCCTAGATCATGCTGTAGACAGATGTGAGTTTACAAACGGGAAGCAAACATCCAGCCCAAGATGTTCCTTTTAATCACTTATCTGCATTTCTTTCTTGCTTTTCTCTGATGTTTAAGGGTGTTTTATGCTCTTTGTGTGAAGTGTAGCCCCCTGTCAGAAGTGATCAGACATAATAGACTGTGGGTGACTTGGCTTAGCTCATTTCTCAAGCCTCCAAAAGGCATCAAAAACTTGCTTTTCAAAAGATGTGGTGTTTACTTGCTGATTTATTTTGTTCTCAATAATTTATTACTTACTAATGTTTTTAGGATTTTTTTTAATCTTGCTCATTCTCAGCAGAGGGAGTTGGATGTTATCTGAAGGCATGGTTACTGTGAGGATGTGGAGTAAAGACCCCATCATGGTTTAGACATTAAGGCCTGGTGTTTCACAGACTTGGGAGTTTGCATCATTATTCTTTTCAGTGAAGAATATATCTATTAAATCCACCTACATAGGCAAATGAGGAAATAACTGATTTTTTTCTTAGACAAATATTCTTGATTTGTGATGTTTATTAGAGTTTTATGTTGAATTTGAATCTGCAACTTCATTTAAAGGTGCTAAATACTAAGAACTGTCAGAAACATTACCTGTGTGCTTTCTGTCAGAGGATCACCACTGTTTATTTTATCATGTTAAGGAAAGACAGTTTAAAATTGCATTTTACAAAAGACCATCGAACAGTTTTAGGCAGGATCACTGATTAACGGGACGCTCTGCTCTTCTGAGCTATTGTTACTACTGACTTGAATTTTATACAGTTCTAGGCTCTGAATCAGAGATTTGTAAATATTCCCTTAACCATGTTTATATTACACCAACCCAGCCTACATACCCAGTGAGAGCTCCGCCTTCCTCCATGGGCCAGGCCTGGCCATTGTTTATAAGAGATACATTGTTAAAATAATTTATGTTATTTTGCTTTCACCAATTTGATAGATTACATATTGCAGTGTCTACTGTGTAGCATAGCTGAACTACCAGCAGATGCTGTGTTCATATTTATATTGCATATATGTGTGTGTGTATACACATGTATTTTTTTTCTATGTTCTGTTCATACATTTTGTGTTTCTCATATTTTGCTCGTTCGTTTTTGTTAATTATATGGCTGTTGCATTATAGTGAACTTGTGTTTTGGCATCTTTTACAAGAACACATTTTCTTGTGCAGTTGTTTCTCTAAAGGTTAGAACTCTTAAATCTTATTTTTCATGTTTAGTGTTCTGAATGCAGATGTACAGAAATACGTCTCTACTGGAGAAAAATTTTAGCCGTGATTTTCAGTTTTCACCCTTCTATTATTTGTCCTCGTTGACACTCAGAGTCATGGCTGGAATATCTGGCATAAACTGAACAGCGGCCACCCTGAAGTCTTTATCTTTGTTGTCTCTTTCTACCTTCAGCATGTTGATCGAGCCAGTTTATGCATCTTGAAGGCAGAAATCCCTTATGGAAACATTTCACTTCAGCTCATTCATAATAGGTATTGATAAAACCTCTCATTGCCTCTCCCAGGATTCAAAGAGCCCCTGCCATTACCCAGCAGCATCTGCACGAGTTCCCCTCTCCAGCACACCTGGGGAGTGCTGGGGTTATGCATAATGCAGGAGTGGAGCTGTGCTCTGCACAGGAACCTCACAGGTGCCTGTGCTGGCCTGCCCAGGGCAGCCCTGGGAATCCATTAGGCAGCTGCCTGGGTTATCACTTTAGAAACATTTTAGAAGGGTTTAATATCCTGAAATTAAACTTCTCTTGCTGCTCTCTGCATTCTTGTTCTCCAGGAAACTCAACCTAGGTGGAAAATCCAAATAAATCCAAGTTGCAGGAACCTCCTTTCCCTGGAGCAGGCAACCTCTGTATCTGTGTAGTTCTGCAGAGCTTTGTGGGCTCATTTTTGCTGGTGCTACATCAGCACTTCATCCCCTTTGTGCTTCTGTTGTTCCAGTCTGGCATTCAAGTACTTCCTTCGGCCGCTTAATCACACAGGAAATATCAAAGAGATTCCTCTGAATCCAAAGTATGTGTTTTCACCTAAAGTGAATACACAACATTCCTGCTGTTTCTTTCTGTATACAAATGTGCTTCTTCCTCAGAAGGATTTTATTAAGTATAGTTTTGTTTATCATGTCAGTGCAAAGTTTTGATTTGGCAAAGTATATTTAGACCTTCAAGTCCAAGTTCTTTGTTGAGATAAACACAAGATGTAATAACATCAAAGCAACTTACACAAGCAATTCACTCGATTCCTGTCTGGAGAATAAAGGGTGCCAGGAAGTGGTTTCAGTTTGAATTAGTGAAAGGTCATATTTGTTCTTTTCTGACAAATAGAGATTTAAACTCAATACTGAAAATTATCTCCATTGCTCACACTAAAAAGTCTGAAGATACCTTGAAATCTGCATAAAAACACAGTCCACCAAAGAGTGGAGCTGCAAACTGAAACAAACATCTGCTAGAACTGAAGGACTGTTCCCATCACCTTGCCTGCAAAACCCTGGTCTCTCCTTTGTTTCTAAGCCATGCAGGGACCTCAAAAACAAGTCTCCCATGATTCCCCGCAAAGGGAATGCATCTGTTTGAAGGCTGGCACATTTTGGCTATCTGTAACCCGTGGGAGTGAACTCACAGACCCCACTCAAACCTCTTTCTCTTCCCATCCTTCTGCAAGCCATGGCACCTGTCCAGAGCAGGGCATTGATTTTGGTTTGATTCGACACAGACTTAAGGGGAAGCCAGCACAGGTCAGACAAGGCCATCAGGACTGCAAAAGCGTCATCATTAAGCAAGACCCAGTTCGGCAAAATCTACTTATCCCCTTACCAGGTCCTTGTTTTCCCCTGGAGTGTGTCTGCAGCTCACAAGAGCACAGTCCTTATGCCAAATGCTTTCTGCCTCACGTAGCACCTCCTGTAATACTTTTTTCTTGTACCACAGGAATGCAGCTTCTCATTAATAAAACAGCTGCATTGTGGGTGAAGGGGGTGATTACTCTGATACCACGTTTACACTGCTGAAGTCCAAGTGATATAACTAGACGTCTTCCTGATTTACCATGCTGCACATAAAGGCAAAACCTGAAAGAACTAGGGGTTTGTTTCTGACATGGAAAAGCCACAGTCTTAAAATAATAAAAATGAGTCTTGCCAAACAACCTCTAGATGGCTCTTGAGGCTTGCTTTGTCAATTAGCAAGCTCCTGAAACAAATCTGCATCAGTTTAGAAAAAGATTTTCCTATTAGTCTATTACTTCTTGCAAAAGATGCAGCCCTGGAGTTTTTTGCACACGGTGGGAAAGCTTCCCTTTGTTTTACCAAAAGAAGAGACCCCCTCAGCTGAAGAGACGAAAAATGTTTGTTGTCTTTCTATACAGAAGGTCCCGATTGTGGATTCCACCTGCGCATATTCTGCTGTAGTTACTTCACATTTATTCCCTCAGGTGTGCAAATTACCACTCTTGATTGAAGCTTCTCAGGTGAAAAAAAGAACAGCCGCCCATTTTCCTAAGCAGAACTGCTTGCAAGCATCTAATTTACCTGGTTTTCAGAAATTCTTTTTAGAGGAATACATCCCTTTTTAATGTTGCAAAGGGCATCTGTTGTTTATTGCTGATTCACAAAGGAGTGGGGAAGTAGGGTGAGGAGGAAAGGAAGAAAAACCTACTCATAGTTTTGAGGTGAATCACATCAGATCAATCCGTGCTTCATCTGAAACAGATCCTGTGAGTTACTTGCTGCTCAAAGTATTCCTGAGCAGACCATATTGGATGTGATACTTGTAATCCAAAGGGCCACAAAGGAAACTGGGGGGCAGAATCTGTTAGGAACTTGGATCTGTCAGACAAAAACTATTTGTACGAAAAAGTGCAATGCACAAGTGAGAGCTCACATCCTCCTATAAAGTGTGGTCCAGCACAGGAATTAGATATTTCTATAAGCCAGATGTGATAGGAGTTAGATACTTAACTTCGCTACTACCTGCTTGTAATTAATTTATCTTCTGAATCAAAATTTCATCATTATAATTCTAGGGCAGAGCAAATATTCCTTCCTCCCTTAACCAGATAAATGATCAAAATATCAAAAAAATATACTTGCATAAATTTTTAACATTTAGTTAGAAAACTTAGTAGTGCTTTCAAGATAAAGTTTAAAGATGCTGCCTGCAATGAAAATATTTGTGTGCTTCTTCCCTTATGTAGTAAGAAATTACACACTGTTTACTAACACACTGAGGTACTCCAGAACTAAAAAACAATGGATTCCTTTGACATTAATCAAGTACCATGCAGTAAAGAAGAATTAAATGCGTTTTTGGCTGCAAAGGTTAATATCTTTGTGGGCTTTAATTTAAGAAAACCTGTAAAATATTTATAAGGTTAAATACAATACAGAAGTGGTCAGCAGAGACAGTTACAGTAATTTCCTATAGATTTGGGGGAAAAAATGAAAAAAAGGTATCTTTATACATCAAATGTTCCACTTCAGAGGGACAGATCTTTGGCTGTGACCCAGCTGCTGTCCACAGCGATGGGATGTGCCTGTGGACAGTAATGAGGGACATACTTTTCCCCTATGGATAGACACTGTTTGGCACAACATCCATGGATAGGACTCTTCTTTGGAAAACTTCTGATGAGAGGGCTATTTTTGAACAAAGAAGGATGCAGCACTTGACCACTTTTCTATGACTTTAGGTCTCATCCACCAAACAGCCTGTGTCTTCTGTTATTTAGGGCTGAATATGCTGAATGTAAGGAAACATCACAAAAGATACTGATAAAGAAATCAAACTCATAATCTGCATGTATCTTTTGAGATAAACTTGTTCTGGATTATCTCCAGCCGGGAATACTACCCAAGCTGAGCTGGGAGCAGATATCTATACTTAAAACTGAAATTCACGTTGGCATCAATATTTTGGCTTTATCTAAAAGGCATTGTGCCTTGCTAAAACATGAGTAGGTGTTTCAGTCTTAAAACAGCATACAGGATTAGCCAGCAGATGCTCACCGAGAGCAGAATCTCATTTTTTCAAACATTGGGAGAACTATGTGCCTGGGACCAATTTAGAGAAATTCGCTCCAATGTCACATTCTTTTATAGGTTATATAAATAGCTGTGAAAAAAGAATCGTGTAACCACAGAGTAATAACATGACCTGCAGATTACAAGGTAATTAAACTTGAGGCTACCAAGTACAGTGCTCCAGGAATAATTTACCTCGTGGTGTGGGGAGCTGAGGTGTTCTGATGTTTCTTGCTAATGCAAAATGAATAAGCATTGGGAGCTCTGACCTGCCAGGGCTAAGGAATTAACGGGTTCCCTACCTGTATCTTTCACTCCTGAGCACTCGTGATGACAATCTAATTTGGAAAGCAGCAATAACCATGTGGTAACTGTCTTTAAGAGGCACTTACTATGTCATTTTATGGTCAGTGCAAAGATGGTGTAACTGATTTGAGGCAAACTGCCTTCATTAGGTGGCTGTCACCTCCACAGAGACCCGAGTGCATTTTGCTGCTCATTGGTGCAGTTGGTTCCTGCCTTGAGCCAGGTGTAAAGGAAACATGAAGAGCTATTTGATAAAGGATTCAGACAAGATTTAGGCTGTGCTGTTAATTTCTAGGTGAGTAATCCAATCTCTTCCCCTTATTGCCCCAGGAAAAAAGATACTGAAAGTGAGTGTTTTAGAACAAAAAGATGTGCTCCCACAAAAGGAGGAGGTGAAACAACATAGATATATCACTCCTTTTGGTAAAAGATACTTCTTGTTTTTCACTTCTGACTTGCCTCTGGTCAGGGGCAGAATGGAGAGATGAGTCCAGTTAAAGTAAAATGAAGATGAATGTGATTACACTGATTTGCTGTGATGTGCTCCTAGCTCAACTACATTTCATTGATTAACTGACAATTTAAATAAACAGCAGTGCAGGCAGATGGCATTTAAATAGGAACTGGTTTTTTAAACTTAAAAACATGGAGTCTTTTTGACTGTAAATTGCTGATGCCTTGTGTTTGCTCAGGCTACAGCACTTGGTGCTGAAGTCACTGCTTTATGTCCACAACACAAACAAAGTGATGCTGTCTTTGACACCTTGACTCAAGAACAGCCAGTGGCCATGTTTCTAACTCTCCCCAAACTCAATGAGACTTAAATGAGTTTTAAGTGCTCTGCTGACTGCAGGTGTTTCCTGTAACTGGGGCAATGGATATTTTTAGCTTTTTCATTGTTTATGTCTTTGTCAATGTGTCCCTGAGAACAGATGAGAGCATTCAGTGCAGCACTTCCCTCCATACAATCCTAAGGATACATTTAAGGGAGTGCTCATGAACTCCTCCCCAAAGATGAAGTGGGGCCTCTGCACATCGCAATTATTAATCTTCCACAGCTGGATGATTTCTGCTGTAGCTTTGAACTATCACTCAGCTGTGCTGGTGGAGGCTGAGTGCCTTTCCCTAAACCTTGCAGCTGTAAATGTCAAGAATGTATAAACCCAGACTGCAGTGTGCAGTTACAACTTGACAACTCTTACAATTAAAACTCAAAATAATTTTGAAGTAAGCTTATCAGAAGCTCCTAGCCTGAATGAGAGTATCCTTATTGGTAAAGTCAGGAAGTCTGCATTTTGAAACCTGTTCGTAGACTCTATTTAAACACTGGCACTTCCAATCCTATTGGTTCGAGTTCAATGATAGCTGGACATGAGCACATGTGAGTTCCTCTTTTCATAAAAAACAATATAGAGAACTCCTCAAGGTAAAACTGACCCTCATTTTGCTGTGTGTAAGACACACAGAAGCACTGAAAAACCTTGAAGTACTCATTGAATTGTTGCCATGATGCGTTTCTTCTAGTCTCCCAGAAAACAAGTGAACAGTGCTACAAGAAACAAAACCACTATTTCCAGAAGCACTAAGCTGATCCTCTGTGTCCAGTGACAGATATTTGACACATACTTAATATATGTATATATATGTATGTATACATCATACATTTTTATTGTGGTGTTTTAAATTTCAAGACTTTTTTTTGTAGTGCTGCTAGAAAAATCCATCAGCTGCCCAGTTGTCTCTGCAATGTGCTGAACACCCTCAGCTGATACTGGCAAAGTGGGACAAAGGGAGCAATGTGTAACTCAGCGTTGCATCTCACTGTTCCCTGCTGGTTTCTGTTTGAGGCCAGGTATTGAAAGACAAAAACATTGTTGTCTTCCTTTCCTGAAATGGGAAATCTTTCAGTTTACTTCTCATGTACAGCTTAGAGGCACAGATGAGCCTGGAGCAAACTTCCTGATTAGAGGAGTCCCGCAGATGAAGCTGGGAAGTTGCACCGGGGCAGAGATCAGTCCCAGCAAGAGGGACAGATCTGCACTAGCCAGTGCTATCTGCTTAATTTAATTAGACTTGCGGCTAAGTGAAAGTGAATTTGGGCCACTGGACAAGGAAAAGGAATGTTATGGCATGGGAAGAAACACTAATTTCCTGCCCAGTAATACCAGGTCTAATTTCCTCCCCAATAACACCGTTTCTATGGTGTCAGGAACATAAAGGAAAGATTCAGCAGGAGGCAAAGGCAAGACAGAGGGTCCCTTGGACAGGGCGAACTGGACACTCTCCCTGCTGCAGGGCTGCTCTGTGGGCTGTAGTTCCATCTCTACTTTCTTTTCCTGTCTCCATCCTCGGGCCCAGCTGGCAGGCACTGGCAGCGTGCCAGAGGACTGGCTCTTCTCTCCTTGAGGTCAGCACAAAATGTTTCCTCGCCACAAACAAGGGCAGGTCCAGCCTCCCGAATGAGTTGTGCTCCCTGCAGCTGGCACTGCCAGCAGATCCCTGAGTAGCTGATCCTGCTCCAAGCCATGCAAAGGCAGTGCTGCCACACACATCTCTCTGCCCCCTCTTTTTTTGTTTTGAAAAATGACAATGAATTCACACAAAGCCTCAATTACAAAAGATTATGGGCTTTAATTTAGTGTGTGCTGTAAAGTTGTATTAAATGATCAAATGCTAATGAGGAGAAAGGCTCTTCTAGAGAAATAAGGAATTAGCATAAATTAATAGAGTTCCATATGTGCAAGTTTTATGGGGTAACAAAGTATCTCATCATAAAAGTATAAATATTTAATTTAATTCTTGTTGGGGCCAGTACACAGCATTACAGTCAGCACAGAAATATGAATTAAAGTGTGGGAGGGAGCAAAGTGCTACCCAATTCAGGTTCACAGAGAGGTCACTGTCATGGCTCTGCTGTTCTTTTTCTCTGTTTTCCAGCTCACACGGTTTGAAGCCAGGTCCAAATGGCAAACCAATATATGTATGGCCTTGTCTGCAGTCTGGGGAGTCTTTGTGTTGTGTTCCCTTGGTGTGCTACCAAGTTGCTCAGCTCTGCCCAAGAGTATATTTCCTGGTTAACATTGGATCTTCCTGCTCCTACAGCTGAGACAAAAGGCTTCAGAGGCATTTTCATGGTGCTTTACAGCACCTAACCACGTGGAAAAGAGCTGCTGCAGGTATAAATTGAGTTGAATCTGTGATTTACATTCAGCCTTACAGTGTATTTCACATTAATGCCGTGAATGAGTTGCTATAATTAAGATTAATTTTACTGAGGTAAAAAGCAAGCTCAGTCCTATCTGTTACCTTCCTGAACAGCTGTGGCACTGATTAGCATAGGCTGCTCCAGCCATGCTCTGCACACACAGGGAAGGATCTTTGTGCCACTCTAATAAACATATGGGACTCCTGGGCTGGATTTTTCTTGTATGACCCAATTTGTGGGACTCAGGAGAAAAGCATGTATTTCTCATGTTCTGGTTTTGCATTCCTAGAAGCATCTGTCTTCAAGAGCGCACATGTGTTCATGGTGTGTGTTTAGTGTGTTTACTTTCTCTCCTACAATTGTGTAACTATGTAGGTGTCCAAAGGGGTAAGTTCATTTTTACTTCTAAATAAGTATAGCTGTATCCAACATTTGAATACAAATATTTTGCTGTGTTGTATAATTTGGTAAAACTATAATTCTGATCTGAAACTGTACATGTGAGTACCTGCATGCTTGATACTTGAGACAGATAATTGTGGTTTTGAGAGGAGTTTAATCTGGTTATCATCTTACTTTTTGCAGTAGCAATATTCAGCAAATTATTTAAATCCATGACCACAGACAGATATGTCAACTTCCAAGTCTTTTAGGTCATTAGGTCTGACTTAATCATTTTGTTAATAGGGTTTTTACCAGTTTCCTATATGCTGGGCTTCAGGAAATAAGGGTTTTGCTAAGTGTTCTGTTTTGAATTCACTTCTTCACTACTATGGTACTCCAGGGCAGGGATCCCATCAGGCTAAAGGCAGACTGGAGACTTGTCCAGCAGGGAGAAGAGGCAATTTCTTTTGTGGTATAACTGGTGGACATAGATCTAAAAATCCCACTCAATCCTCTCTGCTCTGGTGCATATTACATCAAGGAGAGCTGTTTTTCAATGGCCTTAAAGATCAGTTCTGGTGTTTCTGATGGTAACACTGAGAACACAACTTCTGCCTGATATTTTGATTGATCTGAGTTGCTGTACTTGGCTTCAAAGGAGGGACTGGTTTTGACTCAGCAGAAGAAAAACCAGGTCTGATATTAATGCCAGTTGGACCATCTGTACCTGATCACTGTCCATTGGTTTTCTGCTTTGATTATGGCTTTTTTGAACCAGCCCTGGACCAGGAATGTCAGTGCTGTGTCAGTAATACCACGGTGATCTCGTCACGGCCTGAATACACAGAGGTTTAGGAGAGCATGTTTCTCCTTGGGGATTTGAGATGAACTTGCTGCCAACAGGCTGTTCATGTTTGCATCTTCGTCTTGCACCAGCTGAAACTAATTCAAATTAGTCCCTTTTGAGAATCATTATGTCAAGAGATCTGTCTTGATTGCAGAGCCTCAGAGGGCACAGGAAATGTCAGTCCTGTTCAGAGCACGCTCCTGACACTCGGTGACTTTCTGCCAGGTTACGTGTTGGACAGCTGTTCTGGGGTGTGTGTTCCCAGCCACTGGCCTGACAACCATCATGAAGCCAATTACAGTCACAGGCAATTAATGTTCCCCTCCTCAGGTTCTCATGGAAATGATAGCATAATGCAGAGGATCAGCGTGAAATCTGTGACCTTTGGAAATATAAGCCTGAGACGGGAGCTGGGCTTGCGTTGACATCAACTGTGTCCAATTAAGCTCTTAAGGCATGGCAAGGGAGATGGAAAATTACGTTTCATAAAAGCAATGTGAACAATTTTTTCCTCTCACTTCCAAACACAATAGCTTCTAGCTGACCTGAAAATACCAGCCCTTTCCCCACGCTCTCCCTGCATCAGTTACTCAAATCTCATGGTTAGTCTCCTCTAACAACAGCTGCAAATTGATACAGATTTTCTGTATTGCTGTTGTGCGCAGGCCTGAATTCATCATATTCCTCCTGCTCGGAGCCATGTGCAGACAAGTCTACAGAGTCAGCTGCTCCCATGGTGCAAACCAAAGTAAAGCCACTAAAATGGAGAGAGATGTTCATCTGCTACCTTTGAGCTCCTTCCCCAACCTGGATTTCAGCCTGACAAGGGAAGAGAAGGTCCTTCCCAGGGCGACATGGCCGATTAACGTGTATACAGCTGTCCCAGGGTGGGGTTTTTTGGGGCTCTACACTCTAGAGAGAGATGAAAACAAACAATGAGAAATTTCAGTTTAATTACTGGGTGACATGACTTCAGCTCTTGTTTCCCCCTCCTTTCTGGCCACACCAAAATCAGGGATGTTATTCTGATGTTAAGCTGAAGTAGAGGCATCTCTTTCTGTCCTGGTCACAGTGGGTCACGGTTTTTCTGTTTGCCTCTGTATCTGTGTGTGAATGGCCCATTTCTGGCGTGGGCAGGAGCGGAGTAGATGTGCAGAGGTCCAGTTTACCATGCAGAAAGCCAACAAAGAGAGGTTTGAGCAAATAGCTTGGAACTCAGGGAGTTCATAGCAAAGAAATTGTGTGACAGCAACACCTAGAGTTCAGATGTTCCATCTGCTTTACTCCAGATGCACAGAATTTACTTATTTACTTTGAGAAGAGCAGGAAGTTGTCATGAAGCAAACTGGGATTTTAGGCCAAAATATTTTCAGGATAATTGGTCTAAAATCATGTTGTCTGGATAAAGCAGCCTGGAGCCTAGCCTGTGTAGTTTTCAAGTTCTTCCCATCAGGTCTCACAATAAAATATGCAAACTGAGAATAAAGGAAGGTTTGAAATAGTTCCTAAATTTCACAGTTTTCAGTTCAGCTCTGCTATTCTTAAGAATTATGGTTTTAACTTCTTGGGTTTGGTTTTTTTATTACTTAGCATTTGCTGTAAGATATATTGATCTGATCAAGCCTGTTCCTAAATTAACCTCTGGATTGTCAGGACATGAAGTCCCAGGATGAGACTTGCAAAGTAGGTATTTCTGAACAGATATCTTTGTCTTTTTGAACATGAGTATGTATTTTTGGGGGGAATCTCTGAGGTTACATGGTTTAACCTTCCTGAAAGCTTTTCCTGTGGTGTGTAAGGCATTGGCTGCCCAGTGCAGGAGGCTTGTAGTACTTTAGGCTTCTGCATGAGCCTGTTTAAGCCAAACACAGAGCTTGTTGGCTGCATCTAGCAGCCTTATGCCGAAATATTTCTCCTCTTTAATAATAAAAGTGATCCCACGAGAAGCAGCCTGAGCTACCAAAAAGGGCTGTCCAAGTGCCATGTGTGGGGGGACTAACTGCAGAGTGATGCCTGACCCAAAAGAGACTGGCAAGAAATTCCCTCTGCACATTTCCACAAATTCAAGGTACAGTGAAGCATTTTCCCTTAAACCCAAGCACATCCTAATTTGGCAAGTCAGTTTTGTATTGATGTTAACCAAGAAGGAAAGGGAGTGACTGAGGAAGGAAAGTTTATTTTTGTGTGCCCATAATGCTGTGATCAATGAGGTTGCAGATATTTGGAGCATGGATATTCCCACTGGTACAACACTGGTGGCTGCTTGGTGCCCTTGGGCCACAGATGTTTGGTCCTGGTGTTGATGTCCAATATGTCCAGCTATTGAGGCAGATGGTGAGCAGCAAAATATTCCTAAACTTTTGGAAATATACCACCCTGGAGCCCAACGAGGGAGACAGCTCAAATTGGAAAATAATGTAATAGAATATTTTATTTTTCACAAAAGACTTTAGGACTGGGAAAATTGCCATTTCTGAAAAGGACACTTTGGCTGACTTCCCCATATTCTGCACAGCTTTGCAGCGACCGTCCCTTTGCACCCCTTTTCTCTTTTAGGCTGAGACAGAGGTTTGCACTTCACTTTATACACATACACACACACTTACAAAACAACAGCCAGTGATACTGAATTTGTAGCTTTATTAAATGAGAAAGCCAGACTCTAGCTCAGTCTTCCTGCAGCAAAGGACAGAAATAACTTTCTGCCATCGTGAAATGGCTGCTCTCATTTGAAGGGGTGTCCATTCAGCCAGGGGTCCATCTGTCCTCTCTCCAACAGCAGAGGAGAAAAAAAGACAAGGGAAGAACTGTAAGAACCTTGATTCATCAGAAGACTCAAATATTTTATTAAGTTCATGAAGCTACATGGAAATCAACAGGATTGGTTTCCATTTATTGATATGTCTACTGTGGGTTGCCAGTAGACTTAATCCTAAATTTGTGCCTCACAATTTTCTTCAGGGGAGATACAGTGGCATTTTAAGACAGTTATTTGTTTTGTAATTAATAGCTTTCTGGAGGGATTGAGATTTTTCTTTGTGTTGGGGGTGATGGGGCTGCACTTCCTTCTCCCCCCTGCAATGATGCAATTACAGCACTACTGGAAGAAGCTGAATTGCGTGCAGGCTTTTCTCTTTTAAAAAACCCCTTTTTCTGTTTCAGTGTTATGAATTCACTTTGAGGCAAATTCTTTCCTGAAAGATAAGGCCAGGTCTTTGTCTTATGAAGAGAATAATGGATAGAGAATCATTGTTCCTATAATTTCTACTAGTTTTGGGTTCCTGAGATTCAGTGGTCAGGCGGAATGGAGAGGGAGCTCCAAGCAAAACAATTGTGATAAACAGCCTCAGTGGGCTTGACGCACTTGGCAGGTGCATTTGCTGAGCTCTGTCCAGGGATGCTGCTAGTGGGAGCTTGAGGATAAGTAGCACCAATGAACGAACACAAAGTCCATGTGCAAAATATAGTTACCACTTCTGTTTCCAAGAAAGATCATGTATAAAGTATTCTAGATAATGTCTACGATTTGGATTTTCTGAGTTCAGTTTGGGCATAGGATTAATACTAAATTTTGGGTGAATTCTCCAGGAGAGTTTAATTTATTTCAACATAGCAAGATTCTGCAGTACAGTGAATGGTTACTAAATGCTGTTTGGAACAACAACAACAACAAAAAAATAGAATGATGAAATGAGGAAAATATATAATTTTATTGGAGTAGTACTAGGCACACTCCAATAAAAACACCTCCTAGTTTCTAGAAGACTATGAAACACCCTGCTCAGAACAGATGTTTAAATATTTTACCTCTGGAGTTCTGATTTGTTAATTTTCCCCGCAGGACAGACTTCTCTTGAGACAGAGAATCATTGCTTGAGGGGGTCACACAACTGGTTTTGAAAGGTGTCTTAGACCTTTTTCACCTGCAATTGCAGTAATGGTTTTAAGTTTTACAGACTTATTTTAAATTCTACTACAGAAAATATAAGCATGCACATCCATAAGATGTTAGCATGGTTATGAACTACATTTAAGCAGACCAATGCCTTCAAAGTGCATCCTGAACATTAAAATTTTATTTGGGGCTCACTGTCATACATATAACTGGACTTTCCTATTTGTATCTGGGAAGGTGTTGCTGACATGGAAGGTGTTGTTTAAATAAAAGATAGAACATATAAAATTCCTGCTTTATGTTCCAAGTACCAGCAGACCAAATAGTTTCTAACTGCAATGACTATCAGCTTTTCTTGCTACTTAGTGTAATGCACATAAATGCTTTGCATTAAAGGATATGCTTATTCCAGTACAGAGGGATTTACATGTGTATGGAAACTTCCAATAAAAGTTAATATGCATTTGTAGAAATCTCTCTGCATAGGGATGAGACTATATTTTGAGCCTTTACCATCTGGTCTGTCCTCTAATGATGAACCCAGCATCATAATATTCAAAATCCACTTCTTCAAATACAGCTCTACCTGCATTTCTCCTCTATAGAGGAACTTGCTTCTGTCTTGTTTACTGAGAGCAAGGTACTCTGAACAACACTGAGAATTGATATTTTTCCTTGGTGCTCTGATCTCAGAAAGCCCAGTGACTCTTGCTGCAGTAGAAATTTCAACGTTTAAGCTTAGAGCCCCTCAAAAATGGAGTATGAATATTCACCGAGCTGTGTGTTTAAGAGCTGTTATGAGCAGGGCTCTGTTAATGATGTGTATTTTGTTCTGACGCTGTCAGCCTCATTTCCTTACAGAATTATAGAACCTGCTCTGTTTTGCTGTGATTCTGATGATAATAGAAGTTTAATGGCCATGAAATGGTAAGAAAGGGGAGATTTGTTTAGCTCCTGAAACCTTATAGCCTAACATTACTACCTGATGCCGTGCAAGAAGCAAAGAGCTAAGCGGCATCATTAAAGCGCCTGCGACTCTAACACACAGTGACAGAAATGCTTAAATATGTATGCACACGTCAGAGAGAACTCGTCTCATTTTTACCTCTCGCTCGGGTCTTTATCAAGGGTGGCAAAATTGTCAGGAAGGAACAATAGTGAAAAATAGAGCTGAAGCAAGGCAGCTGTTTGTAGAGCTCTCCCAGAGGTGCAGCATTCCCTGCTCCCCTCGGCGAAGCAGCGCCGCGGCAGCGTGGGATTGCTCGCAGAGGGAAGTGTATTTTTAATGTGTTCAGAGCTGTCGGGAGGCTGTTATCTGTCATGCTGACAGAGGCAGAGTGATCTCCCAAAGCTGCACTGAGCACCTTTCTGAGCACATCGCTCCTGTCCTACATAGTGATGTGGCATTTACAAGAAGTCTGGTGCTGTTCCCCCTCCCCTGCAGTAGGTTTAGGAAATTTGGAGATGAGAAATGAGGACTAGGTGGCTCGGAGTTGCTTTAAACTTCCTGTTGCCCATTCCATTGTGAGTCCCCATCAACCCTTGCTGAAAGCAAGTGTATCACTGCAAATCTCAGGAGCACAAGTTCAGGCTGGAGCAGTGGGGATGGAAGAGATAGATAGCATATTGCACGCAAGGAAGGTGCTGTTTCTCCTTTTTAATCTTCTTTTCTTTGCCTCATCTGTTAATCTTCACAATCCAGAGGAAGCAACAGTCGCTCAGCCCTGTCCCCTGTAGGGACACAGTGATGGATTCCCAGTGACTTCCCACAGGACTGCGGGGGCGCAAAAGCAGCCAACGACCAGAAAATCTGCTTGGGTGAGTAAGAGCTCTCCACCCAAGTACACCCAATACTCCTCTTGATTTCTGTCCCCCTGTCTGACCGATGCAGAGACCACCCCGCCAATTGCCTGGCTTGGAAATGAAATATTCAAGCTAAGAATTTTCTGAGAGCACTAAGGGATTTAGACACACACTCTGCATTAATTTTAATGGACAATACACCTAAATTACCTGCTGTGCTTGGGAGAGTCTCAGCTTGAGGTTTTATTTATTATTTATTGAATATTCCCTGAGTAAACAGAACTTAGTAGCGCAAAGATGATCTGGCAGGAAGAACAGTCTTAAAATGTAAGCTATTATTCATGCAATTATACTGCATCACTCATTCTTTTTTATTATTGTTTGTATTACTGTAGCACCTTGAGCTCCACAACAGAGACAAAAGTCTGTTTTTCTCGGCTTCTGTTTGAACACATATTAGGAGCCAAACCCCATCCTAAGAGCTTCCAATTTAAATGGATAAGGAAAAACAAACTGTGAGAAAAGCAAGTGTGGAACGAAAAAGTTTGCTTGTCCAAGGTCATACAACAGACTGTCAGTAGAAACAGACCTAAACCCCAAGTATCTTAAACTCTTTGACCAGTTAGACCCCACTGCTTCTCTTCTTCTTCAAATAACACAGTCATGCACTAATTCCTGCTCTCTGATTCTTTCCTGCTGGGTTTCACTAGTTCTAGTAAAGCCATTCTCCTTTTTGCCTCCTCAGCAGTCTCATTTCCAAACTATCAGTTTCATTTTGGCAGGCCTAACATTACAGGGGAAGAAATATGTGCATGTTCACAACACAAAGCTCACATGTTGTTGGATTTCCTTAACTGGACCCATGCAAACAGAGTGCTGCCTGACAGTTTTATGAATCATAAATTTTTAGTGACCTCTGCAAAGACCCAAATAAAGAATGAAAGCCCAAAATACAACATACCAAATATGAATATTATATTCAATTTGGATCTAGTTAGTGATTTAATTGCTACATTCTCACCCATGATGCAGGTGTGGGGAGACTGGGTGTCACCTCTTCCTTCCTCACAAAACTCCAGTCATTCTTGCAGCATCCCTATACAAATAATGTTGTCCTCGATCAGGCAATGAAACTCTTGGGGGAGAGACCATTAACTGAGGCAGGAAGAATTGTCCCCTGTGTTCTCTTATGGGGCAGGCAGAAAAGAAAAATAGTCCTTCCTGAGGCTCGTGCCTGCTGGTTCCTACCAAGAGAGCCTTAACCTGTTTTTGGCTGTGTGGATATATGCTGCACGTCAAGGTTTACTGCACCTCCGGCGCTCGGTGCAGGATAAGTGCCCTGCCAGATTATTGACCTCCCTTTGCAGATGGAGCCCTGCTGAGGAGGGGGAGGCTTGGCTTGTGTCCCCTCCCCTCTCACAGTGCTGCTGGATGTGGCTTCATTGCCTTCCCACGTAGCTGAGTGACAAAGCAACTTGTCACATCCCCCTGCCACTGAGGAGGCAGGCTGGGCACCTCTGCAGGCACAACCTGGGTAAGGAACAGAGGCTGTAACAACTAAGTGTGCAGGAACCTTTTTCTCATTTATTTGTATTTATTCCTTCTTCTGAATTCACCAGTGGAAATGTGACTGTATTTGTGCAGGATGTGCCTCAGCAGGGTGGTGATTTGGCCGCCACAATGTCAGCTGAATAATGTTAGCACTTGGGTCAGGAACCTTGTGCTCTTCCTGGGTAAAGATGAGCTCTCTCTTCTGTACAACACCCCTGTGTATATAGAGGTTGCACGTGGGCTTTTGCCTGCTCACTGGATAACGTATCCCAGGAAACAGAGGTGATCTAATCTCTCTCTTAGGCTGCTGGTATGACACCAGTCTTCTTTGGGAATATTCTGTGAGCTCTGTCCAAGCCTTTCTCATGGTCACATAGGACATCTGTACTTGGGGAGAGCTGTGAGTTACCTTCCAAGTGCAGCACAGTGCCCTTTAACCCCTCCTTTTGCTGCAGGGCTGAATAATGACTCGAAAGGACACGCTCAAAACCTTCCTTCTATCAGCCACCTGCGGCTACAGAGTTTTCAGGCTTTAGCTAGTACCTTCTCATGTTATCCAATAAGAATCATGAATAACTGCCTGTTGGAGAGGACAGATGTAATTCTTTTCACATCCACATGCCAGAGACAAGTGCACTTCAACACAGTTATTATTTTCTATTTCTTTGTCTGCAGATTTTGGCTGGATAGTTGAGCACGTAATTCTTTGGCTCTGTTTGCATGTAAGTGTGCCAAGAAAAGATCTGGGACCTGAAATTGTTTTGTTCTGTCCACACTTTCCCACACAGCCTCCTGCTGGAATACACAGTTGTGGGATGGCACTGCACCCCCTGTTTCATTTGCTGTGAGTGTGTTGTGTCTCTCAAGGACTAAAAGGGGTGAGATGCAGTTCCCCTGCCTCCTGTCTTGGTTGTTTATTTCTGGGAAGACAATGTATGCTTAATTTCAGTTTGAGGAAGGGGGTGATTCACAGACAGCCTATTTATATATCAGTGTGGAGCTGAAGGAAATAAATTAGGTAGAAAATCTGGAAGAGAAGGAAAGGAGAAAAACATTGCTGGAGGAAAAGAGCTTCCAGAGGCAAACCAGGCTCTTCCACCCCATGGCAATGCAGAGCACAACTCTGCTAAGACATTTCTGAAGCCTCCTTTGCTTTTAGCTGACCTCTAATGTCTCTACCCTGCAAGAGACACAAGAGCAGAGGGTGCTATTACTATTCCTGAAGGCACTGGGAAATCTCAGTGCCGCACTGCAGAAAGTTAATAATATATTTCCAAATGTCAGTCACTGAGATCTCATTAAAGTCGTTCTTTCCCAGGTCTCCACCCCATTTTCTATCAAATAGTTATTTCTTGAATTGAACAATTAATAAGTAATGGTCAGATCCGTACTGATCTCATAATACTCTGTAAACTTTTGAAGACTATTTCAATTTATATTTCAACAGTGCCTTGGAGAAGGTTTGGACCTGCATAGAGACAGCCTTGCGATATGAGCAGAGTCTCATCATCAGGCAATTAAATCAGGTGACCAGTGACAGGCAGGAAAAGGACAGAAGCTGAAACAGGTAATAATGGATCAAATCATACTAATTTGATGTGGGCCCTTTGCAGAACTGCTGCTGGATTAAATGGGGATCTGTACCCTGCAGACCTCAGAAATCTGGCAGAGCTATAAATGTTTTAAAAACCCTTCAATACCTGCCTCTGCTCCAGGTCGGAGGAGACATGTAGAAACAGTTCAGAACAGATGCTTTTTGAATGGGAGAAGTCCATAAATGACTTAAATACTTCCAACATTCATTTTGCCTTACCCTGCAATGGCCCAGCAATAACAGGGATAACCTGAAAGCCAAAGTGCCGTGCTGGGCTCCCACCCTCCTCTCCAGCTTGCCCTCCAGCCACTGGCTCAGAGGCAGCCTGGCTTTCAGCTCTGCTGCCAATCTCCCTCTTTGGGGACTCTAATGATGCCCAAAAACAGTCCCTAATCTCCAAGTTTACTTATGCTGCTTTTCCCAGCTATCCGGAATAAGCCCTCATTCCTCACGGGGATGTTTCCATTCCCTAAGAGTGGTTGAACGCCACAACACCTGCCAGCAACAGCTGTGCCCCTTCCAGAACAGGCCCAAGGACACTGAGGAAGGCATCCTGAGCCAGAGAATGCTGTGGCCACCTACTGCCTCACCAGCCCAGATTTCTGCCCAGTTTATCAGGGAGAGATGCAAAACAATTACACTGAAAGGCCCATTGAACTTCTTCTCCAAACAGCAGCTCACTATTCAGGGAACCTCAGCATGAGGAAGGGTACACTCTTTCCTACTGTCATTTTTTTTTTTTTGGCTGTCCCCAGGAAGCACCCATGTCACAGGGATAATCTCTCTCCCTTGGTAAGAGAATAATGTTTTGTGTCATTTCTCTCATATGCCCTGCAGGAAGCAAGAGCAGGATTTGACTCAGATAAAAGTCTCAAATGACCCTTGTAAAAGCAAGGAACCATGCTGGCTTTCAGAGTAACAGCAGGATGGATAAAGTGCACGTCAATACACCAGCTCCATGGATTTCAATATTTCTCTCTGACTTACAAATCACTTTTCAGGTAGGCTCAGCACTCTGGTATAGGGCAGAAATCACAGTGAGGTCATATAAGTCACCAATTACAAAACCTCTCTGAACTCCTGGAGGGAAAAACCTACTCCTTTTAAAATGTGCATGCTCAGAATGCCCTGGGTGGAAGTTCTGTTTCACTTCACTGCTCTGCAGTACACAGGAGGCAAAATATTGCTTTGCGTGAAAGTCTCTTTTGAAGGCTTTGTGTACCAGGGAGTGGCCATCCCCAAATACTCTGGGTTTGAAAATTAACCCCTCCTGGTCTGTGTGTGCATGTGTTTGCTGTTCTTTTAATATGGAATGGAGAGATGTCTGTGCTTGATCCGTCTCACATCAAGCCTGAGTGCAGGAGACACAAATCCTTTACCAGTGATAAAGGAGCCAAAATAAATGGAGTTCCAGAAAGAATAGCTTGGGACTGGGGTGAGAGTGGGACAAGGCTCACTACTGGGACTGCTGGCCCACAGCATAAATTGTGAAAGCCATGCTCTTCCTCTACCATGCACTAGATCCCACATTCTTTTTATTGTGTCCATTGTTCTCTTCATATCTTGTCTTGCCCTATATTTTTTCCTTTTTTTAAAGCCTTGCTAAAAAAAAATTCTCAATTTTATAAGGGAAAGCAATATATGACAGTTCTATTCCAACCATTATCCCCCAAAATAAATTAGAAAAAAATGCCTCCCTTCTGTCACACAGCAACTTCCAAACTGTTACTAACAGACAAAGTCCATAAATCATTCCTAAATTGTCTATCAGGCCACAGTTGGGCTTTTATCTACAAAATAAAGTAGGGCAAATATATAAGGTCTATAAAGTTTAAGGACATACTATTTACCATTGGTAATTAAAACCCAAGTGCTCTACAACCAGCAGGCTGTCACAGTGGACTCCAGGCTGATGGGAATGGGTACAGCTCCATTAGGCACAACGAGGCAAATCACATTAATTTTAGCTGAAGATCTATTCCTTACAGATCTTATTTTGCTACCAAAAGACCAGGTAGTCCTTTCCTTCCTTGCATTCTATAATCCCAAATTGATTTCAGTGGGACTATTTGAGTTACAAGGTACTACTCAGCATGAGTGGGGATTGTTGTACTTGGGGCCTTCGTGTGCAAAAGATTTGTTTTTAAAGCCTATAAAAACAGACATTTTTCTTTGCATATTCTCTTCAAGGACTATAATGCAAGTATAACTCTTCACACTGTTTCTCATTCTTTTATTTCAGTGATAATAGCAGCAAACAGGAATAGCCCTAATCATGGAATCAGACAGTGCAATTGGCTTCCTCAGGCATTTATCCCACAAAAGGGTTAAGGGAGCGTGGCGATCCCTGTCCCTTGCTGGGACACATAGCGTGCTAATGTCGGATTTCTGAAGTCACACTGCTCTGTCAGCTCTCTCCCAGTCAAGCAGGTGCTGAGTGAAAAGTTATTCAAGGATGGTGTTATGTACCCTTCATGAATTATGCATCTTAAACAAACTTACATGATCTGAAGCACTCAGGTGGAAGCCTTTTAGCTGGAAGCAGGCCACTGGAGAGCTTAGCTACAGATCTCCAACGATGGTTTGAAGCAGCTCTCTGTAGCACACAGCTCTCCTTCCCTCTTGGACTCAGTGGCCTATGCTTCACTCCATTGGCTTCTGCAGCTGCAATGGAGCTTCTGAAATCCCTGTAGGAAAAGTCCATCTTAAAACATCTTCCGTGGTTAAAAAGGCTGTGTGGCTTTCTGCGGGGCTTTGTCTCTTGATGGGCTTGGGGGAGAAGTGATGCCTTGGCTGGGTTTTATTTTGAAAGAGTGAGAAGGAGAGACAAATTCTGCCAAGGTCACAGGTTTTTTTCCCTGTCATGAAAAGATAATGAATGTTGTTTTAATATTTGCTTTCAATGAAAAGGAATCTTGCTGTGTCTTCATTGCAGTTTGGAGCTGGTTGGGGAAATGTACTGTGTCACCTAATCAGCCTGTGACAATATTACCTGGCGCTAATTAATTGTTTCCTCTTCAGAATGGATTACTTGGGTGCAAGATATGGTATTTCATTTCTGATCCTCTGATGATGTTAATCTGGTGGGAAGATGGGTGGACTGCCTGCTTACACTCCATAAATCACATTGATGTTCCTCAAGCAGAGAGAAAATTTAACTTCTATTTATTTAATTCAATTTAACTTCGTCACTCTGTGAAGCCAGGCTGGAAGAGGGCTGCCTTCTCTAGACAGTAAGTTATGGTTTCATTGTGGATACACTACCAAACTTGCGTTGGCTAGGGCTTTATTCCACTCAGAGTTCCTCAGCGTGGTATAAGGTGCTGCACATACAAAGCAGGACATTATAGTACAGCTCCTTGCAGCCTGGCTCCAGGAGCTCCAGTCACTTGGGATTCAGGCTGTGCTGGTGGTGTTAATCCTACATACAGCTTCTCCTTTGGTTTTCACGTGTTTCTTCATCCCCCTGTGTCAAGACAGCAACACCTGCTAACCAAGGACACTTTATCCAAGCTGTCCCCATCCTGTGCAGTCACAGGCGCTGGGAACTCTGCTGCTGACTTCTTAGGGGTAGAAGCAAGTCCATGTGCATTGATCCCACAGTGGCAGCATTACAGCTGCTGCTTCCAGAAGAAGCTTGGGGTGGCCAATCCCTCCTCCTCAGGTGTTTCTGTTAGTGTTAGGGGGTGATCTGTTATCTGGCCAATCCTGTGTGGCCAAATCCCCTGCTCCTGACCACCTTTTGCCCTATAAAGGCTAAAAAGGATGTGACTGCTTTCCTTTTGCTTTCAGGTGCCTTGTCTGACCTGGGGTCTGTCCTTGTTTGTGTCTTCTGGACCTGCTTTTTCCTGTGTGAGGGAGCAAGAGGCAAGTTCTGGTCTAAGAGGTCAGATTTTGATTTGGTTCGGTAGTGCTGTGGTTGAAGGTCTTTGGGATCCATGTGGCTTTCAGTGGTGAGCAGTCAATAACCCTTGGGCAGTGGCTCACTTGGGAAGCAACTTTGTGGGGCCTCGAGAGTACAAGTTGGAGATGTGAAACTTCATGCAAACAGCTTTGCGTGTGTCTGGGAATAGGGATCTTGCTCAGAATAATTCTATTCTTTCGCCACTACTTTTGGGGAACTGGTATTAGTGGGTTAAATTTTTATGCAGACTTCTTGAAGCAGCGTCATTTCCATCTCATCAAGAATTTTTTGAACAAATTCTTCATGGGGCGTTTTCAAATTAACACGTAGTTTAAAAAAATTTCTTTCCAGACAGTGCTTTTTATTTTTCTTTCTTCTTTTTTTTTTCTTTTTCTTTTTTTTTTTCTTTGTAAAACCACGGGGGGGGGGGGGGGGAATCCATTTGCTTTAATGGTTTGCATTGGAGTGGGTAATGGGGCCATTCCAAATTTCATGCTATATCAAAGATAGGGTTAGCGTAAATCTGACAAAAAAGCAAGAAGGAAAAAAGAAAAGAGAAATTTGAGATGCCTCAGTGCAAAAAGAATTGCTTGGTTAAAGCTTGCAAAACACATTGTTAATACTTAGAAAATAGACAAAATTCTTGTATGTCTGTTTGTAGGGACTTTGTAACAGGACTTCAGAGCAAGCAAAGCTTGTCAGCCCCTGTAAGAAAGATTTGTCTTTGGGAATCCTGGTGAAGAAAGTGGGTTTGTGTCTGAATTTCTGCCTCCTGTATCCAACACCTGAGTGCTTGGGTCAGCACTGAGGGGAAGGTTAGGTGGAGCAGGGCAGCAAAACAAGATTGGCCAGGCTTAGGTGAGTAGTTCCAAAGTATGTTGCTACAGATCAGCACTTTTAAGGTTCTGATTTGAGAAACAAAGGTTTTGGAAAACAGGATTCACTTCTTAATCTGTAAATTTACTGGACTGGATTTGTGCTTTCCCCTTTATCCTCAGGGAGATGTAGTAGTTAAGTGATGAAGACCACACTTAAAAACTGACATTACTTATGAAAATTGCAACTTATTCCCTGCCTGTGTGCACATTTACCAGACGTGTTTTTGTCTTTAGAGTTTGCATAGTCATAAAAATTATTTTCCCTTCTAGTCAAACTTTCTTGGAGTCAATTTTTTTTTGTGGGTGCTGCACCCTCAAGTGTGATGGGGACTGCTGCATTTCTGGTGTAATTAGCCTTTATTATTGCAGTTTTGACTGAAGGGCAGTACAAAATTGTCTAAATGTTTATAATGAGTGTGATGAGTGGCTGAGGAAATGCATCCTTTCACTGGCTTAACTGCATATCCAGCCTTTATGGAAACGTGACTTAAAATTAAACTTCAACAGCTTGAAAAAAGTGAATGACATGGAGAAAATTCAGGTTATGAGACTCAAGATGCACCACTTTCCCTCATATTTCTAAAGCAAATCTGAGCTGGTCCAGCTGGCCAAGCAAGGATTTAATTGCCAACATGTCCTTAAAAGAAGAGTGAGCTTTACTGAGTGCAAATGGTTTTTTTGAAAAGTCAGAAGAACAAAGGAGCTCGGTTTGACCCTGTGAGATCCCCTTTTAATCAGAGCTTTGATCAGCCTTTTCCCCGTGGAGCTGGAAAACATCCTCCCTGGCATGCAAGCAGACTCCTTTTGGACTGCAGCACAGCACAGACACCCAGAGAGCAGCTGCTCTGGGGGCTCTCACTGCACCAGCTCTGCCCTTTGCTCACCCTCATTGCCATTTCTGAGCACTCACATCCTCAGACAAGGATTACAGCTATGAAATCTATGTGAACCAAACCATTTGGATAATGAGCCTGTGAGTAGAATCCAGAGGACTTTTGAAAATGGATTTGAAAAGTCTGATTTTCTCAACAGCGGTTGCAGTAAAAATACAAATAAGAATTTTGGAAAGTAATTACTGCAATTATTTAAGAGTGGCAGTAATTTGGCAAGCCCTGACTTTTTTGAGAGGAATCTGCTACCCATATTGTTAAAAAGTCTGCTTACTTGGAGAAGGGGGAGACAAAGAAAAGGCAGTGTTTGTCATTGTGAGTGCGACTTGGCCTTGATGTCCCTCACTGACTCCCCCACTGCTCACAGTTGTTCTGCTGTGACATTTTGCCTTGGATGCTGTTCGTATCTGCTTAGCGCTGGACACTTATTAAAAGGTTAAAGTCATTTCTCCAGCTGCACTTTGACCAAATTCTGTTTGGAGACTCCATGAGCCAGACTGTGGCCAGAGCCCCTGGTGGGAAGTTTGCACCCAGGTGGGAACCTCCGCAGCCGATGGCTTTGCTGAGACCACAGTTTGACCTTTTAGCTGAATACATCATGTCCATTCTTATTGCCTCCTGCCCGTGTTCCCAGAGCTAGTTAAGACATTATGACAGACATTAGAAAGCCAACCTACAGCTAAATCATCACAGCAAATAAAGGGAAATTGTAATTATATAATGAAATTAAGTCCCAGTCCCCAGTTACCTGGCTAATCCCGTGGAACAGTGGGGCTGTTCCTGCCATCTCCCGTGGACATTACTGAGAGTAAGCCTGCAGTATTCTTCTGAGTGTTTAATTGGGTTTTTTTCCTTCAGATGAAATTCTAATTTAAAACCAGCTATTCTAAGTTTATATGGTAAGAAAAAAAAAATGCATCCATAAGACCAAAAATTATTCTTAATTGTCATAAAAGGTTTTTAAGTAAATTTTTAAGTATGTATAACGTCCCTGGTCTAACCTGCAGGCCTTCAGTAAAACCATTCCAAAATGTCTTTTAAAACCAACTCATTGAATTGCATTAGATCTCTGAAAAGACAGTCTTATACAGAATTAGACTGGATTTAATTGAGCTTACCTTAATTCACTTTGGAAACAAAAATCAAATTATTGCTCTTTTAGTCATGAATAATGATCCCTACAAAAAAGTAAATATGATTCAATAAATTCATTTTACGCTGGTGTCCACTTTTAATGTGGATACATTTCCCCAGTTTTGCTACTTAGACAAGCTCTGCACCAAGGTAAATTTTGAATAAATCAGAAGTTATTTCAAGATTTCAAGATTCAGCAAGGCAAACACACAGCTGACCTGAGCTGTGCATGTTGGCTCTTGCATGGAGCAGGAGTTTGCTCCAAATGACCTTAAAAAAATCTGTCCATCTCCAAAATATTGATGTGTACTGGTATAACTGAGCACATTGTGCTGTTTTTCCTCACTGTCAACTTATTTTTAGAGCTGAATTTTTACTATGGGGCTCTTAATATTTAAATACAAGTACTGATTTTTTTTTTTTTTTTTAGTTTCCAGAACTATTTTTTTAATAGAGATACAGAAACCATAGAATTATGGGACTAAACTTGCACTCTATCATACGATGACCTCAGCTAGGTTTTTAAAGTCTTGAACTTTGTTTTAAATTTAAGCAAACTTAATCTGTCAGAATGAATCTGCTTCATTATATATAGAGATAATGGTAAAGCCTTGGGTTTGTTTGGCATGTACACATAAAAAACTGAAAAAAAAATTTTAAGACCTTTAAAGTGCTCTAGGGATAACACAGTCCATTTAAATCAATAGGAAAAGAGTGAGAAAATCTGGTTTTTAGAGGTTTTGGATTTACAAGAACCCTTAGGGAAGAATTTTTGGTAGCCCTGTGTTGCTGAATTACGGAAGTGCTTTATAAATCTCAGCTGTTATCTCCAGTAAAGTCTCACAAATGCAGGCTGCCGGGTTTGATTTACCCAGACTGGCTGGATTGTACATGGCTTTTTCACAGACATTTCCCAGGAAAGGGGCTGAGCCCGGCCCTGTTTCACAGGGTCTCCTGGAAGGTGATGACTTCTAGTTGCTGCTTCTCAGCTGGGCTGCCTTCATATCCCTTGTCTAAACCTTTAAGCCTTTTCAGAGTTACCCCTGCTTACCCTTATCAGGCACTGCAACAACTGCTTGAGGTAGAAACCTGGTTCCCATTCACCCCAACACAGAGATGTCCTTGGGTGTCAGCCCAGGCCAACTTTCACCTGGACCTGCCAGTTAAATGTGAAAGTTGAACAAAATCGTTAGCATTTCACTGAAACACGTCATATGATCTAGAGAAAAATAATTAGGTTTACTTTCAGGCCTTTTTTGCTGTCTGCAAAGTGCCTTGAGTTCAAGTGTCAGATATTAGTAACAAAAAAAAAGAGTAACAAAAACCAGTCAGTTTGGGACCATGTGAGCTCTTCCTGGGGGTGCACAGTGCTTGAAGGAGCCAGAGCAAACTTTCTGTTGAAAAGTTTAGTCCAATCCTTTAACCAGGATCATTCCTATTTTGTGGTCTTTCTCAAAGGAGCCATCTTAAACAAGACATGGAGCAGCCAAGAAACCAAAGAGGATGTAATTTCCTTTACTCTGCTGAAAATTACCCTTTGTGCAGCCTCAGAGGATCTGGCTTGTAGGGAACCAGTCTTTTCCAAACTCCCTCTAGAAAAATCACTAAATGGTGGCTGACCTGAATGAAATAGGACACCTGATTTTTACCAGATGAGAATTCTTTAGATTATGGAGAAGTCTGTACTTACAATAGTCCTCCCACCAGACCTCATTTATTCCTCTCAGGGCACACCACACCCATTTTTAGATGCATTGAGCTGATTGTCTATTTTTTAATTGCATCAGTAATATTTTATATGTGCTGAAGCAGTATTAAAATTAAAATTATTTCAACAATGTAGTAATTTATTTTCTACCTGGCAGACAGTCTCTCATGCATAAGAGTAGACAAAAAAGAGTGAGAGATGCTGTATTGGATGTGCTTTAAGATGAAAGCACCTTCTGCAGTCCTGGAGGGTGAAGAATAGACGCTTTGATATAGTCATTGTGGTTTATTGATCCTATTAACATTATCTTGTGGTAAAATCAATGCTGGAGTTTGTCTTGCAGGAGACATGTAAATGAGAAGATGAAAAAGCATGCCAAGGCAGACGGTTTCCTGATGGAAAAAGAGATATGAAAAGAAATAACAGGAGGAAAGGGTGTGTTGAGCAAAGATAGTACTTGGGGACGGGGGAGTGAGCACAGGACCTTGCCAGGAGCTGTCCTCAGGGACTGGATGCACACCTTGCAACTGAAAAATGCTGTGCCTCCCTGTCCTGTGTCTGGTGAGTCCCCCAGCTACAGACTATGGGGAAAACCCAAAGGTCTTGGAGAGGAGAGACAAAAGCATGAAAATAAAATCTTGGGAATAAGTAACTGAAACCAAATCGCAGCATTAACTTGGAATAAAATAGTTATCTTTCTTCCCCATGGCATTCACTGAATCTTTTCTTTTTTAATATGACCGACTCTTTGCAATCACCATGCAGTCATTTAGCTGAAGGATGCTGCATTTTTAAAGCAAACTTTAAGAACTTTAAAGGAGCACAGGATGTACCCAAGAAATGAAATCTGGAGGTAGCTCTAACAGCATCTTTACCCTTGTGCGTGGCTGCAGTAGGGCAGCATCACTCCCAGACATCAGTGGAGGCTCAGGGATGCACCCAAGCTGACAAGGCCAAAATAAATCTGTGTTCTGCGATAGCTGAGACTGAACAGAATGAAACATCAATGTCCTCTACATTCATCTGGAGAGAATGGTGGTTTCTTCCGTTCAGAAATTTGGGAGTTTTGTTCTTGACACACCAAGAAGTCCACCTCTATAACAACGTGTTCTTAATGACCAATTAGTGAGTTTCCAAGCCACAATCCATGTTACAGAATGACAAATTAGAAGTTTGGTGTGAGATCATTTTCCCTCTGCAGTACATTTAAATTAGTGTGGCTTCATTTGCTGGGCAGCTTTGGTCAGACGAGCTGTCTTTGCATGAGTGAATGTATAACTGTGTTGGCTTTTTTAAAGTTCATTTGATCTGTAAAATATGAACTTATCCAATTCTCTGCTCTACTGGTTCAGCCAGGGTATTAATGAAAGGTAAAATAATATTTCTGGTAGAAATTTCAGTGATGACACACAAGCTGTAGATTAAACCCTCATCCCCCCTCCAAGCCCCTCTCATCAACATTTATCAAAGCACCATCTAAAAAAGAACCA
The DNA here is from genome assembly GCA_013398055.1 of Ifrita kowaldi. Classification (NCBI taxonomy): domain Eukaryota; kingdom Metazoa; phylum Chordata; class Aves; order Passeriformes; family Cinclosomatidae; genus Ifrita; species Ifrita kowaldi. The sequence goes on from VZRS01001629.1 coordinate 688,367, forward strand.
AGGAAGAAGAGAGCAGCTGTACTGAGTGTGAAAAGTGTCCTGTCCCTGACAGCAACCAGGTGGAAATGGTTAAGAACACAAGGATGGGCATGTCTAGGTGTCTGTTCTCTGATGTCTTTGGGCCATCCCTGTGTTAGGGCTTCACCACACTTGTATCTGGACCTTTAGGAGAAAACCTCCCTATCAGTGAGTGACTGTTCCCTCTTCTCCTTTTGAATCAGTTTATACTCTTGACCTTTAAAATATTTTTTTGTCAGAAATGTTTGTGGGGATATTTCTTGGGGTTACATTTCTTTTGGTTGGTTTCATACTTGCTCCCTGGAACATTCATCAGGTTCTCCAGAACTCCCGCTTTTATGAGAAATAGGGAATAATCTTTCCTGCTTAGCTTTGATTCCCCATTCATTGTAGATTTATTTTCTGTCCTCACTCAGTTGCTTTATTTTTAATTTTAGTACATAAGCAAGAGAACCCTTGTGCTGAGCTTCTGCCTATGGCCCCTGGAGATGCTGATGGTGTCCAGGGTGTGTATTTAGGACCTGGAGCTGCAGCCTGTTGATCCTGGAGCAAATCTTGCTCACCCTGTCCTCTGAACCTGAACCCAGACAGGATGAGGCCATAAGCACACCTCTGCTGCAGCATCTTTCCAATAAAAGACCCACGAAAACCCATAGTTCAAAAACCCTGCAATGGCTAAACAAATAGACCAAGACTCATTAATAAGCACAGACTCCATTGCCAGTTTAACATGAGGAGAAATTTAATTGGGACCTAGACTGCTTTGTGTAGCTTCGTTAATGTAATTGAGTAATGCATATTGATTTTTCATGGGGCCCAAATCTTCTTTTCTTCATCTTGTCTAAGAAAGCCTGTTAAGGAATTATTAATCACATTATAATTGCTTTAAGATCTATGCTCTAATTAAAACCATAAATTCTTTATTACATCTTTACTTTAATTAGACATCCAGAAAGACAATAATTTTTACAAGAAAACTTGTGCAATAAAATTACCCCACTTAGCAATGCTTCAAAGGGCCTGTGCTTAGGACACACAGACTGTCATAGGACTTTCTAAATGAAGACATGGATGATTCTAGTCACAATCAGAGCTAGATGTCCCCTGAATATAATTAAGTAACTTTACAATTAGATCTTCTCTATGCAACAAAACTGGGTTCATCCATAGGAGTCAGACTTTACTTTCTCTTCTTGTTTTTCTTTTGTCTTTCAAAAATGTAAGCTCTGACAAGCATGTTCTGAAATTTTAAGAGCCTAATGAAAGGTTTAAGATATAATCCTACTGTAATGAAAATAAGCTTATTATCATAACCTCCTTCTGGTATTTTCTTTTGAGTGCCTTTGTTCCAGCTGTGATAGGTATTCTTTACTTGCCAGGAGGAATTAAAAATAAGCATATTTCCTCATCTGTGTGGAAGGACCTGGTATTTCTCTAATTTATGTTGGAAAAATAAATCCTGGAGATGAGAGTCTAGCCTAGAATTGGTGTGGTTGATTTTTAGGTTTTTGAACTGTGAATCCTAAATGTCTTTTTTACTAGAATTTGAAGATTCTTTAAAAGCACACTCTTTCTTTTGTTTTGTTTTTTTTTTTTAAGATTAAAGTTATCTCTGTAATGTGAAATAGCATTGGGGTTTGAAATACTTGCTAGTCCACATTTTACTTCGTTTGGAGTCCAAAACTCTATCAGAAAGGTTAAAGACTTGGACTGAAACATTTCTTAGTATCCAAGCATGATTGAGAGTTCACCTTATCCCAACAGGGATAAAATGCCTCAGTGTTCAAAATATTCACAGACAAAAACTTTTGGTTTCACCAATTGAAGGTGGATTTTGTGCCAGAAATCTCTATCACAATTTTGCAGTCTCTGCCTGCCATGGGTGATTTGGTCATGGCCAAAGTCTCATTGCAGCCAGGAAAAGAACCTGGGCCAAACAAAACATGCTTTTATCCATTTTTATGGAGAAATGTGCAGGTTCATTCCTTATTGCAAGGCAGATTTTAAACTGTGGTTGTGAGCACAGCACCAGGTGTAAACTGCAGTGGTGTGCTTGTTACAGCAATGAATGCCCATAACCCATTTTCCTTGAAGGATCTGCAGTGTCTCCCTTCAAATCCCAGAACAGCACTTCAGAGTGATGTGTTGCTATTTAGGCTGACAAGGTCTGACTGAAAAGCCAGCTCACAGCCTAGCAGTTGGTAAATGGTAAAAAGATAGGTTTATTTGCCACTGACTCCCCCACTCATCACCGAAGGAAGTCGAAGTACACAGACAGTGCATCGCCAGACACATTGCTTGTCAGGCAATGTCTTAATGGTCACTGGATGCTCGTTCAAAATAGCTGCAATAAGGTGTTGCTGGAGGTTTTGTGATAGAGGCAATTAGATGTGCAGCTCTGGCTCAGCTGTGATCCTCACCTGTGCTGGGCACTGCCTGCCCATCTCTGTGGTGCCAGACAGGAATTTGGGGGCTGCAGCCCCAAGCGGTTCTGATGTCAGCTGAGATACAGAAAAAAGGACTGGCAAACATTCTGGTGCTGTCTCTCCTCTCTTCTGCCTACATTTTTGAACACCTATCACTGTTTCCCAGCATTTTCTTTTTATGGTTCTGTGTGGCTATAGCTTTAATTAAACCTCTGCTTATTTGTGGAGTGAGCTGCTGATGGCTTCATCATCTCTAAGGCATGGCAGACGATGACAGAGTAAATGAGCTGAGAGTTTAGGTGCTTCATCCTCAAAGCACTGCCTCCACCTGGAACCTGAAGCCAAAGCCACTGTCATGGGGACCTTTCCCTTTGTTTTAGTGCATTTTGAATCAGGATAGCTTGATACAGTGGAGAAAAAAGATGTGAATGGAAATGTTTGAAAAATGTGTACATGTTCCCTAGAAACACCTGACTTGGCAATGCAGAGTAGTCCCTCAGAAGGATGGTAGTACCAGCTTCCATCTGAGTGAAAATTAAATTGTGGGGGTGGGAGGATGCAGGAAAGCCTCTACTTGAGATGCAGAGGGCTGCCTGGCACAGGTAGATTAGGAAATAGATCAAACAGCCTTTCCAGGCAAGCACTCCTCTACCTCAAACCTTTTTTGTGATGTTTGCAAGATAGATCTGCCCTGGCTCCTGCTTTAGAGAGTGGGAACATGATGGGGTTTCTCATTTTAGACTTGAGTTCTGAGGATTTGCTCTCCTGATCTGTCTTTGTTTAGGCTGAAAACAGCTCAGCAAGTGTTCTCTGGGAATTTAGCAGACTACATGGCTGGGGGGATGTTTTAAATACTTGAGTTGAACAGCTGTAGTAGGGAGTGAAGGGATGTGCCTCACCCAGAACACAATTTCAGCTCTATGTCCTCTGTGAGGGAAGGTTTGCTGAATTTCTGTTTTTATTGAGGCTCCAAAGAATACAATAGGGTGTTTTCTGTAGCTTGCTGTTCCCCTCAAACATCATCTAGCTTCAGTTATACAAGTAGGGGTATTGTAATTTATGAACCTGGGTTTAATGAGATTTTCCACTAAAAACGGGACTAAGAAGGACAAGGTTTATCTTAGAGGCTGCTAACAAGCAGAGCTGAAAGGCTGAGGATGGAAAATATTAAATATCCTTAATTTATGAGTATATTAAAAGCTATTAAATTAATAGTAGTTAATTTGTAGAGACCAAAGTACAGTGTGACACTTGGGAATCAATGTGACCAGTGTCTCTACAAAGCACACTTAAATATGGGAAACTTTAGATGCCTCTATCAAGAGAGCAGATCTCGATTTGATCATGTGCTGCCCAAATAGAAATCAATAAACAGGCTTCCTGTCATGTAGGAAATGACTTAGTCTGTAAATACATTTCAGCAATGAATCAAAAGAGGTTTTTGACATGTCTGGCTTTTGAGCTCCACTAAATGCTAAAGACTGTTACTCATTTCCTGGGAATCCCTGGGTGGATATCCTACTTAGAGACTCAATATGTTTCTTTAAGAATCAAAGAACATACATTAAGCATCTATTTATTCAGATAATTTGTATGTATTTAGTATCCCTGAGTCACTGATCTTATGAGTGAAATCTGTTTCCCCTCTTTGAGAACCAAATAGACTTTTTTACTATTACAAATATCAGGGAACTCTCGTCTCAATTTTTCATGAATGTGCCAAATGGAGGGAGATATCACATGATGCTACCAAGCAGAAATGTAAAAAAGGAAATGCCTACAGAAATTGTGGAACTCATGGCTGCAGGATGCTGCAGGACCACAGGAATAAAAAAAAACAATGAGAAATTAATTGGAAAAAAAAAAGGTCTGTTGGAGGCCATTTAATAGATCTCTAGCTTTCAGATTTCTAGGAACTGGGGACATTGGATAACTAAATAATGCAATTGTTGTAAGAAATAGGGCATCTGTTATTGGACACTTTGGAGAGAGGATATTGGGCTGGAAATTCCTGTTAATGAGCAGCAAAGCAAGAAATGTCCAGAGCAATAATATATTTAAGCATGGCCAGCAGAACTGGGAACACCAAACTTGGCCAAGTGTCTGTGTCCTGTTCAGGATGATGAAGAGCATGGCCTTTTTCTCCTTCTTCTCCTGACTCTGCATGTGTGATGGGAGTAGAGCTTTTTAAGAAAATGGATGATATTGAGGCCATTTTGTTGTTCTATTCATTTAAAATTGTTCATGAAAATAACCCCGAATTCCTTGTTCTGAAGTAGTGTCTCTGCTCTGGATCCATGTGTCCCAAATCCATCCTGGTTGACCCCAGCCTTGTGGGATCTGCAGAAATAATCTTTGTGCAGCTGCACCCACCTGTCCTGTGCTCCTTCCAAGTGGGTGACTTCTGACACCCTACCCTCAGCCACGCATGTAGATTTTAGGGTGATATAAAATGTGTCTGTCCACTCCCACAGGGGAGTGGCTTCCAAACTCCTGACCTGGAGCAACAGCCAAACCACCTCCTCTCTCCTCCAATTTGCTTCAACAGGAGCCAACCTCCTTTGCCATTAGAGCTGAGTAAGCCTACAGGGGCATGAGCCCATTTCTGTATTTCTTGGGAACAGTGTGACAGGGCTGCAGAAGAAATGGACTGAAGATATTTTCCCTCCATTATTACAATTCCTGTCTGCATTATGGCTCTTTATTGCACAATCTCTGCTTGTTCTGCATTCAAAATGTCTCCACGGATGTGGATGCAAATTCCACACATTAGAGCACTGACAGGTATTTAATATGAGCAGAGAAAGCCAAGTGAAGGTTGAAATCTTCAATCCTTCAGGCATCCATTCCGGCAGTGAAACTGCTAACTGTTACAAATGCCTGTTGACAGTGCAGCTGACTTCCAGGTTTATTCCAGTAAAGACGCAGGAATTTTATTGCTTTTACGGTCTGAGAACCCCCCAAAGGCTGCTTGTGGTGGCACAGCTTGAGTAATATGGATTAGAAAAAACTGGGAAGCCCATGCTCCACCCAGCTGCAGTTGGCAGCTCTGGCTCAGGTGTCGCTGCCCACCCTGGGTTGGGGGTTGTCACGATCCGCTCGAAATGAGCGGGAGTCGTGATGGTTCGTTACCCGAGTCTCAGAGTGCAAAGAAACAACCAACGGAGAGAAGTGTAAATTTCAATCAGCACAGTGTATTTTATTGCGTACCAGCGCAGTGTAATCGCGATAGAGAGGGAGAGAGATGTAAGGAAACAAAGGATAGAGAGAGAGAGAGAAGGGGGGGTTATAGCTACCAACGGCCAGACGGGGTCCTCTTGATCCGTCGTCTTCCGTGGGGAGATCTCAAAGAGGTCTTCTCGGGGAGTCTCTTTTATAGTCTTTTTGGAAGCGAGTGGCAACCGGCCAACAGGTGAGGCAAGCCTTTTTGAAGCGAGGGGCCGCTAGCCGAGAAGTGGGGGAGCAGGTCCCATTGTTTTGGGTCAATGGCACAGAACAGGCGAACAGGAACGCAGACAGTATGTCCCGCGCTGTTCCTGCCGCTTTAACCGCAGGACCGACATGACCCACCGACTCAGGAATGTCGGCATGCCTCCCACCTCGGCTGGGCCCAGGCTCGGCGTCTCGCTTTCGGCAGATGATCGTGAAGCAGATGAAGGGACTTCGGGGGAGGGTCTTCGGACCGTCCCTTACAGGGGTGCACACAGATCATGGTGCAACTGCTCACACGAGGTAATTTTACCTGCCCGCTGATTATCCCCAGCACCAACCATGGCAGTCAGTGTGGTACCCAGGGATTAAGTTGTGTGGGAAATTGTTTTAAATTGTTGTGTGTTTCTTACATCCATGCAGATGGCAGCCAAATTTATGCCAGGGAGCTTTACATATGCCCTCCTCACCCCTGACATCTCTCCTCCTTTCTCAGTCTCTGCCGTGCTGTGTGCTTTTCTCCCGACCTGCCAACTGATCAGAGGCAGACTCTGTCCCTTTCTCTGTGTTTGCCCCTTGTGACACAGCAGAGGAGATGGTGAATGTTGCTTGGTGGTGCCTCGAGGGCAACCAGGCTGCCCCAGCCTCCTACCATGAGCACAGGAGCTGCTGTGGTGATGCTCAGGGCACTCGCGTACCTGCAGGGAAAGCTCTTTGCCAGTGGGACCAGTCTGTCCAGCCTGCTGCCTCCTGGATTGGGAGAGCTATTTTAGCAGTGAAACCCCAGAACTGAGCACTTTGTGTGTGAACAAGACCTCAGCTGTCAGTTTTGGGGAGCTTGAGATCCATAACTACCCTACAGTTTTACCACTGCTGAGGATGGGCTGCTCTGTGGAGGCTGTGCTGTAGCTGAATGAGTAACATCCAGTAAAGGCAACAAGAGAGAGAGGCAGTTACAGTGCAGCAAGCGTTTTGCCCATCAATTACCCCCAATTCTTCATCCAGAAAGATTAAAGGCTGTTTGTTTGCAGTTATGTGTAATGTCATGCTCTGTTTGTCATCTTATGAGCTCTCCTGGGATCACAAGACAGGCCTAAATGCTACAGTACCACCTTTCAGAAAACAGCCTACTAAAACTAATTAATAGTGCACCCTAGTTAACACATGCAAACTTGGCATTATTAGTCTAATTAAAAGCATTTTAACAAACTGAGTTTCCTTCTCTCTCCCCCTCACAAATTCCAACATATGCAAGTCAAGTAAATTAAACCCATTAATCACCATTGGTGCAAATGATATAGGTGCTTGTAATGTGGGCTCGTCTCTGAAGAGAGGCACTAACAGACCTCGTTATGTTTAATTTCACTCCTTCGCAAAGGATAATAAATACAAATTGTAACATCACAATAAAATATTTAATTATTCACGAGTTTGGTAAGAAACATAATTAGCTTACTGGTATGTGTCTTCATTTGGGTGGTAATGGACCCAATTTAGGAGCTTAACCATTTCTGGGTAAAGGCTGAAAATGTGAGGTTTGCCAGGACATTATTGCTTAAACAAAGAGAGAATGAGCTCATTTCCACAATCTCCATTACCCCCTGTGGAGAGAGCTGTGTGGACATCGCAGCTCAAAGGCCTGGAAATGTGCCCCAGGAACCTGGAGCTCTCCTGCCTGTGAACAGGCTTGGGTTGATTGCTTCAGTCTTGTACAGATAAGGAAAACCGAGGGCTGATGTTGTTTCCACAGATGATATGCAGGTAATCCCAAAGAATAATGTGTCAGTATTTTAAGCTTAATAGTGGTGTATTTTTAATTTGCTGCAGGAAGACTCTGCTTTGGGTTTTGCAGCCAGTTTGAAGTTCAGGCATTCTCTTTCAGCTCCCTGAAAGATGAGGCACATCTGTCACAAGGGGTTTAGGCTGTGCCCCGTTTGCAAAGGGGGATGGACTGCATGGAGAGCATGCTTGTCCTTCTTGCCTCCACCCCTGGACACGAGCCTGACCATAATGAAAATAGCCCAGGAGCTGCCGTGGATGGGCCTGTGGCTTGCAGATGTGCTGCTGCTGCTGCAGTTGGGGATGCATGAGTTAACCTGGTGTAGGAGGCAACCGAGCTGGCAATTCAGCAGCTGCTGTTTGCTTTTATGGGATCCTAATTTTATGTATTTTATGTTCTCCTTATTGCACATATTTAGGTGACAGATGTGTGTGTTCCTTAATCTCTTTCTCATTACCCTATGAAATTGTAGCTGCATTTTGACAGCTTTCAGACAAAGATAAAAGAGGAGAGGAGAACTTCAAACATATGGAAATTTGCAGATACCCTGGACTGACTCCTGGTGAGGAGCTCACTGAGCACAGTTAGAGGCATTAAGACTGGTGGCCTTTGAGTTCCTGGTGTCTGCCTGCAGATGTGAGGGGGAGCATTGCTCCAGCAGCCATGATCCTGGCTTTTGATTATGTATCCTACAGGAGCGAAGGGAGCTTAGGAGTGGATTAATGCTCTGAACAGATTAGTTCAAAATTGTGTTTCCAATGCATTTGCCATGCACCCCCGCACTGTAACCTTTGCTTAAGAAAAGAAGAAAAACACCAGGAAACCCAGGATGTCTGAGCACCTGCGTGATGCAGCCAGTACAATTCAAATTTCCTTTGCAAGGTAATTAACAGTGGATAGCTTGGTTTGGCAGAATATGCTGATTTACCACCAAGGGCTTGGGAGCTTTACATCAAAATGAATAAGAGCAAGGCACTCTATTTTTGTTTCATCCGAATTATTGTGCAATATTTGCCATACTCATTTTCCTTACCCTATCATGATGCCCCCTTCACCATTTCCAGCCTAAACAGATTTTCAAAGAATACCCTAAACCATAAATTATATTGTCTCTCTGAAGAAGACATTCGAATTAGTGCAAGAGAGTGTGAATATAAACTTGAAAGCAATGTAATAAATGTGGTATGTTATTTCTTTCTCCACTAATTCTTCTGAGCAAGATTTACTGCCTTGCTGAGGTTTTTTTAAATAAATTAAATATAACATGAACTAGATAGTTGTTCACATGTAGCTAGAGCTGGACAGGCTCATTAATCACCAGTTTAAATCCCAGAGTATCCAGTCATCCTAATTAATGATTCAGTGCTGAACTTTACTCTGGCACTGGCAGCAGCACCAGGCTATTACCCACCTCAGCTGATAGGGACTGAATGAGCCAGAGGAAATGCAACAGCCCTTTGGACTGGAGAGGCTGAGCTGCTGCTGCCTGAGCAGCTCTGCACCCACGTGCCAGGCAGTGCTGGCCATTGGTGATGCCAAAAGCAGCTGTCCCTGTCACCAAACAGCCACATCTGCAGCAGCTGGCTGGTGCAGGTTGCGTTTTGGGGCTGAGTGCCACACCCTGCTCCTCTGGGGTGAACTGCATCCACTCCTCCTCCCCAGACAGCAGCAGGCTCCCTGATATGTAAGAGGGTCCTGCAGCCTAAGCTGGGCATATCTGCCTCCAGCAGGTGCCCCGGGGACTATTTAGGTAGAAGGCAGCATATTTATGGGGAATGGGGGTTTCTAGCTCCCTGGATTCCTGGTAAGCTGCTGGCTAAGGTGCTCCTCTTGGCAGAGATGCCGGACATCAGGAAAGAAGCCGTGACTATCCATGGTGCCTGAGGTCTCCCCTGAATCCTGCCTGGGGCCCTGGTGCTCCATGAATGGGAGCAGAGCAGCTTTTGTGCAGCCAGTGCATAATTAAAGGCTGTGGAATTGAAGCTCGCTCTTGCGATAGGAAAATCATAAATCATAATTCCATTATTCAAATGAATTTACCTGCACTTTAGAGTTGCATTAGTTCTGTATTTCATTTATCTGTGTTTCTAAGGCAAATAATTCACACTGTTCCAGTGCCTATTTTTTTCTGTAATGTTTTAGCATGTACATTTTTTGCATTCCTCACAAATTCCAGGGAAAGGACATTGTCTTTTGGTTTTTCCGTAGGAGTTTATTATATATTGGCAAGAAATTCCACTAGGAAGGTGTTTCATCATGCCTTGGAGAACAAGGGACACACTCAGGCCCTAGATTAACAAAGCAACAAATTACCAACTCCTTTGCTTTTCTGCAGCCCTGCTGCCTGGAAGTTAATTAATTAGGTGGTCTTGAAGGATTGAACTTCGCTGACTTTGGGGATAGCAGAGGTTTTGTTCCTCTTTTGTTTTGTTACAGGCAAATTCTTACAGGAAAAAGTGAGCCTGAACTCAGTCTCAGCACATGGAAAATCTGCATAAAATGAGGTTTGCAGTCGCATAATTATTTTAGACTTTAAGTTTTTGTCAATAGTTCTCATAATTAATTTAACCGCAAGAGCTCTTAGGGCTCTATTTGCCTAATTCTTAACAGAATTAGGGGTTTTCAGCAGCAAATAATTTTTATTCTTGTTGATTTTTAGCCTGGCTAGTGGGAGCTGGGAAATTTTGGAATATGTAATCTGAATTATTTCATGAAGCATTTAACAAGAGCCTATTTCATTCTTCACTAAGGCAAGTTGATATAAGAAGGATGATGTTATGGTTAATGTAAATCATAATTATTACCAGGTGCATCACTGAACTGGGAAATTGTGCTAAAAATGTAAGTTTTGCTCCATTTCATATTGAAAAATTACTTTGCAGCCTGACAGCCATTAATCTCTGTTACAGGAATGTTATTCTTTATTTTGGTAAATTACAGAGCCGAGGCATAACAAGGCATAAATTATCAGGCCACAGGAGTCCACTGCTGAGCTGAGCTGGGCTCAAGCAACCCCTGGTGGTGAGAAGAACCAAACCACCCACACCCCATGTCCTCACCCCAGTGCTGCCCACCCTGAGGGCACCTCAGCTCCACACGGGGCCAAGCCTTCAGCAGCTCTGCTCCCTGAAACTTTTCTTTTGAACACACCTAAAATGCTTTGTCAGAGCAGCATTCCATCTCTGTAGTTCCCACGAGGCTGTACCTGGGGAGATTTGTGGGCTGGGTGCTCTTCTTCTGTTTGCATGGCTAAATCCTCTCTAAAAATAGCTTTTCTTATAAAAGAGGGCTCCAGGAAGAATTCTTTTTTAATCCAACAGCTTCACTCTAAAGCAGGATGGGGTATCTGTGTTTGGTACCCAGCTCTGAAGAGGGGATGCAAAATTGTGTTGCTTTATTTGTTCCCTGGGGATGAATTTGCTGTTCCATGGTAGAAGCTTGAAGTACATCCTAACTTGTAATAAAGATGCTTTTCCAGAAGTGCGTATCTCTCTGCTGGGCTTGGTGGATGGGGAAGCACCGTGGGAAGTACTAACAGTACTGAGTGTAGTAAGGTCTGTTCTGCTAACAGGGAGAGCGCTTGTAGGAAGGGATTTTTATTAGAAAATACCTAAACTTCCTCAGAGCAAGGTGCTGCTCACTTCAGTTTACGCAACAACATCAGAAATATGGAGTCCTAGTAGTTTGTGCTTTGTAAGCAGAAGAAGCAACTAAACATGAGTTTCCAAGCACTGAATTATTCAATAGGAGCATGTAGGTTTTTGAGATCATTCTCCACAAGGCTTTTCATCTGCTTCCACCAAAGTAGTTTTGGTTGACCCTGTTCCATTTACTGTGCATCCAGCTTCCAGGCTACTGATTCCATGAATGGTATGAAATTCAGAATACCCTTCACTTTTTGATAGATATGTCTCTCTGCATATAAATGATACCTCTTCTCTTCCTCTCACTTTTGGCAGCAATTCAAAATTGGTGTAACCATTGTCACTCTTCACAGCAGTGTTTTAAAAAACAGCACAGGACTGTCCATCAGCACATCATCACCTGCCACACAACACTTAAGCCTAAGGAAGTGAATCTCAGTGCCCTCTCTGAAATGCCTGTATCTCCCATTTTGTTGAAGCTCAGCTCCTCATACTCAAATCACTGTCCAAAAGCCCTGAGATCCCCTCCAAAGCTTTTTATTGATTGCACAAGCAATATTTCTCAGAAGAATTTTTATTAAATCCACCCTCACATTTGTTCTGCACACTTCATCTTTGACAACTTGCCAAGACAGGATGAGCAGTTTTGATAACATAACTGAGGGATAGACCAGAGCAAAGTCTGCCTCCCTTTAGTGATCATTTGTAATTTTGGTTGTCATCCTCAGGCTGCCAGGGAAAGGAGCTGGACTGGACACATCGGCATCTCTGGTCTCCTCACCTGCAAAAAGCAATATTGAAAGTGTTAAAAGTGCACAGCAAAGCTGAAGTGCAGCCTGTGAAAATGATGATAACAGCAAATGGGAAACCATTTAATACAAGATGTGTTGGTCAGGTTGACAGCACTGTGAGAGTCTTGCCAAGCCTGAAATGTGTGCCCTGACAGCGCAGAGTCAGCAGGAAAGTCCTGAGGCAGCTGAGTCGCGATGATTCTGTTCAAAGAAATGGCTCAACAGATGCAACTCCTGTTGCATTCAGGGTTTGCTACTAGCACGTGACAGCAATGTGGAGCTGCCCTTTACCTTAGCAAGGCAAGAAGCGAAATTAAATGCATTTCCCTAGAGTTGGTGCTCAGCCCAAATGGTGCTCACAGGCTCATTAGGAACTAACCTGATTAAATTTGGTTTGCATAGGAATGCAATTCTGGGCAGCTACCTTCAAATGATTGCTAAAAAGTTATTGGCATTTTCCATGCCTTAGCATCTGGCATATTGCTCTATAGAAGGCTTATTTCTCCTGGAAAATGTTGAAGTGAAAGTGGTTTTAGTAGGACCATTGCCTGCACCACAAACATATCTCTATGTGCCATTTTCTGGGCTCTTAAAAGAAATGTAGTGTCTCAGCCAGAAAGAACAGATGTGAGAAAATTGCAAAATGGATGCCAAGCATCATGAATTAACTCTGCTGGTCAGATGTTCAACACCCCTGGATGATTGTGTGCTAATCTAAGAGTAGAGTAAATCAATCATTATCCAGGCTTGGGATATCTAGGTAGACCATAGGAAGCCTCTTGATTAATATGCACATCCTCACCTAGATGATGGTTAGCTCTGCAATTCATGGTTAAACTGAAGGCAGAAAAAATTGCTTTTTAATAACCTTGATAATAACCCTTCTGATAGCTCCATTTAGGCATCATTATTGAATAATAGCCTGTGCATGTCATCAAGTCACTCTGACACTAGAACAGAAAATACACAAATATCCTGCTCATGCCACTGATAAAAACAAGAGACAAATCCTCTTCTGGGGCAAATTAACACAGTTCCCCTGGTATTAACAGAATGGAGCAGAATTTCTAAACAGACACCAAAGCAAAATTATGCTTAAAATTTTGATGCAGTATGTAAAAGATTTTATAGATTCTCAAAAAAGCCTTAATTGCCTCTGCTGTCGTTCTGGCACTGCAGCATCAAAACTCATGCTCAGTGGGTTTGTGATAGACTCAAAGGTCCGGATGGATGAGCACCAGAGCTGGGGGAAGCTGAGCCACTGCAGACCACCAAGCTGTGAGGAGATAATCAGGGACATTACAGGGTGGTGAACCAAAGTTGCAGGTCCCCATGATTTACAGAGCCATTTATCACAGCTGCTCTTATGGCAAAGGAAAGCAAGTCTGGGGAGACCTGGTGTACACACACACAGAAAAACAAAAGTTGGGATATTCCCGCACCACTTGGAACACCTTACAGAGGGAGGAGGTGTGCTCATTACTGGAATATGCTGCCATCAGCTCAGAAGTGCCAGCATCAGTAACACCACAGTGAGTTACATCAACTGCTCGTTATCTGCTCCATGACATCCTGCATCTGAGCTTGCTCCCAGCCTGGAATATCTCTGCTGATTTCACTGGGAACAAGGCTGTGTCCAGCATGAAGTGCTGATACTCTGCACAGTTAGCAGAACTTCAGCCATGCATGGCATGTGAAATACTCAATTCATGGAGGCTTTTGTTTGTTTTTTCTTCCATTCAACCAATTACTAGCTAATCATTTTGTATAAAATAACACAATATGACGTTAAAAGATCTGATCCATGCAAGCCCTTGGTGTATAACAGCCTTGGTTTAATTTCATTGGTAGGATTAACAAACAAACACACCAACTTAACAGCAAAACTGGGATTAATGAAAATAAAAATGAAGGCAAACAATTGTCACCCATGTTCAAGCAGTGTTAAATTATGTAAGTTTTATTTAAATTTTCAGCTCTGGTGGCATGAACCTGAGAGGAATCTTCATGCCAGATACATAGCAAAGAGAACTAAAATGATACAATCATATTATTGGCTGTTTCTGTCAAGTTAACACTCCTGTCAAACTCCTTTCTCTTTTCTTTTTATGGTAATAATGCATTTGTTATGGTACCAGCCCTCTGTGCATGCACCCATTCCCCTGAATCACTCTAGCACGAAGCATTTATTGGCTGGGCAGAGAGGTGAGACCTGGGTGAACAGTAAAAATCAGTGACAAGAGAACAAAGAAGTGAATGTGACTCTAGAGGTACAGGGATGTGACAGCATTCTCACTGCCTTGTAATTTGTGAACCTAAAGATTGCTGCCAAGGAGCTTGTAAATCACATTTCACTGCTTTGAAATTAGTATCAGTCAATCATACCAGCTTTCCAAGGAGATCAGTATTGTCCTTCAGTTCCAAATGGGTGAGATGAGGGAGGAGGAGAAGAGCCAATGTGTTGAGATCGCTCAGCATCCGGAGACCAAGCCCTTCTTTTGGATGTCTTGTGCACCAAAGGACTGCTCTGTCCTGCTGCAAAGATTGAGCCAGAGACGGCAAACAAAGCCAAGGAGGAGGTGATGGAAAGGAACAATGTCCAAATCACTTTACCTCTTCCAGATGAATTAATCAGGGCAAGAGATACTTTTCCTGGTTTAGGAAATGAAGGACGTATTTTCTCAAAGTTCTGTCCCGAGTGGCTCCTTACAGGCTGTGAGACTAAGATGGCAAAGAAATGCTGCAGAAGAACCAGATTTTTGAAGGAGGATTTGAAGGAACATTTGCAGGGTAAACATTTCTTACTGCCCTTGTTCAGAGCACTCTGGGAATGGATATACAGCAACAATTGCTCCTGAACTGCCTAGTCCTTCACGACTTGCTGTGGTCTGGTGCTTTGCAAATGCCAATGCAAAACTCCCTAAAGAAGCAAATCCCAGTCTAAGTAAATCAGAGATGTAAACTGAAAGGTGCCTATAAATCACAGCACACTGTCACAACTCCATTCATATGTGAAAAATATGTGAGGGCCCCTATATTAACAAGCTGAGGTGAACAGCTCTGTGGACAATTCTGTATTAGCTGCCAAGAAAATATGATTTATCCAAAAACTCTGCAACACAGAAAATTGATGCTCTCTCCCAGGTGGTTTTTTCCTCATCCCTACTACTTATGGCAGAAAGGAATATTTAGAACTGTCTGACAAGCCAATTAACTGTCAGTTAACTGGTTGAAGTGCCCAGCACTAATCACTGTGCAGCAGGACAGATTGTCACAGGTCTGGAACCAGGAGCTCAGTTTTAGCATCTATTTTCCTGCCCTGCTTCCTTCTAAGTGGGTGTCAGGGTTCATCCAGGAGTAGAAACAAATTTTAATGAAGAAGGCCCCCCTGGGTTTTGCACTTACACTGCCCCCTCAGCCTTGTGTTTGGTTGGATTTAGAAGGATTTTTGCTTCTCTAAGTTTTACTTTGCCAAACTTCAGAACCCATGGTGGCGGGACTGAGGAGGATTTCAGCATGGACCCATCACTGCTTGCTGGGTTGGGAGATTTTGTTCTATTACCTCTAGTAATGCTTAGTTACAGTTGCATTTATTCCCAACACTGCTGAGGCAAAATAACACAGTTTGCTGTAAAAAAGCCAAGATTTTGGGGGTTTTTTAAATAGAGTACCTCAAGTTCTTTATTTGTCTTCTCCTGTGAATACACAGTCAGAGCTTCTTCTTAGGCATTGGTTATGCATAACAGATTTCTTATTCCCTATATCAGTGGCTGTTTATTCAGCTACCCCATAGAAGGAAAAGGGATACAAACCTGCTAATATTAGCATCACAGGACCTAAATATACTCCTTTCTTGCTCTCTCTCTCAGTGGAAGCTGACTTCTAATTTCCAAGCTTCATGCCTTCAGAAAGCCAGATGATATGCATTTGTCTGCGTGCTGGCATTGTTCAGTAGCTAAAATATTTTTTCTCCTTCTCTAGGACTTGTTCCCCTTTTATAATGGGCTTTAAAATTTTCCAGTGGTTTAAATCAATATTTGCTGCATTAATTTTTTTTCCACATTTCCTAAAGTTTCACTTTAAAGGTGAAGACAAAAATGAATCCTTCTCAACAGTGAGTGGGTCTCTTCTTCACTTATTAATTGTGTGATGGTTTTGAGGTGCTGATAGAGGACAGTTAATCCTTATGGAGAAGGGAGAGGGAGATTCCTTCTGCCTGTCCCTGGGTCTGCCTCAGTTTTCCCTCCCTTTCTGCAGTGTCTGATGGGGCTGTTTTGCAGAGCAGCTGTGTTGTGCCTACAGTAACTGTAAAATGCAGCCAAGTCAACAACTTGAAGCTGTGTCTGTGAATCATTTTCAAGGCAATATTGGATTTTAAACTCTTATCTCCAGATGTTAATCCTTAATGGGAGAAAAGATGGAGCTTGACTTCCACAACTCAATTTGTAAAATAGCGGCCACGTGTTCCCTGCATCCCCTCATTGCTTTTATTACATAAAATGCAAAATTGCAATTCCCCTGCTTAATTTTTTCTCCTATACAGCCTTCCCATTTAAAAGAGTTATCATCCAAAAACCCATTAAGCAATGTTTTTGTTTCTTACATGAAGTCTTACTGCAAAGGGTTACAACTTTCAGAAGGTTGAGTTGAAGTTCCTTATGAGTTTAGATTTTTGATTCATTTTGACCTCTAGAGGCCAGATACTTACCTAGCAGGGACTAGGCCACCTTTCAGTACACCTTGAGGCTGTTGTGGTATGTGCTGGCCATCCATGCATTCTGCCCTGCTGTTTTGGGCAGCAGAAGACAACTTGTAGCTCTACTTAGAGTCATCACATTATGTGTGATTTTGCACATAGCTGCAGAAAGACAAAACCCCTCTTTATTTCCATGCTTCCACTTGAGAGGATTTTCAGGTTTCAAATTTTCTGCGCAATGAGAAATGAGCACCAATGAATATGCAGGTGTCTACTTTAGCCCTACAAGGAGGAAAACCTAAAGTTCAGCCCCTCATTTTTTTGTGTGTACCTGGGAAAAAAATTGCTTTTCTGCCACAGTGGTGGCTGTTGAATTGTAGGGGATGAGGATTTAGAAAAGGTGGTCAGCAAGAAATTTGGAGAGGGTGCAGAAAACTATTCAGCACTCAAGGGGAAATGATTCAGAATCGATCCGGTCTGCAGCTTTTTGGGGCTGCAGGGAAGAGCAGTTGGATGAAGATGGTGAATAGTTACTCCATTTTCCCTCTGTGGGGCTGACAATTCCAGGGACAGGGTAACAGCAGTGACGGGAGTGCTGCCATCACGCACGCAGTGGCTCATGGCAGCTCCGCGCGCTCCTCACCATGTGCCAGATGGGACATCTGCTCTGGCTGGACAGGAGGCAGAAACCTCTCACTCCCATTCTTTCTGCACTGGTTTCCTTTAGGTAAGACCTGAATTTCCCCCAGTTTCTCCAGGGCCTGAGGAAACTACAGGGAAGACAGAACAAGGCACATCTGGAGCGGTGCAGCAGCTGGGAAATGCCCAGTGCTGCAGGGGATGGTGGTATCGTGTGAATGGCTGTGACCTTTTCAGTATTCCAGATTTTGATTCATTGGCCATTTCCCCTCTTTCCCATGCTGTTAACAGGGAAGCTGTGAAATAAGTGGCCAAAATAAACACAGTTACGTAGGCTAAGAAAAATTTCTATTGAATTTATGAGAGACAAAATTTTGCTAACTCATTCCACCCATAAAAATTATAAAGAGCAAAGAAAGTGACATAAAATCAATCCATTTCCATGACAAAGCTCATTATGAGCAGAGAAAATATAGTCCCATACTAACTTGTTCTCATTACTGTTCTAAGATTTATCATGTCAGGTGCAATGTGCAAGGGAGGAAAGGAAAACCTTCCTTGCCCTTACCTTAAAAAAATCCAACAGACAAAATAAGCCAAACTATCGTCATCATGTCCAGTGAGCATATATTTTGTCAAGCCTCACAAGGGGCATGATTAACTCAAAGGTGTGACTTCGAGGAGCCCTTCCAGGCTGGATGCTCCAGGGGAGGGCAGGGCAGGTCACCCTGCCCTGGCTGTCACTGCCAAACCAACTCTTCCCTGGGTGTCAGTGAAAACTGGCACTCTGGGAGGAAGATGCTGCTTGAGGGCTTGACAAGATGAAGGAAACCCCAGTTAACACCCCTTAGCTGGTGGGAACAGGATTTGGAGTGGGAAAGAGCTGATGGAAAAAGAAACAAACCTGAGTTGCTCGGAGCTGGGAAAGGGAATTGCCATGTTCAGGCCAGCCCTAAGGTCAGTTGTGGGTCAGGACTGACTGCTGCATTTTACCTGCCATTCTCATTCTCACCTCAGCTTAAGCAGAGCAGCAAGTCCTAGGACAGAAGCCCATAGCTGCCTTTGCAGATGGACTCGTTGCTGCATTTGCAATGCAAGCCCACAGCCCCAGCTCCGAGGGGCCATTCCAGAGTCTGGTCTCATCCTCTCATGCATTGCTCCTCATGTACTGCTGAACAGATGCAGTTCATTTTGGAGCTGACATCTGGTGCTGTCAGAGTACATAACTGGTGCTGATTTGCAATGCCAGCTGAATACTCTGACCTTTTTGGTGCATTCATAAGAGATGATAGTCTGTGTGTGCTCTATGGACACACCAGGCAGTGTGTGGTGCTTTTGTTTCTTTGCAGGGATGACAAGGAAGAAGTAAACACAAAAACAAAGCCTGCCAAATCTGGCCAGAGTAAAATCTCACTGGTCAGCTGAAGAAGGGAAGAGACAGACAAATGGAGTGTAATGGCCTGATAAACACAGGCATTTCCTCAAATCAGGATTACAAATGTTGCTCCTCAATTCAATCAGTCTCCTCCTCATCCACGAAAATAGCATTCCCAGCCATCTCCTCTTACCTGTGGGAAATAGCACAGAAATACTGTGATGCTTTAATAGCATGTTGCCTTCACCCTTCCAAAATCTGGGAGAGCACTGTGAGGTATCACTGAGGCTGGAACAAAAACTCAGGGATAACCATACTTCACAGCACGAAATGAATCCTGAGCTATCCTTGAAACCTAACCTAGCATGACGAGTGGGAATTTTATATAGCAATGCAGCACCCTGTAGAAAGAACAGCTCCAGCCAGGAAGTCAGGGCTCTCAGGACAGGTTATGCTTGCTTTCCCATACATTGTTTTGGGATTTATATTGTTGTATGGCTGTAGTTTCTTAAGGTTTTTGTTTTGCCTCTTTTGTCTCAGTTTTGTGGTGTGGTCAGTTCGGGACCTGGGGAATGGAGAGAGAGGCTCTTTAGAGAGATGCTTTGCTTTACTTGGCTGTTAGCATCCAACAGCCACCCACCCCAAAGCCTGTTGGCATAGGGAAATGTAGGATCTAACAGTGGAGACCCTCAGCTCTCAGATGAGAAGGGCACCTGGTGTGCTCATGAAGTGTGAAATGAAGAAGAAGCAGAGGGAGGGGGGAGAGGCCAAGACCTCTCCTCTTCGAATCCTCAGTGTCACACCCATCTGGGAAGGAGTTGTGCATGCTCAGCTCTGCTTTGAACTCGGCCTGTGTTTTGAATTGCATCAAGTGGCGGAAAGCTGAGTGATCACAGGGCTGGGGTGGAACAGCAGAGCAGCTTCAACAGTGTCAATGCAGATAAAGGTGAAACACAAATGTTTAACTGCCGAGAGGCTTGAGCACTAAGTGACGTGGTTAAGGGAGAATTGAACACAGCTGCCCAAAGCCACAAGTTAGAGCATCCTTCCTGCATACAGAATCAGGGTCTCACACCTGTCGAAAGACCAACACATGCCCAGTGAAGGGCAAAATGTATGCTTGGTTCCTTCAGTTGCTGGGTCCTTGAGCCTAAAAGAGACACAGTGTGTTTCTTGCAATGGCCTTGAGATCTGTGTCTAAAAGTCAGAAGTAAAAAGCTCCCTCCTTACAAAACTTGCTCAGAAAAAAGCTCCCTCCTTACAAAACTTGCTCAGAAAAGTCGAATTTTAAATGAGGCATTCCTTCAGCAGTGGGACTAATACAAGCTGATTTCTTCCAGTTGTAATCTGCAGTTTGATTTTCTGGAGCCAGGAAGGAGCAGCCTCCAGGTGAACATTTTCCTGGAGTTTGGGTGCTGATAACATCTTTCCCTATGTGGCTTCTTCCATGTCTGAGTAAGGATCAGGTCTGGCTGCAGCCTTTCCACCGGTGGGAATAGCAATGCCTGTTTTCATGACAGCCAGGGGATCTCAGTTGCCATTAAATTCAAACTTGGTGCAGACAGCCCCATGGATTCAAAAATTACCCATGAGGAGCAGACATGGAGGCATAGAGTACGTGGAATACGATTGTGCGAACCTCACTTGCTTGGGGAAATAGGCTAAAAATAATAAAATGCAGAAGCCTTGTTATTATCCCAGCTGAACAGTCCTACCTGGCATGTTCTATTAAGTCCCTTCTCTTTCACTTCGGTTTTGCATTACTGGCTCTCCTTTCCACAAATGACCTTTTCCATAGCAGCCTCTGTAAAACTATTGCCATTCTTCATTTAGAAATTTGCTAAAGTGTGTTTGCAGAAGTCCCAGACTCTTTTTCTGATGAATCATCCCTTTTTGGGGAAAGGAGCATAAAATTATGTTACTGACCTTTCTTTACATTTAACAGGATCTTTTTGCACATTGAATATCATATAATTGACTCTAGGTAGGAACAGCTCCTCCTGTTCTGTGTCAGTGTTTATTCAGCCATTTCTCAAGTACATCTCTAATGGTATTTTTAGCACAACATGTTTCGTGGGAAAACCTCACTTTCTCATTCCATAACTTTCTCAAAACCTCACTTTCTCAAAACATAACTGAGAAACTGAAAGAATATTATTAAAACATTTAAGAGGACCGGGATAAGTTAATAGAGTGAAGCAGTTGGTGTCCTATATTTTGATGAGAGAGAACAAAATCTATCCTTTATTCAGCCATATTGCAGTTGTTTTGCATCTTTTAGGGTGTACTCAGGTTTACTCTCTCTTACCAGTCTCCCCCAGAGCAGGGAGGGAGCAGGGCTGTGATGGCCAGCAGTGATGAATTAATTGAGCGTCTTACTGCTCTACACCACTGTGGCCATAGGAGAGAACAGGGAGAAAACAAGATTTAGCTTGACTTCTCTGGTTTTATAAAAGGTTGGTTCAATGTACACGAAACACTTGCTATGTGTAGTGTTATTTCCTGCCCCAGCAGTGTTACTTATTACTTAGGTCATGAGGACTTTTTGGTGTAGGATTTTATTTGCTGCATGAAAAAGCTGCTAAGCCTTTACCACTGAACTAGTTTCTGCAGCTGCTCTGTTGCCCACCCTTGAATGTAGTACCTAAGCCTACATAATATATAACTGTAGCGTTAGCCGTTGGGCT